>CAWUFW010018892.1:0-205682 GCA_963921515.1 Calotriton arnoldi | reverse complement strand
CATACATCACTGAGACAGTGATGTATGACTTTGCAGTCATGCCTCCGCCATGGCATGTGTCTACTGATTGGTGAGCCTGCAGGGGAGTGACATGTGCTACATGCACACCATAGTGGCGCTGGCTATCAGGACATGGGTGCATCATGGTGTCTGTCGCTGGTATGCATCACATGCATTTCCTATTTGACTCTGGGCATCCCTTTCATCCGGAAACCTGTACTGACTCAGTGGCAAGAGCTGTGATGTGTCCACACCGTGTCCTCTGCACTGTCCAACTACTGTGTACTTGGTGCATGTGTCAACACTGGGGTGTTGCAATCCAACAGACACCAGACAGATGGGTGCAAGGCCATGTGGGATGTGAGTGCCATGCTTGGCATCAGACTGACAATTGACTTCTCCTGTTCAATTAGGGCACTTTTAGCAATGTACAACTGATGATGCCAGGGCTTGCTCTGTGATGTGCTGTGCTCACAGTGGTGTGTGCGTTATGTGCAGGTGACTGATGTCTGTCTGTATCCCCATTGTTTGCAGATACATCCACGGCCACGGAAGGGGACAGCTCCACGGACCAGGAGGAGCCAGAGAGCCAGACTGGGTCAGCAGCCGAGGAGTGGTCGGAGGGACCCAGTGGCACGGAGGGCGAGGGAGCCACACCGAGGAGTCCTCAGCAGCATCCACCTCAGCTGAGGACCAGAGCAACTCGGAGGATGACTCCCTTGTGGAGGCGGGTGTCAGCAGCCACCACACCCCAGCTAGTGTTGCTGTCCCCGCCACCACCAGCACCACCACCGCCCTCCCATCGGCTCCCATTCCCCAGGTCCGTGGAGGCTCCCATGTCCGGGAGCGTGTTTCCTTTGGGCCAGGCACCGCACCCCCTGCCCCTGTGTCCCCTGCTGCCCTGAGTGAGGAGTCTGTGTACCTCCTTCGCCAGCTCCATGTAGGGCAGACAGCCATGCTGAGTGTCCTCCATGCGCACACCGCGCTGTTGACTCAGCTGGTGTCGTTCATGGAGGGCATCTCATCGGGCATGTCTGACCTACAGAGGGGCAATAGGTCCATGGACTCCTCCCTGGCGGCAGCAGTGTCCCTCCTCAAACGGTCCCTCACCCCTCCTGCCTCTGCTCCATCCACACTCCCCAGCACCTTACCCGTCCCAAGCACACACACACCGGCACAGGCACACACCAGCACACACACATCCAGCACACTGACACACACGCCAATGACAAAACGCACACGCACGCACATTCAGGGGACTGAAGCCAGACTCACAGGGGATGGGGCCCTGGAACACACACACGCATCCACATGCACTGCGCAGTCCTCAGTTCCCTCTCCCTCCAAAGCACCCTCCCTTGCCTCACATGCAACCCCAAAGTCACAGCAGCTCTTCCTCTGTGACCTCGGCCTCTTCCCCACCGATGAAGCTGCTCCAGCATCCCGGGGAAGAGGAAGCCCACCCACACGGAGCAGAGTGCCCCTCGCCCCGGACACCCTCCCCCAGGCGCAGACGGACTGAGGCCCCCACCCGCAAGTCCCCCGGAGTGGTAAGACAAAGACCCCGCCACCGCCCTGCAGCTCAGGCACAAGGTCTCCGTCCTCCATCCCTCAGGCCCCCACTGCACAGGTGCCCCCACCACACCCTGCCCCAGGTTCCCCCACCCACAGATATACCATCCCCAAGAGGATCAGGCCTTCTCCCCTGCCACTTGCTCTCCCAGCACCACACCCCCCGCTGCGCTTGTCTGTGCCACTGATGTGGTGAGGGTGTCCTCCCCCTCTGTCCAACCCACCTTGCCTGTTCCCCATTCTCCTCCCCTGGAGGTAGGCACTGCAGTGGAGTCCACTACCGCCCTGTCTGACTTGGGCACTGCAGTGGCGGACCTGTCCACCCCATCTGCAGGGTCCACTGCAGTTGTGCCGGCACCCACGACATCTGAGTCATGCCCCCCAGTTGTGCCGGCACACACCATGTCAGACACCTCCACTGCAGTTGTCAGTGGCTCTCCAGCACCCACCACCCCTTCCCTGACTCCCCCTGGTGAGCCCTGATCCTGTCCCTGCGGTGCCTGGCCTGCCCCCGGTTGCCCCTCCTAGTGGATTGTCCCTGGTTTTGTGCAGGCATGCGTAGGGTGACATCTGCCAGTGTCACCCTGTTTGAACTTTGACAATGGACTGGCCATTGGCCTTTGCTCTATTTTTTCTGGACGTCGTTATCAAACAACACATATGCTGAATAAAGCAACTTTCTTTTCTCTAGTGCTCATGCTTCAGATGTACATGTTGTTGGTGCTGCTAACCATGCCCTTGCTGCAGTGATGGTGATATCTGGTCTCATGATTATGAAGTGTTACTGTGCAGGAACCCATGTGGTCCAGGGGGAATGTGTCCTATCATGTGGTGTATCCATGTCATCAATAGCAGCATCTGAGGGTGTCATGTGTTCAGTATTTGGCAATGGGTTTCCTACTTACATTGGCAATTTCATATCTGTGGCTTCCACCCCTGCACATCTGTTGTGCCTGCCATCGTTGCATTTGTCTACTTCCCTGACCGTGTTGCCATCTCCAGTGGACATGCAGGTTTGGGCATCAATGGGGAAGGACTCATCCGTGTAGTCAGTGCAACATTGCTATACAAGTGTGTTGGATCTGTGCTGATGATTCCGTTGGCACATCCATGACCAGGCTGATGTGATGGGAGCCCTCATTTGGTGCTAATTGTTGATTGTGTGACCAAGTGCTCAGCTGACATGATGGGGCCCTACTGAGGCAACATATGGCACAGCTTTCCTCACACAGGAGTGGAGTCCCCTCATGGCAGTGTGTACACGTGTGACATTGCCTGCGCCCAAGGTGTGTGTTGTATGTGCATGTCTGTGTGTTCACTTCCATTCATCTGCGCATGCTGTGATCCCTAGTGTTGTACCTGTTTGTGATGCTTGCTGACTTGAGCTATGTTCCCCCAAAGTCTTCTCCCTGTGTTCTCTGTGATGTGGGTGCATGGCACATTACTGGTCATCAGGGTGTCACCCATAGGTGTGTTTTCGGTCAGGGCTGAGTTTGTGTGCAGACGCAGATGGGTCACAGTCAGGTTTCCCCTTGGCACTTGTTGTTTGCCCCTGTCATGTGATTTCCAGTTTGTGTTATCTTTCAGTGATTGTGACACGTTGTGTGTGTGACTGCTGGCACTCCTCAGGGTCCGGGCTGCAATGTTGGTTGTTGTCTATGTGTGTTCTTTGTGGGTGACCTTGGCTTCTTCATTGGTGTGTGACTGTGGCTGGGATCCCATTGGTCGGTGTGGTATTGCCGTCATGTCCATGTACAGCGTAGTGTGCAGTGTGTCAGACATTCAGGAGTCTTGTTGAGTGTCCATGTGTGATGTGTTTCTACACCTTGGTTCCCACCCACCACCCTGGAATAGTCATGGGTGCATGTGCAATGTCACCAGTGCATGTGTACTTCACTGCTGCACATTGTCAGAGGTCGAGGGGTGTGGTGTTGAGTGTGTGCAGATGAGAGTTGTTGCCCGGCTAGGCCCCTGCCTCCATGTTGGCCTTGGCTTACTGGCCATGCTGATTGATTTGTGCTTGTGTAGGTGTGATGGTAGTTTGTTGCTCAGGACACCTGACTGTGGTTCACAGTGTGAACGACATTTAGCTTTGTCATCACAGTGGTATTTTTATTCAGCCCAGGGTCACCACATTGTGGGGGCCCTGGGGTGGTGCTGTGGTGTGTCTGTGTCTTGCTGTGTCAGTTGTTGTTCCTACGTGCCTGTGTGACATGTGTGTTTTGTGCTCCCTCTCACCTGACAATGCCTGCTTGCCCACATAGGGGATTTGGATCCATGAGTTACCTTAGTGTGGCAGTGTATGCACATCTGTATGATTGGTATTCAGCTCTCCTCATGTGTTGTGTGGTTGCCTGGGGACACTGGCACCCCCACCCCTCACCTGCTGTGTATGATGACAGTGTTGGTCTGCCTGTTTGTGTTTGTGCATCTGCACCACTGCATTGGCATATCTTGGGTGTGCCATTGGCTGTATGTTGTTTGGTGTGTTTCCCCTGCTGTCCCTGGGACTCCTAGGTCATCGGTCAGCACAGTGATCATGGTTTGTGTGTCCCATTGCTGCCATGGTATGGTATCTGTTCACCTCACATCTGCTGTCTCCACAGGATATCTGCATTTGTGTGCCCATTGGTGCAAATATGTGGTTCTGCATTCTGATGGTCACTTCTGTCATTGTGTCATTGATGACTGTTGACGGTCTCAGCCCCCATGGGTGTTGTTTGTCTGCACATGGCCAAAGGAATGTTTCATTTGCACTGCAGTATTTGGCTCCCCAATTTATGTTGCAATGGGACACATACACTACTTTGCCACAGATGAGTTTTTGGTTCTGTGACCAGGAATGATCCATGCAGTTTGGCAGTTGCAGCTCTTTCTTTGTCAACAATTACCTTTTGGTCACTGTGATGATGAGGGTGTAGACCCCATTGCCACAATGGTCAAAATGTGCTTCAGCTATGGACCCCACACTTGCCTTTTGGTCACTGTGATGATGGGGGTTTAGACCCCATTGCCACAATGGTCAAAATGTGCTTCAGCTATGGACCCCACACTTGCCTTTTGGTCACTGTGATGATGGGGGTTTAGGCCCCATTGCCACAATGGTCATGGGCTGCTTGCATTGTGGGTGCCACACACATATATGTGTGGCACATGTGCTAGGGGTCACATTGTATGTTCAAAGTCATGTTCGGTGTTGTAGGCATTTGACACAGCCTACACACGCTTGTCATGGTGGTGGGGGATGTCTTAATCTTGCATTCCCTAGGTTGTGGTGTGCTTGTTGTGTCATGCATTGTCCATCCTATGAGTGGGGGTGGTAGTAGTGGTAGGCATCCAGCCCCCGTGGCTAAGGGTGGTAGTAGTGGTGGGCATCCAGCCCTCCTGGCTAAGGGTGGTAGTAGTGGTAGGCATCCTGCCCCCTGGGTGAGGGTGGTAGTAGTGGTGGGCATCCTGCCCCCTGGCTAAGGGTGGTAGTAGTGGTGGGCATCCAGCCCCCCTGGCTAAGGGTGGTAGTAGTGGTGGGCATCCAGCCCCCTGGCTAAGGGTGGTAGTAGTGGTAGGCATCCTGCCCCCGTGGGTGAGGGTGGTAGTAGTGGTGGGCATCCAGCCCTCCTGGGTGAGGGTGGTAGTAGTGGTAGGCATCCTGCCCCCTGGGTGAGGGTGGTAGTAGTGGTAGGCATCCAGCCCCCCTGGGTGAGGGTGGTAGTAGTGGTGGGCATCCTGCCCCCTGGGTGAGGGTGGTAGTAGTGGTGGGCATCCTGCCCCCGTGGGTGAGGGTGGTAGTAGTGGTGGGCATCCTGCCCCCTAGGCTGAGGGTGGTAGTAGTGGTAGGCATCCTGCCCCCTGGGTGAGGGTGGTAGTAGTGGTGGGCATCCTGCCCCCTGGCTAAGGGTGGTAGTAGTGGTAGGCATCCAGCCCCCTGGCTAAGGGTGGTAGTAGTGGTGGGCATCCTGCCCCCTGGCTGAGGGTGGTAGTAGTGGTGGGCATCCTGCCCCCCTGGGTGAGGGTGGTAGTAGTGGTGGGCATCCAGCCCCCCTGGCTAAGGGTGGTAGTAGTGGTGGGCATCCTGCCCCCCTGGCTGAGGGTGGTAGTAGTGGTAGGCATCCTGCCCCCTGGGTGAGGGTGGTAGTAGTGGTAGGCATCCAGCCCCCCTGGGTGAGGGTGGTAGTAGTGGTAGGCATCCTGCCCCCCTGGGTGAGGGTGGTAGTAGTGGTGGGCATCCTGCCCCCTGTGGGTGAGGGTGGTAGTAGTGGTGGGCATCCTGCCCCCTGGCTAAGGGTGGTAGTAGTGGTAGGCATCCTGCCCCCGTGGGTGAGGGTGGTAGTAGTGGTAGGCATCCTGCCCCCGTGGGTGAGGGTGGTAGTAGTGGTGGGCATCCTGCCCCCTGGCTAAGGGTGGTAGTAGTGGTGGGCATCCTGCCCCCCTGGGTGAGGGTGGTAGTAGTGGTGGGCATCCTGCCCCCTGGCTAAGGGTGGTAGTAGTGGTGGGCATCCAGCCCCCTGGCTGAGGGTGGTAGTAGTGGTGGGCATCCTGCCCCCTGGGTGAGGGTGGTAGTAGTGGTGGGCATCCTGCCCCCCTGGGTGAGGGTGGTAGTAGTGGTGGGCATCCTGCCCCCTGGCTAAGGGTGGTAGTAGTGGTGGGCATCCAGCCCCCTGGCTAAGGGTGGTAGTAGTGGTGGGCATCCTGCCCCCGTGGGTGAGGGTGGTAGTAGTGGTGGGCATCCTGCCCCCTGGCTGAGGGTGGTAGTAGTGGTAGGCATCCAGCCCCCCTGGCTAAGGGTGGTAGTAGTGGTAGGCATCCTGCCCCCCTGGGTGAGGGTGGTAGTAGTGGTAGGCATCCTGCCCCCTGGGTGAGGGTGGTAGTAGTGGTGGGCATCCTGCCCCCTGGCTGAGGGTGGTAGTAGTGGTGGGCATCCAGCCCCCTGGCTAAGGGTGGTAGTAGTGGTAGGCATCCTGCCCCCTGGGTGAGGGTGGTAGTAGTGGTAGGCATCCTGCCCCCTGGGTGAGGGTGGTAGTAGTGGTGGGCATCCTGCCCCCTGGGTGAGGGTGGTAGTAGTGGTGGGCATCCTGCCCCCCTGGGTGAGGGTGGTAGTAGTGGTGGGCATCCTGCCCCCTGGCTAAGGGTGGTAGTAGTGGTGGGCATCCAGCCCCCTGGCTAAGGGTGGTAGTAGTGGTAGGCATCCTGCCCCCTGGGTGAGGGTGGTAGTAGTGGTGGGCATCCTGCCCCCGTGGCTGAGGGTGGTAGTAGTGGTGGGCATCCTGCCCCCTGGCTAAGGGTGGTAGTAGTGGTAGGCATCCAGCCCCCCTGGGTTGGGGTGGTGGTGCGCATTCAGGCCCCTGTGTGCATATGTGGCATTGGTGATGGGCATCCCGCCCCTATGGTGCTGCTGTTGCTGGTGTAAGTATATTCAGATTCCCCGTGTATGTGTGTGATGTGTCGTGTACGTGTTGTATGTGTTTTGTGGTTGGTGTCTGGCTTACCTTCTGCGCCGTACGCGTCCGTGCCTGTTCCGGTAGTAGATGTAGAATATTGGTATGATCGGGACGAAGGGATTCATGGTTGGTTCGTGTCGTTCGTCCTTCTCGTTGCTTGGCGTCGTCCTCGTCGCTTCGCTTCGTCCTCGTCGCTTCGCGTCGTCCTCGTCGGTGCCGTGTTCGTCTCGTAGCCGTGGATTGTGTTGTGGCGCGAATCGGAGCTTATGTGCGCCTCTCCCGGATGCTTTGACGTGCCGTGCGTAGCGACGGGTTCGGCGCGTACGGGAAGCGCATCGTACTTGTCCGGCCGGACGGGGCTGCATTTTCCTTCCGTGCGACTCGATTCGGCGTTTCCGGATTCGCCTCGGTCGGAGAACAGGACCTGGTTTGGGTAAGTACGGCTCGGCCGGAATTTTTGCTGTTGTGCGCATCGTACTTGCTCGTTCGGTGTGCTGTACGGATCGGACGGGAAACAGGCTTTCGCATGGCTTTTTTCCCGGCCGAATAGTATTGGGTGCGCCTCCGACCGAGATCGGAATCGGCCCCTTAGTGTAATTTAAAGTAATATAAGACCGACTATGGCTTGTATGGATGATAAAATCCCAAAAGCAAAAAAGATATTGATAACAATAAGTTAAGGACGCAAATTAAAATGTAGCCATGAGAAAGGAAATTTACCCATTCAGGTAAAGTTGTTAAAATGTTTGTTCTGGACAGAGCATGGCTCTTGAGAAAGTGAAATGTTAGGGGCATACCGTGGACGTTATGTCCAATAGTGATCCATGTGAAAGTGTTATACTCCTAGAGGCACAGGAGCCAGATGTGGAGATCAGGAGGTGTCCAAAGGCAATAGTGAAAAATAGGCAAGTCTCCTTGCTTGTATGGATACATGTATGTGGTATTTCTATAGCACAAACGTAACCAAAAAAGCAATGGAGCGCAGTACAGGGTCAACGGCAACCATGCATGCAAACAGTGACAGGAGAGGTGGCTGGTGATTGCATTGTTACTTCACTGTGATCAGGGCTGGACATGCCTTTTATTCTATCAAGCATTTTACCAGTGGGCTGAAGCCATCGGAGTATGGTTTTGTAGGCCCAGGGCCACTGGTGTCTCTGTCCCTCCACCTCCTCCCTGAGATTAATTGCAGTAGGCACAGGAAGCCTTCAAGAGAGGGAGAGAGGGTGAGAGGACTGGAGAGAGAACAAGTAATCAGACAGGGAGGAGAGAGAATGGTTAGTTGGAAAGAGAGAGAGATACAGTGAGGGGAAGAAAGTAGCAGGGCTGGTTTGAGCATTTTTGCCAGGGCTGCTTTTGGTTTCAGGCCAGCCCTGATTGTCATGTAGTGTCAATTAATGAGGTGTGTGTTCAACTCTTTCCTACATTGGAGCAGTGTTGGGGTGGTGTGAATGGATACAGAGATGTTGTTCCAGATCCTAGCTGTATATATGGAAAAGGCCTGCTGCCTTATTTTTTCTTTTTTACACTTCCAAGTGTCCAGTCTGATGGTGGCCTGGCTGCTGGTGTGCTGAGAGCCACCAAAAATGGAAAGGTTGTCCACAAGATAAGCAGGGGTGCTAGTTATGATGGTTATGTGAATGATGCAGCTAGATTTGATAATAGTGCGGGCCAGCAAGGGGAGCCAAGGCAATTCTATCAGGATGAGGGTGATGTGAGTATATTTCTTTGAGACCTGGATGAGACATGCTGTGGCATGTAGGATACCATCAAGGGGTGCCAGTGTGGAGTCTGAGAAGCCATGGAGCATGGTGTTACTACTGTTCAGATGCAATAATACAAAGGCTTGAAAACCAGATCTAAAGAAACAGTTTTGCTTTCTGTATATTGGAGAACTGGTATCCGGCCCTCTTTCTTTTTTGGTAAAGTGTATTTTTAGGATGAGATTGGTGTCCAAAGTGAACCCAAGTGACTTTGCATTCAATGAAAGGTGGGGTTGAAAACTGTTGATGGTGTTGGTTTAGTACTCTTCTTTGGCTGATGTGGTGAGCTACCCACATTTTGCATGGAGGGACTTCTGTATCATAGGTCATCAGGAGTTCTGTTGTTATTCCATTTTCTTTCCTGTCTGTGAATGTAGAGCTTATTGTCAGCAAGGTCTTTAGAATACCAGGCTGCTGAAGAATTTTGCTTAAACCTACGTATGTTCATTGGAGTGTGAATGTTCACACAGTTTTACAAAAAATCGCTGAAGTCATTTAGAAGGATGGTGGCATCCGGTGTGGAGTTGGCAGAGTGAGAGATAAATAAGAAATCTTTGAAAGATCTGAAGGTTGGGTTTTCACTTTTAATTTAACCTTGGTTTTTTGTTAGGATGCTGAGCTTGGAGGTAGGGATGATGAGGTGGTCTGCCCAATCCAGGGTTATGGATGGTTTGCATTGAATTGTTGGTGGTTCTAAGAAATGGGGTAGTAGTTGAGGGGGTTAGAGCACAAACCTTGTCAATGAAAACAATTTCAGCAAAAATTGGGGGAGTGAAGGTAAAACGTCTGGAAGAATTCCATGTCAAGGAAGGCAGGTCTAAAATGTATCAGCAGAAACCAGGACGAACTACTCACCCTCATGGGAGTTCTCATCGTTAAAGCGAAAAAACCTAGAGTGACCATCAGTATTGGCGTGGTCAGGCCCAGGACGATGTTCCATCAGAAAGTCCACTCCCTTTAGGGAGATGGACCACCTCAACAGTTTGGGATTCTCACCCCTCATCTCCATCAGCTATCTGAGGGGTCGGTGGTCTGCTTGAACCCAGAAGTGAGTCCCAAACAAGTGTAGTCTCAACTTATTTAATGCCCAGACCACTGGAAATGCCTCCCTGTCTATTGCACTCCACCTCTGTTCCCTAAGAAGTTCCCTCCTTCTGATGAATGCTATAGGTTTGTCCAGGATCTCATCATTTAGCTGTGAGAGAACAGCCCCAATGCAATACTAAGAAGCATCCATCTGCACTATGAACTATTTGGAGCAGTCAGCTGCCTTGAGCACTGGTGTTGTGCCCATGGCCTCCTTCAAGGTGTTGAATTCTTTCTGGCACATCTTTGTCTAGATCACTTTCTTTGGTTGCTTCTCAGAGGTCAGCTCTGTTAAGGAGGCAACAATGGTACCATATCCCTTAACAAATCTCCTGTAATATCCGTTGAGGCCTAAGAAGGTTCTCACCTGAGTCTGGGTCTAGGGTGGTCCCCAAGCCGGGATGGTCTGTATCTTGGCCTGGAAGGGCTCCACTTTGCCTTCACCTTCTTGGTGGCCCAAGTTCCCAACTGATCCTTGCCCCATCTGGCACTTACTGGCCTTAATAATCAGACTTGCCCTCTGGAGGGCCTGATACACTGCCTGGAGATTGTGCAGGTGGTCATCCCCGCTAGAGCAATGTCACCTAAGTAGGCAGCACTCAAGTTCTCCAACCTATCAGGACTCGGTTGACCAGCCTCTGGAAGGAGGCAGGGGCATTCCTTAAGCCAAAAGCTATCACTCTGAATTTAAAGTGGCCCTCTTGGGTGGAGAATGCTGACCTTTCCTACGCTCCCCTTGGTTAAGGCAATCTGCCAGTACCCTGTTGTCGAACCAAATATACTCAGTAACTTGACAGCTCTCAACCAATCAATGAGCTCATCCCCATGGGGGATAGGGTAAGTGTCAGTCTTGGTAACTGAGTTGATCCCTCTGTAATCCACATAGAATTGGAGTTTTGTGGTGGCATCCGGTGGGGCAGCCTTGGATACCAGAACCACTGGGTTGGACCATGGGCTGTTGGAGTGCTCAGTCACCCCTAACTCCAGCATCTTGGGCACTTCCTGCTTGATGCTGGCTCTTGTCATGTCTTTTAGGCTAGTCCTGTCATGTATACCCCTTTTTCATACATTTGTCCCATCCACACGACAATAACGATTCTAAACAGGTGACCTTTTACCTAGTAGCTTGCTCCTGTCTCTTCGACACCATGCTCTTAGTATTCTATCATAATCCATGTACCTGACATACATAAACATGTCCCCAGGCACTGCAGAATTATCCTGTATAAGGGTCACCACTTTTTTTCATCCTTGGCCAACAGCCAGCTGTGCATGATCGCATTTGTTTAGAAAAGCATTGGTGATTGTTTTCAAAACATTTATGATTGTTTTTAAAACATCCATGATTGTTTTAAAAACATATCGATTCTAGAAAAAAACCCTGGAGTGACCACTTTAGTATAAAAGACCCTCACTACCCCCTACAAATTAGAGGAGAATTCCTTCCAAGCTGGCACGGGGTCCTGCATGCTGAATCTTCGACACGCAGCGGTCTCACATCCCTTGCGGGGTGTCATCCTCGAAGCAGAGACAGGGTCCTTCATTCTAAACCATCAGGTGAGGGGGCTGGTTCTTCCCTAGGGGTTTCTTGGCTACACACATATATACATATACATGCTACATATACAGATCTAGGCTAGGTACATTTAGGCAAATTACTTAGGGCCCACATTTTAAGAATATGCAAGTGCTACTGTTTTTATCTGAACTGCTTCTGTTTATCTTATTAACACTATGGTAGAAATGTATCTACTATTTACTATATTGGTACTAGCAATCTCTTTTGTATGCTTCTGTCTCCTGATTGTCGCAGCACATATGTTTTACACAAGGCTGTCGCTGGACCAATAAATACTTGTTGAAACGTCCTAATCACCATCCTGTGTATTTTCTGAGAGTAAGCAAGCACGAGTGTCTGAGCGAAACGTACTGTACTGTTTTCCACGATTCCTGAGGAATCAGGGTTGTCATGTTCAGTGGTTGCCAGAGACTACCTACACCACTGTAGAATACAGGGGGGTGGTAGTGGCACTGTAGAGCTAGCTGGTCTAATGGCTGACATATCCTGCAGGGGTGTCCGGAAGCAGTCGGGACACCAAGCCCTCAGTTTAGGTCATCCAAAACGCGCAGGTCCTGGGGGACTCCTAGGAACTACACGACACTCTTACTTTATCAGACATCCTATAGATTTTATTTTTGACAGTCCTGCTGTCCCCTGTGCCAATGTCATGGGTATTCCAAGTGGTGAGCCCAAGGCTAAATGAGAAAAAGGAGGAAAACTGCTCCAGCATCTTTTCTGGTGTGGAGTCAGAGAGGGGAGAGGTTCATATGAACCATCTTGCTCTCTACAGGAAAAGGAGCTCTCAGAGCAACTCAGTCTCCTACTCTTCACCTCCATCTTTCACCAAAAGCATTCTGACTCTGGACCACCTGAAGTGGAGCTTGAGGCAGTTGACATGCAGGATCCTCAAAAAGTTCCTGATGGTCTGGAGGTCCACCAGATAGGTGACCTCTACCTTCCATTCCTTGACCTCATAGGGCCTGGTCACTGGTCCTGCAAGACCTGGGGCTCCACTTGGCCCCATCAGCCACACTTTGCGACAAGGTTGACCCTCTTCCAGAGTGGCCTTCTAGTCATGCCACTGTTTAATGACTTCCTGGTTGGCTTCCAGGTTCTCATTGATGTTTTTCCAAAAGCCCTTCTTCTGAGTCCGGAGAGCCAACATGTAGCTAACTACACCTTGGGGAAATTTCTTGGGAGCTTGCTCCCACCCCTCCTTCACAAACCTGAGAGGCCTTCTATCAGGGTAACCATACAGAAATTTGAAGGGACTGAACCCTACCCCCTTCAGAGGGACTTCCCTGTATGCACAAAATAGGCACGGCAAAGGGACATTTCACTTACACCTCAAGGGCTCTGACAGGCCCATAAGCATGACTTTGATGGTCTTGTTGAATCTTTCAACAAGCCCATTGGTCTGGGGATGGTAGGCTGTGTAGAACTTGTAGGTTACCCCACACTCCTTCCACATTGACGCTGACATGAAGTTGGTGCCCCTGTCAGACATAACTTCCATTTCCTTGGGGAAACCCACATGGGTAAAATTTAGCATCAGCGCCCTGGCCAATGCAGGGGCAATCATTGTCCGTACAGGTATAGCCTCATGGTACCTGTTGTGTAGTCCACCAAGACCAGGATAGCCCTGTTGCCCAAGGCTGTCTTGGGGTTCAGAGGTCACACAATGTTGATGCCCACACTGTCAAAGGGGATCCTAGGATAGGGAAGGGGAGCAGGGGAGCCTAGCATCTTACCCCTGACTTCCCACTGGCCTGGTAGCCAGTGGAGAACCTACAGAATGCATCTGTGGTCACTCTCATCCGGGGTCAATAAAAGTTGTGAACAAACTTGCAAAGGTTTTGGCCGTCCCTAGATGTCACGCCAGAGGTACGTCATGAGCCAATTTCAGTAGGAAGGTCCAGTAGCACAGGGGGACCACCAACACATGGGTTGCCACAGGCTGAAGAACCTTAGGCTTGATATACAGGAGACCATTCTCCCAAAGAATGAGATGATCACCAGAGATGTCTCCATTTGCCTGAGCCTCGCCTGTCACTGTAGGCCCTCAAGAGTGAGTCACTCCTTCTGTGCCTGGCAGAACTCTTCCGGGAGGGCCTCCTCCAGCTTGCCATCCAGCTAGTTCAGGTAGGTCTCCCAGGGAAGCAATGTCCTCCCCTGTAGCTTCTGGGGCATCACCCTCATGATCAGCTCCTCCCGGACTGTGGGAATGTCTGAGGTTGGTTTCCCACACCCTCTGCCCCTCTTTTTCTTGGTAGGTACCCCCCACTCAGGCAATCCTAACATCTCCAATTGGGACGGAGCTCCACCTCTTTCCAGATAGTATGCTCCAGGTCATTTCTTGACAGAGAGTCCACAGTCATGGCCAAACTTACAGCTACCTCAAGGAACCTGAAAGCCCCATGCCATTCAAAGGACACCAGAGCCACTGTATAGTGATTCAACTGGCTGTCTGCGGTCACAACATGGTGGACTACATTGGGGATTACCTGCTCTGAGGACAACCTTGGGCATAGCTCTGAGGTTATCCTTTGAAACTCAGGAAGGGCTGAGTACAACCCAGAGAACATCCTGCTCAAGAGAGGAATACCTCCCGACACCCAAGGTACTTTTGTCCCCACGTCTGGAAGGAATATGCAAAACTAGACAGGAGAGCCATTCTCAGTCATATGACCCTGGACATTGACAGAAAGGTACATATGGTTTAATCAGAAAAATGCCAACTTTCTGAAAGTGTTATTTTCAGAACAGTAACTTAAAATATGACTTTACCATTAATGAGGATTTTAAATTACAATTCAAATGAACTTAAGAGGCCTTTATCTATTTGTTTCCAAACTGAAGTTATCACTTAAGTGTAATAAGGCAACATAATGTTCGTCTATGGGAGAGATAGCCTTGCTACAGTCAAAAACGACTTTAGACGTTTTTCACTGTCAGGACATGTAAACGCTAAGTCCATGTATCCTACCTTTTAAATACCATGCACCCTGATCTATGAGTTGTTAGGGCTTACTGTTTAGGCATGGCAAAAGGTTTATTTTGCCAGGTCGAAATGGGAGTTTAAAGCTGCACTATAGGCTGCAGTGGGAGGCTGGAGACATGTTTTACAGTGCTACTTTAGTGGTGGGCACAATGGGTGCTGCAGCCTACTTGTAGCATTTAGTTTACAGGCCCTAGGTACATGTAGTACCATTTACCAGGGAGTTATTAGTAAATTAAATGGACCAATTAGGTGCATGCCAATTTTTCCATGGTTAAGGGAGAGAGCATAATCTTTTACCACTGGTTAGCAAGTGTAAATTACTCAGAGTCCTAATGAAATACCACCCAAGGATGTCAGGTCTAACATGGATGTTGAAAAGATGAGGTGAAGAATGTGGCCTTTGGAGTGTGTTGGTTGGATGACTTACAGTATCACGTTCTGTGTGTCAATGAGGTTGAGGATGATGTCTCTTGCTTTTTTTAAACTTGTCTTGGAGGTTGAAGTCACCCAAGAGGGTGATGTGGGTGTGTTGGATGGGTGGGATGGTGGGCAGAGGGGCGAATTCATTAATGAGGTCCTTCTTCTGCCAGGGAGACCTATAGATGAGAAGAAAGGTGGGCATCTGAGTTGCAGAGAGTGGGAAGTGGCATGCCAGTAGCTCCATGGATTGGAGTGTCGCTTGCTTAGGGTGTAGGACCAGGAGGATGTACTTGTCACTATGAGGCATCTCCTCATCTTATGTGCATGGTCCATATGATGAATGTTGCAGCTAGTGGAAAGCAGTATGGTGAGGATGTTTGAGGATGTAGGGTAAACCATGTTTCTGTGATGAACAGTGTGTCAAACGTGTGGCAGGTGATGAGGTTCGTGATATCTGGTGCATAGAGTACTGCAGAACGAGTGTTAGTGAGAAGGAGTTGAAATGTGTGTTCTGTAGTTTCAGAGTGTGTGTTAGTCAGTGGGATATGTAAGAGATTGTGTCTATGCTTTGTGAGGATGCTATGGGAGTGTTTGTGTCATTTTGGTCTGGGTATAATTGCTGGGATTGACAGTATGGGGTGCTGGGTGAGGCACATGATCATATCTTACCTTGTAGGTTCAGTGTACCAGGAGTTCTGTCCCATGCCTCTTCCCAGCTGTAACAAGCCAAAAAAGGCAATGCCCTTGTGTGTGTGTGCCCTTTCCTGGGTATCCCCGGGCGGTAGATTGCCCTGAGGAGTTGACTGAAGTAAGAAGAAGACAGTGAGTGATGTAACTTCCGTATGTAGTGGATGATGGGAAATGCAATGATGTCACTTTCTGTGCAGATGGGTGATAGGAAATGAAGTCTGCTTGCCCGGTTTCCTCTTTTAATGACAGCTTTGGTAGGAAACCATTGATGTTACTCTCTGCCCAGATGGATGATGGGATATTAAGTCTGCTTGCCTGGGTTCTTCTTTTAAAGCTGGTTTTGGTAGGAAGCCAGTGATGTCACTGCCTGTACAGATGAATGATTTGAAGAAGGGTAATAATCTTCTATCCAGCAATGTCCAATTAGAAGTACATCAAGAAAAATGTAATAATGCCACACGGGCAGTGATTACCAAGTTCTTATAAAAGAAGAAGGCAACAGTAGTTAAGAGGTCAAGAAACTAACAATTCAGTCTTTCTGTAGACTGTAAAAACATGATCCATCATGGTCAGTGGAAGAGGATATCAACACCATCAGGAAGTGTTTTCATGGAAGTGGTTTTACATAGAGTTGTCCGGCGAGAGGTGTGTTTTCAGAACTTTTTCTGAAGTGAATTGTGAACTGATTCATAGTGGCTGTATTGATTTCCTTCTGAGGGGGTATGCTGTCCAGTCTTGGCAAGGCACCTGTGGATTTGACAGAAGATTTGGAATTTTATTTCTGTTCTGACCAGAAGCATATGCAGTTTCTATCAGACTGGTGATATCAAGTTACTTTATTTAAGTCTGTCTTGAGGTAGCAAATAACATTTTGGAGTGTTTCGAGTCTAGTGAGTTAGTAGATTGGAAAGTCAGGTCCAATTCTGAGAGAAAGTGAACAGGAGAGACTGTAACTGCCTAATGGACAGTATCATTATATGTAGCTGAGTAAAGTGGCCTATATGCTACGGTTTGCGCACAATGCACACAGGGCCATTTTTAGGTACGGGTTGCGTCGTTTGTGGCACCATGCATTGGGGTGCATGTGCGACGCAACCCTAAAAGGCAATTTATCAAGCCAGACAAGGCCACCTTGTGTGGCCATAAGTGGTTTAATAAATCCAGAGTAACACAACGCAGTGCAAATCACTGCGTTGCGTTACTCTGCCTCAAGGAGGCATTCCATGGGTGGTGCATGGGTGTTCGCATGCAAAACCCATGGTTTTTGACGCATTCCTAGATTTACCATTACTGGTATACCTGGGAATGCGCCAAAATGCTACACCTTCCCAGAGGAGGCGTATTGAGAAGAAATGTCTTTATTTCTCCTCTTTTTTTCCTCTTTCTATTTGTGCTGCATTCTGCAGCATACATAGATAGAGAAAAATGCCTCAGGTGATTGTTTTAGAGCAGGAAGGTGTCCCTTCCTGCACAAAAACAATCCTGCTTAAAAAGCAGGCACCCTTGCACCATGGTGCAAGAGTGCCTGCATCAGCGCTAGGCAGCACATTGTGCGCCAGCGCTGGGAAAAGGCAGGAATGCACCGTATTGTGATAAATACGGCGCATTCCTGCCCTTTCCATGTCACTCAGCGTAGCAAGGTGACTTGCGGCGCTGCGCTGTGTGAAATATTGATAAATGTTGAAGTGGTGGTACATGCACACCTAAAGCGTCGAACAAAAAAGTTCAGAATAGTAAAGTTGATTTTCTGCGTGCGACCAGGCTATCGCTGACTGATCCACCGGCATGAGGGAAAATTGGAAAAATGCATTACCCCAGAGGAAACGTCCCCCGATTGCACAGCCAACAGCTCCCGAAGGGGGGTTGCTCCAATGTTAATCAGCAAAAAAGCAAATATTTACTCTGAATCATGTGTAGATTTTATTCCTCATAATTATTATATTCATGTTCAAATTTCTTTGAAGATGTAGCACCGTCTCAGAAATGAATGAGTCATATTAATCCGGCGAACCCTTCGTCAGGGGAAATTAAGTCACCATAGTAGAAGAGTGAGTATTCCACGTCTAGAAGATTCCATGAGCATTTTTCCAATATTGATAAATGTTCCCCAAATGCTTAGGTTATTATTATTTTATTCTTATGGCTAAGGTTTGGGCAGCAGGCCTTAGACCACTGCAGAGGTAAAACATCCGAAGTTCTAAAAGTGCTCCATGTCATGGGTTTCAGTTTTTGGTTAGGTTCTGGTGGTTTAAGCATTTTTTCAGACCGCTTAGGTGAGTATTCTAGAGCTTCACTGGCACAGAACCTGGATCAGGGGTATTTGCTTTTAGTAAGCACAATCAGAAAAACATTTTTCTGAAGCCAAGATGGATACCAGGTGGTGGTAGTCAAATGCTGTTCTCTGGGACTGCTGATCCAGTGGCAAAGTGATGGAAGCATGCAAATATATATATATATATATATATATATATATATATTTTTTTTTATACATATATATATATTCACTGAAAAAACCATAGGTTTTAGGGACAGTTATAGTTAGTTGGACATTTTACTCGTACAAAACCCGTGAAATTCCCCGTTATAGTTAGTTCAGCTAACTATAACTCGCGCCCCGCAATGCACTGCTGATGACGTCACATATTACATCACTCATGACATGGTCAGTGACATCACTGATGACATCACTGATGACATCTCAAATGACATCACTGATGACATCATCCAGTGACTGTGTGTTTCTGTAAAGTTTAAATATTTTTAATATATATAGGAAAAGACGTATTGAAAAATGAGTGGGTGTGTAAGTGTCTGTATGGATGATTTAGTAGGTGCGTGACTGACTCTATAAGTGAGGGATTTAACGTATCTTACTGAATGCATGGGTTAGTGACTAAACTGGGTGAATGTCTGTATCCGTCTGTCTGTTGCTGTGTAAGTGGCTGCATGGGTTTGTGAATAGCTACATGAGTGTCTATAAGAGTTATTGATTTGTTGTCTGAGTATCTGTATGGGTGCCTGAGTGTTTGTGTGGATGGGGTGTGTGCGACTGTGCATAGATGTGTGAGTGGGTGATTCACTGGGTGGATGGTTTCAAGAGTGCATCTGTGATAGACTGTATGGGTGGGTAAGTGTGTGTAAGAGTGTGTTAGTGAGTGAATGTATGTCCCAGTGGTACATGTGTGAGTAACTACATATGTGAAAGGCAGTATATATGTGTGTTGGAGTATATAAATAGCTATAAGCGAGAGTGAGTGATTGTGATAGTGGCTGTATGGATGAGTGTGTGCTTGTATCAGTGATTATATAAGAGCGTAACAATGTGCTAGTATTTGTATGATTAAGTGAGCTGGTGTGTGTATAACTGTATAGGTGAGTAAATGGCAGTGTGTTTAATTATTTGCATGACTGACTAGGTGTGTGAGTACCTCTATGGATGAGTGGCGGTGTTTGAGTGTCTATATAGGAGTAAGAGTGCATATGATAGTCCTGTACTGAGTGACCATAAGTATGAGTGACTGTACGGGTGAGTGAGTGGATGTGTGTGTGTAGACCTAAGAATCAGTGAGTGGGTATGTAGTTATTGGTTTGGAGTGTCTATGGTTTTGCGAATGGCAGTCTGTAATTTAGATTGGGTGCATCAAAGGTTATATTAGGGTGTGAAGAGCTGCATCAGATTATCACGTGGATGATGTCATCAGTGATGTCATTTGAGATGTCATCAGTGATGTCATCAGTGATGTCACTGACCATGTCATGAGTGATGTAATATGTGACGTCATCAGCAGTGCATTGCAGGGCGCGAGTTATAGTTAGCTGAACTAACTATAACGCGGGAATTTCACGGGTTTTGTACGAGTAAAATGTCCAACTAACTATAACTGTCCCTAAAACCTATGGTTTTTTCAGTGAATTTCAAAGGTTTTTAAATGCTAATTTCTAACTATAACATATCTGAAACCTATGGTTTTTTCAGTGAATTTCAAAGGTTTTTAAATGCTAATTCCTAACTATAACATGTCTGAAACCTACGGTTTTTTCAGTGAATTTCAAAGGTTTTGTAAATGACAATTTTTAAATGTATTAATTGTTATATTAATTTTTTTCATACTGATTTACTACATTTTTAGAAACAATTTTTTTTACATATTTTATTTTTTAAATTACATTGTAATTACATTATACATTACATTACAAAAAATACTTTCTCAGAATGAATTACTTTAGTTTAAATACTTTGCACATAGGCAATAGACTTTTAAGTACAGTAGTTACAGTTGTTGCAATGGGCAACACATTTTCAAACACAATGCAACATTCAGCTCAATGTGAATTTCTAGTTAAATGCAATTAGTTACTTTATGGATTACTTTTCTAACCACAGGACTGGATCCTAGATTCAGTCCTGGTACATCTCCTGTAAACAGTTGAGTAAAAGCGTTTTGGTTACAGTCGTGATTTTTAAGGAATATTATTGTATTTTAAAAGTTGACACTTGAAACTTTTTCTCATAGAATCACCAATGTTATCCTATGGAAGGAAATTCACTTAGCAGGTAAAAACTGTTATCGTTACTTTTTCTTACTCAGTGTTGGATCCTGGATCCAGCACTGGTGCATCTCCTGTAAACAGTTGAAAGAATGCGTTTAAGTCATACAGGCGATTTTTAAGGAATATTTGTAGTTTGTGAAAATCGACACTTTGAAACTTTTCTGCTGAAAACCAGACAATGGATTCCTATGGAAGAAAATATAAGTTACTGGTAAGTACGGTTAAAATTACTTTTCAGGACCAGTACTGGGCTGAAAGATACAGCACTGAGGTCTCTCCTTATAACAGGTGAGTAAATCGGAATTCGTATTTCGGCTGATTTTAGAGGAATATTTGTATGTTTCAAAAATCAACACTTAGAAACTTTTTCAGCAAAAAGCAGGCCTTGATATCCTATGGAAGGAAATTCAAGTTACTGGTAAGTACGGTTACAATTACTTTTGAGGATCAGTACTGGGCTGAAAGATGCAGCACTGAGGTCTCTCCTGATAACAGATGAGTAAATCGGAATTTGTATTTCGGCTGATTTTAGATGAATATTTTAAAGTTCCAAAACTCCACACTTAGAAGAATTTCCAAGTGAAACCAGTCAATGTTAGCCTATGGAAGGAAATTCAAGTTACTGGTAAGTACGGTTAAAATTACTTTTCAGGACCAGTACTGGGCTGAAAGATGCAGCACTGAGGTCTCTCCTGATAACAGGTGAGTAAATCAGAATTCGGATTTCGGCTGATTTTAGAGGAATATTTGTATGTTTCAAAAATCAACACTTAGAAGAATTTCCAAGTGAAACCAGTCAATGTTAGCCTATGGAAGGAAATTCAAGTTACTGGTAAGTACGGTTAAAATTACTTTTCAGGACCAGTACTGGGCTGAAAGATACAGCACTGAGGTCTCTCCTGATAACAGGTGAGTAAATCGGAATTCGTATTTCGGCTGATTTTAGAGGAATATTTTAAAGTTCCAAAACTCCACACTTAGAAGAATTTCCAAGTGAAACCAGGCAATGTTAGCCTATGAAGGAAATTCAAGTTACCGGTAAGTACGGTTAAAATTACTTTTCAGGACCAGTACTGGGCTGAAAGATGCAGCACTGAGGTCTCTCCTGATAACAGGTGAGTAAATCAGAATTCGGATTTCGGCTGATTTTAGAGGAATATTTGTATGTTTCAAAAATCAACACTTAGAAACTTTTTCAGCAAAAAGCAGGCAATGATATCCTATGGAAGGAAATTCAAGTTACTGGTAAGTACGGTTAAAATTACTTTTGAGGATCAGTACTGGGCTGAAAGATGCAGCACTGAGGTCTCTCCTGATAACAGGTGAGTAAATCGGAATTCGTATTTCGGCTGATTTTAGAGGAATATTTTAAAGTTCCAAAACTCCACACTTAGAAGAATTTCCAAGTGAAACCAGTCAATGTTAGCCTATGAAGGAAATTCAAGTTACCGGTAAGTACGGTTAAAATTACTTTTCAGGACCAGTACTGGGCTGAAAGATGCAGCACTGAGGTCTCTCCTGATAACAGGTGAGTAAATCAGAATTCGGATTTCGGCTGATTTTAGAGGAATATTTGTATGTTTCAAAAATCAACACTTAGAAACTTTTCAGCAAAAAGCAGGCAATGATATCCTATGGAAGGAAATTCAAGTTACTGGTAAGTACGGTTAAAATTACTTTTGAGGATCAGTACTGGGCTGAAAGATGCAGCACTGAGGTCTCTCCTGATAACAGGTGAGTAAATCGGAATTCGTAGTAAGGCAGATTTTAGAGGAATATTTGCAC
Organism: Calotriton arnoldi; assembly: GCA_963921515.1. Taxonomy (NCBI): domain Eukaryota; kingdom Metazoa; phylum Chordata; class Amphibia; order Caudata; family Salamandridae; genus Calotriton; species Calotriton arnoldi. The sequence continues at coordinate 183,818 of CAWUFW010018892.1, read as the reverse complement.
AATGGTGAAGGGAGGGGCGGGGCCTGAGGTGACATCTGTGCAAACGCGCCCCGTGGCGCGTTTTAAGTTGGGGGATTAAGTCCCCTTGAATCATGAGGTTCCCTAGGGGCCAACTAGCCCACCATGAACCTCCAGTATGCGCCAGGGGCTGCGTTGCAGAGACGTGTAGAGAGGCCACACCCCTTTTACACCTCTCTGCAACGCAGCTCTGTGGCGCTTTCTGGATGTACCTGTTGGGCTAGTTGGCCCCAGGGACCCTCAGGATTGAAGGGGATTTAATCCCCATCTTAAAACGCGCCAGGGGCCTGTTTGCACACATGTCACATGAAGCCCCGCCCCTCCCTTCACCACTGTGCAAACGCGCCCTGTGGCGCGTTTTAAGTTGGGGGATTAAGTCCCCTTGAATCCTGAGGGTCCCTGGAGTCCAACTAGCCCACCATATACCTCCAAAAGCGCCACAGAGCTGCGTTGCAGAGAGGTGTAAAAGGGCGTGGCCTATGTACACGTCTCTGCAAGGCAGCCCCTGGCGCATACTGGAGGTTCCTGGTGGGCTAGTTGGCCCCCAGGGACCCCCAGTATTCAAGGGGAATTCGTTCCCCTCTGCAAACGCGCCAGGGGCGCGTTTGCAGAGTACTGCAGGGAGGGGGCGGGGCCTCCGGCACGATGCCGGTCGTTTTTTTCTTTTTTTGTTTTTTTAATGGGAGGGGGCTGCGTGGCCCCCTTCCCTTGCCCACTTTGGCCCCGGGGACCCCATCCCCCGGGGCCTGAGCATTTTTTTTTTTTTAATTTTTTTTAAAAAACGGGAAGGGGGCCGCTTGGCCCCCCTTCCCTGGGCCTGTATTGGCCCAGGGGACCCCATCCCCGGGGCATGGCCTCGATTTTTATTTTTTTATTTGGAGGGGGGCTGCGTTGGCCCCCCTCCTCAGGCCATTTAAGGCCCGGGGACCCCATCCCCGGGGCCGGCCTTTCCCTTATTTTTTTGTAATTTTTTTTTTGAACTTTGGGGAGGGGGCTGCGTGGCCCCCTCCCGAGCCACTTATGGCCCCGGGGACCCCATCCCCCGGGCCTGGCCTCACGTTGGAGACTGTGGGGGGTCCCCAATCCCCCACAGTCCCAGCCGGCTCCCCGCCTCCTGCGGAAGCTCGGCATTGCTTTCCACATGGGGAGCAGCTAACATGCTGCTCCCCATGTGGAAAGCAATTGGTTTGCATTTTGAAAGAGAGAGCAGGTTTCCTGCTCTCTCTTTCAAAATGCAAACTAGTTTGCTATGACAGGACGGGAGCCGCGAGGCTCCCGTCCTGTCATAGCAAACAGCAGTGTCCCGGGGTAGGCACCCGGGACACTGCAGGAGCCGGCCCTGGGGGTGGTGGTCCCCAGGGCCATCAAGGGCTCCAGGAGGGGGCCGCGCGGCCCCCCTCCCATTCAGTGCACAGCCCCGGGGAGGTGGTGGTCCCGGGGCTTGGGGTCCGTAACGGACCCCCATATTTAAATGTTTAGTGCCCCGGGAGGTGGCGGTCCCCGGGGTATGTGGGGGCTGGAGCCCCCACACAGGTTTTTAAAAAAAAAAAAAAGAAGCCCCGGGAGGTGGCGGTCCCGGGGCTGCGGGAGGGCTCAGAGCCCTCCCGCCATCATTTTTAAATAAAGCCCCGGGGGTGGCGGTCCCCGGGCTTGGGGGCCTTAGAGGCCCCCTACATAAATTAAAACCCCGCCACCATGCCCCCGGGACTTGGGCCACCCGGGGCCAATTAGCTATCGAAGCGCGGAGACCGCGCTTCGATTTTCCGGCAGGATCCGCGCACCGAGCGCATCCTGCCGATTTAAAAAAAAAAAAAATCATTTTTTGCCCAGGGGGTCCTTGTGGGACCCCCTGAGCAGACCTAAGGGGTCAGGGTGTTTCTACCCTGCCCCCTTTGTGCGTTTTGCACACTTGTTTCTGTCCCTCGGTTCTACCGAGGGACAAAATGGCTGCCAACACTTCCTGATTTGGAGTGTTGACAGCCAATTAGCATGCAGCTCGTGATCGGGAGGGTGCGCGAATCCGACGCGGCCATAGATATATATGTACTTTTACTTTTGATTTTCTCAGCAACTACTGAACGGATTTACACCATTTAACAAAAAGGGTTCTTTCTGAACCAAGAACTACCTCTTTGCCAAATTTGGTGTAATTCCGTTCAGCAGTTCGAGCTGTAGCCGTGTCTAAAGTTTCCTATGGAAAATTGCATGGGGAAAACGCGTTTTGGGACCCCCTTTTTCTCGGCCCCCGCTTGACGAATCCCCCCGAGACTTTCAGGGTAGGAGCGGACCGGAGCGCCCCACAAAGTTTGAAAATTTTGCGAAGATACGTCAACCTGCAAGAGAGTTATTTCAAATAGAATGTCGCGGATTTCCTATGGATAATAGGTTGTAACTATAACTATCTACTGGCGACCGCCAGTAGATAATATACACATATATGTGTGTGTATATATATATATACATTTATGTGTATATATATTCACTGAAAAAACCATAGGTTTTAGGGACAGTTATAGTTAGTTGGACATTGCACTCGTACAAAACCCGTGAAATTCCCACGTTATAGTTAGTTCAGCTAACTATAACTCGCGCCCCTGCAATGCACTGCTGATGACGTCACATATTACATCACTCATGACATGGTCAGTGACATCACTGATGACATCACTGATGACATCATCCAGTGACTGTGTGTTTCTGTAAAGTTTAAATATGTTTAATATATATAGGCAGAGGCGTATTGAAGAATGAGTGGGTGTATAAGTGTCTGAATGGATGATTTAGTAGGTGTGTGACTAACTCTATAAGAGAGTGATTAAACGTATCTTACTGAATGCATGGGTTAGTGACTAAACTGGGTGAATGTCTGTATCCGTCTGTCTGTTGGTGTGTAAGTGGATGCATGGATTTGCGAATAGCTACATGAGTGTCTATATGGGTTATTGATTGGTTCTCTGAGTATCTGTATGGGTGCCTGAGTGTTTGTGTGGGTGGGGTGTGTGTGACTCTGTACATAGATGTGTGAGTGGGTGATTCACTGGGTGCATGATTTGAAGAGTGCATCTGTGATGGACTGCTTGGGTAGGTGAGTGTGTGTATGGGTGTGTTAGTGAGTGAATGTATATCTCAGTGGTACATGTGCGAGTAACTACATATGTAAAAGGCAGTATATATGTGTATTACAGTATTTAAAAGGCTATAAGTGAGAGTGTGTGATTGTGAGAGTGGCTGTATGGATGCGTGTGTGCTTGTATCAGTTATTGTATAAGAGCGTAAGAATGTGCTAGTATTTGTATGAGTAAGTGAGTTGGTGTCTGTATAACTGTATAGGTGAGTAAATGGGTGTGTGATTAATTTTTTGCATGACTGACTAGGTGTGTGAGTGGCGGTGTGTGAGTGTTTATATAGGTGTATGAGTGCATATGATAGTCCTGTACTGAGTGACTGTAAGTATGAGTGACTGTACGGGTGAGTGAGTAGATGTGTGTGTGTAGACCTAAGAATCAGTGAGTGGGTATGTAGTTATTGGTATTGAAGTGTGTATGGTTTTGAGAATGGCAGTCTGTAATTTAGAGTGGGTGTATCAAAGGTTATATTAGGGTGTGAGAAGAAGCATGAAATTATCACATGGATGATGTCATCAGTGATGTCATTTGAGATGTCATCAGTGATGTCATCAGTGATGTCACTGACCATGTCATGAGTGATGTAATATGTGATGTCATCAGCAGTGCATTGCGGGGGCGCGAGTTATAGTTAGCTGAACTAACTATAACGGGGGAATTTCACGGGTTTTGTACGAGTGCAATGTTCAACTAACTATAACTGTCCCTAAAACCTATGGTTTTTTCAGTAAATTTCAAAGGTTTTTTAAATGCTAATTTCTAACTATAACGTGCCTGAAACCTATGGTTTTTTAAGTGAATTTCAAAGGTTTTTTAAATGCTAGTTTCTAACTATGCCTACAGAGGTAGGACATGTGAAAAAAGAAGAAAAAACGCACAGAAAGAAGCAAAAGAAATGCAGAAAGAAGCAACAGAAGTCCACAAAGACGAAGAAAAGTGCAGGAAGAAGCAAAAGATGTGCAGAAAGAACCAACAGAGGAGCAGAAAGAGGCCTTGTTGCAAAATCATCCTGTGCCCACAACTTTTTCAGACGGGTACTGGTGGTAACTGACTCTGACTAACCAGAGCCAGTGCTATGCTAAAAGACACTTAGAATACAGTGAAAACACCTACATACACTAGGGAACACTATGCGTTGGGGTACCCCTGTGATTAGCATGACCTCCTCTGTAAGTCCCTAGTACATAATAGGGCAGGGGGATTAAAACTACCTCTTAAAACGCGCTACAGGGCACGTTTGCACAGTGGTGAAGGGAGGGGGGGCCTGAGGTGACATGTGTGCAAACGCGCCCCGTGGTGCGTTTTAAGTTGGGGGATTAAGTCCCCTTGAATCCTGAGGGTCCCTGTGGCCCAACAAGCCCACCAGGTACCTACAGTTAGGACCACAGAGCTGAGTTGCAGAGAGGCGTTCCGCGGCCACGCACCTTTTTTCACCTCTTTGCAAAGCAACTCTGTTGTGCTTACTGAAGGTACCTGGTGGGCTAGTTGGACCCCAGGGACCCTCAGGATTCAAGGGGACTTAATCCCCCAACTTAAAACACGCCACAGGGCGTGTTTGCACACATGTCACCTCAGGCCCTGCCCCCTCCCTTCACCACTGTGCAAACGCGCCCCGTGGCGCGTTTTAAGTTGCAGGATTAGGTTACCTTGAATCCTGAGGGTCCTTGGGGCCCAACTAGCCCACCAGGTACTTCCAGTAAGTGCCACAGGCCTGCGTTGCAGAGAGGTGGTCCGAGGCCACGCCCCTTTTTACACCTCTCTGCAACGCAGCTCTGTGGCTCTTACTGGAGGTACCTGGTGGGCTAGTTGGACCCCAGGGACCCTCAGGATTCAAGGGGACTTAATCCCCCAACTTAAAACACGCCACAGGGCATGTTTGCACACATGTCACCTCAGGCCCCGCCCCCTCCCTTCACCACTGTGCAAACACGCCCCGTGGCGCGTTTTAAGTCCTATGACCTCTTGGAATCGGGTTGTACTTTTTGGAAAACTCGTGCATGTACTGCACTGTTTCCAATGAGCACTCGTGCATGTACGGCCTCCACCTTGCGGGAGCGAGCAGCGGCGCGCAGGGGCCATCTGTTATCAATTAGCGTGGCCACGCGCGCTTGTTTACATTTGCCTTTGCCTGCTCGCGGTTGCGGTCGCTTTTACTTTCGCTTTCGCGGTCGACTTGTCTTTGTCGACTCTCGCCCTCTATCAGCATGACCTACTCTCTTCCTCTTCCCAGTAGCGAGTTTGAACAGTATTTTTCCACTTATAGTGCTCGGGAGGTTACCTGGCAACCCTAGCTATGAGTCTTCCTCTTCCACCCTATGGGGTAGAGGCTCCTGCTTGGGCTCGTTTTGCACCTGTAAGTGTGTTAAGCTTCCCCATTGGCCCTCCGCCCGTCCCTCTCAACACCTGCTGCAGATGCCGCTACAGGTGTCAGAGTCAGCTGCTCGCAGGATCGCCCCACCGTCATGTGACCCGCACTTGATACGAAGGCTGGACCGATGCACTTTGTCAAGCTGGAGCCGTCACGTGATATCTCTGGGTATCTCAATCATTGCTCACTGTATGATGTCATCCCACTCACCTATTCACAAAAAGACTCACTCGTATGCCCGCGCCCATTGGCGGAGGGAAAGTTCTATCATTTTGTATTGGCTGTGATGGTTGTCTTTCAAAAACATTGTGCATTTCGTGCTCAGCCCCGCCCCAAAGCACGACGTCAGAGTAATGGCTGCCTGAGGAAGCGCTCCCCGCGGTACAGGGCGAAAGAGGCTGCGGTGTTTGCCGCTTGGGCACCGGTCTCTGTTGACTATTAACAATGTTTACCCCGGGCATCATATCCGCAGATGTGCGGCGTGTACGGGTGGCCATGGGGAGCCATTGTGCGCCAGGCGGTAAGGAGCAACAGTGACCGTCCTCAGCAGACAGCATCCACCAGCAGCTGAGGCTCGGGGCGCCCATGCAGACCTTGATCATGGGGCCAGCCCGTTCCTCGCCACCAGTGCTGACATTCGGGATCCTGTTGCTGATCATGGGGAGTGTCGGAGCCGTGCCACTTCTGCAAACAGGTGCAGGTGAGAGACATGACAGCGGTTTATAAACGGAGGCGGGGAGCTGGAGTCTATTTAAGATCATAACTTTTGTTTAAGCCAACCCATCCAAGGCTGATTTAAGCATTCAGTACACCTGAAGACAGCATAGGGGGCGAGGTGTATTGAGGGAGTATCTTGGTGAGTTGGCAGTCTATATAGTGCAGAAGAGATTTGTTCCCCAGTACCCAGATTTCTACTCTGTCGGCTGGGACAGTTGTTGGGCCGTATTTCCGGTCATTGATAAGCAAATGTGCTGCTCTGTAGTACGGTGTTAAGTCTGCCATACCCAGCCCGCATTCTTAAATCGATTTACAACAATTAGTGAAACCCACGATATGGGCCCTCACTGCCATAGAAACACTCGTAGTTGTTGAGTTAATATTAAGACAGTGGTATGCAAAAAGGATAATTTTGAAGAATGTCAATGATTTTAGATAGGAGTGTCATCTTAGTGAAGGCAATTCTCCCCTATATTGAGTCTGGAAGTCTAGACCGCTGAAGTGTGCCTTTACACACGTGGTCTAGCAGTGTGTGTACACTCTTGGTTCTTGCAACCAATCCTCATTTTTTGCATTTTTCGATGTCTAGGTATGTGAAGAATCTCTCAAAAATTATGATCCTCTCTCAGTCAGGCCTCCTTCCCTCCCCTACTGTGTGATATAGGGGAAATAGTCTTGTTCACATTTATTCTGAGGCTGGAGTGTTCCTCGAATATATTTAGACTGTTGTATTGCCCTGGAGATCTCAGGGTTACTCAAGTAAATGAGGAGATCATCATCGGAAAGGGATACCTTATCTTCAATGTTCTCGGCCTACCTGGATCCTGAGATGTGCTCTTTCTGAGTTGTTGTGCCAGTGGTTCAATGGGTAGAGTAAATTTCACTTTACTGTGCTAATAAACTGGAATTGGACCTTTGCTTTGTAGTAGTAAATGTGTGAATGTGAATTTATTAGTACAGTTGCTTTAAAAACAAGCATTGGCATAGCCAATAGGTCTTGCTTTTGGGACCTTATAAGTATTTAGTTATGCAGCACAATATCCTTGGTGCAACAACATCAACCGTTGCATGGCTAAAACACTTATAAGGTCCCAAAGGCGAGACCTATTGGCTACGCCAATGCTTGTTTTAACATGACTACAGCCCGAACTGCTGAACAGAATTACACCAAATTTGGCAGAAAGCTAGATGTTGGTCCAGAAAGCGTGCTTTTTGTGATTTGGTGTAAATCTGTTCAGTATTTTTTCTGGTATCTAACTTAAAAAAATATAGATATCTGCGAGTATCTTACAGTGGACTCGAGGATCCTACTATAATTTGATAGGCTGCCAACACTTCAACCAGGAAGTGTTGGCCGCCATCTTGGGACTCGACTTGAAGCCGATTCACAGAACAAAAGTGAAAAATAAAGAAAAGGGGGAAGGGTAGAAATATCCTGACCCCCCACATATGGTGGGGGGGTCCCTCAAGGACCCCGTCGAGAGTAAAACGCATTTTTTTTAAAAATTTGTGCCGTGGACCCGTGGGTGGATCCCACTATAGGCCCCCCGGTGGGCCAGGTCCTGGGGGCATTTTGAAAATGAGGGAGGGAGCGATTGGGCCCCCCTCCTCAGGCTATTCAAAGCCCCGGGAACCGCCACCTCCCCGGAGCAGTGAACTAATTATATGCGGGGAGCCTCGCTGCCCCCTCCCCGAGGTACTGTTTTATACAAATGAGGGGGGGCACTCTCTGCCCACCCTCATACCCAGGGACCGCCACTGCCCCGGGGAACGCCACCTCCCCAGGTCTAAATATGAGAAATGCGCATGCCCCCGGCAGCCCCAAGAACTGCCACCTCCCCAGGGCTATAGCGAAATAGTAAGGCGTGGGGGGCTCCGGCCCCCCCACACAGCCCCGGGGACCGCCACCTCCCTGGGGCAAATTTCAACCAAGAAGGGAGCGCGCAGTACCCCTCCAAGAGCCCTACATGGTCCTGGGGACCGCCACCCCAGGGCCAGCTCCAGCAATGTCCCGGGGTATCCACCCCCAGGACATTGCAGTTTGCTATGGCTTGGTGGGAGCACCGCTCCCGCCAAGCCATAGCAAACAACTGCTCTGCTTTCAGCAAGCGAAAGCACAACATGCTCTCGCTTGCTGAGAGCAGAGCACATGTCTGTTTCAGCGAGCAGGGAAACAGACACTTTGCTTTGGGACCCAGGGAGCAGCTTCCTGGGTCCCAAAGCAATGCTGGCTCCCGCTGGGGGTGGGGAGTCGGCAGGGACCACAGGGGCCTTCAGGCTCCCCGCGGTCCCCAACGATTCAAAAGTGGGTGCCCTGGGTGGGACTAGGGCACCCACACTACAGGCCGGGCACCAGGGGATGGGTTCCCCGGGTCCGATATCGGCCCAGTAGAGGGGCCGTGCGGCCCCCACCCTTGTTTAGTTTTTTTAAAAGAGGGACAGGCCCCGGGGTAGGGGGTCCCCGGGGCCGAAAATGGCCCAGGAGGGGGGCTGGGCGGCCCCACTCCCTTTTTTTTATAATTCTTTTTTTTAAAAACAGGACTGGCCTCGGGGGATCGGGTCCCCGGGGCCCAAACCACACGGCCCCCCTTCTTAATAAATACAAGTAGAAAAAAGCGGCAACTCACCGTAGGCCCCACCTCCTTTCTCCACTACTCTTCAAACGCACCTCCTGGCGTGCTGCTGGTTGGGGGATGAAGTCCCCTTGGCTGCTGAGGGCCCTTAGAGGCCAATAAGACCCTCTGTTGCTTCCAGTAAGCCCCACACAGTGGGATTGCTGAGAGGTGATAAGAGGCCACGCCCCCTTTCTCCACCACTCTGCAAATGCTGGTGGGGGTATGAGGTCCCCTTACCTCCTGAGAGCCACAGGACTAAAGGACTTCTTCCCCCAAGCAGCAGTGTGCCAGGAGGTGTGTTTGCAGAGTGGTGGAGAAAGAGGGCGGGCCACCAAAAACCTATCAGCAAACCCACTGCTTGGGACTTGCTGGAGGTAACAGGTAGTTGGGCCCCAAGGACCCTCAAGAGCCAAGGGGACTTCATCCTCCTACTGGTAGTGCGCCAGGAGGGGCGTTTGCAGAATGGTGGAGGATGGGGGCGAGGCTTCCTACCAGGTCACAGCAATCCTGCTGTATGAGACTTACTGGAGGTAACATGAGGGGTAGTTGGCCACCAAGGACGTACTTGGGGGCCAATTACCCCTCCTGTTATCTTCAATAAGTCCCACACAGCAGGATTGCTAGGAGGTCTTCGGAGGCCACGCCCCTTTTCCACCACTCTGCAAACCCAAGGACTTAGTAGTAGATGGAAAATGCTACTGCACCATCCGCTTCCTACCCAATGGAAGTCCCACCCTAAGGGATGAGAAGAAACCCAGGCCGGGGAAGGCGCAGCCGGACCCGATTGGGGCCCGGGGCAAATGCCGCCTGGAGGACCAGGATTGGTCGCCCCAAGGTAGCCGACGGCCCCCCAATCAGAGTGCGAGGTGGCAAGCAGCTGGGAGGGTTAAATAGAAGGTGCAAGGCCCAGAGTTAGCATGCAATCCCCCCTGCAAGAAGAAGAAGGACCTCACCTCATCGTCTTGGAATCGCCTACCTTGACCTCTCATCGTTGGATTGTCGTCATCGCCATCAGCGGAGGGATCGTAGGACGGCCGGCTGCAGGGTTGAGCCATCGGGGAATCCAGCTGTGGTGAGCGGAGGGCAGCTGCAAGAAGCATCGAGGAGCCTGCGACTGGTACCACTATCTCCAGAAGAGAAGAGTACACCATCCCCCCCTTTACCGGCAGCCAGGACGGCGGTGTCTAGGAGAAGGCGTCGGGCACCTGGGGACTTCAGCGACGGTGAGAACATGGCCAGAAATGCAGGCCTCCCCGAGGCCCCTGAAGCCAACACGGCGGCGCCTAAGGGGGCAGCCCAGGATCAATTAAGAGGATGGCTCAGGGAGCGTAGCGCTTGAGTCTAGCAAGGGCAATGATTTGGAGGTTACGGTGGCAAGCGCCCATCGATGCCGGCTTTGGGCGCCGAGGAGCGGCTAGCTATAACTAGGAGGGCTGACTGTCAGGCCTCGAACTGCACAGAGGGTCGGTGCGGGCGGCGGTGCCCGCGAAGTTGGATCAGGGAGCAGAGGCCTGCGGTAGTTGCGGCGCTGATGTTAAGGTGAGACCGGGAAAGAATCTGGAAGGCTCTGTTTACAAAAAATAGTGGGAGAAGGGAGCATTATATCCGCCGTTAATTTCGCTCAGGGCTGAGCTTAGTTTATTTTGGGGCCATTTTATAAAGAATAAAAATAAAAACGGAGGAAAGAGTGGCTTTGAGTGAGCCGGGCACCAATTTGCACAAGAGTCCCATCGTCTTACAAGAGAGCCTGTGCGAGGCAAGGGTCCCATGCAAGTGCCTGGCGTCAGCCAAAGGGCTCCTGGACCAACAACATCAGCTTCTTTTTGCCCTTGTAAGGCTGTTTGAGGTTGTCCAGGAACTGCAGGTGCCCGTCGGGGGCCAGAAAGAATGTTTCCCGGGCTTTGCACAGAAATTTTATAAATTCCCCATAATGCCGCGGGCTGATGTGCGTGAGCCGCGAGTGGGTGGTGCTAATGTAGGCCGTCATGACGGCATCTAGCAGCTGGCAAAGGGGGGCATTCTCCATCCTCAACAGCTTACCTGAAGTCCTGCCTCCGGGGAGTCCCGACAGGCCGGGCGTGGGGATACTCCAGTGTCGCAGGATGTCCGGGAGGACCGGGGCGCATTGCACACTTTTGATCACCAGCGGCACCACCGCAGCCAGCTCGTTCTTTCCCAGTAAGTGGCTCAGTAAGCAGGCCCAGAGCATGTCATTCACGGCAGGGTGAGTGTCCTGATTGAAGGCGATGTTGAGCTGCAAGAGCGTCAGCATTGCCAGCTTGTAGGCCCGGAGCAGCAGGGGCTCAGAGTAGTTAAAAGCATAAAATGTATAGCGTTTAGGCGAGAACGGCCATGAAGGCATGTAAGCGCCAACTAGAGACAGCAAAGGTATTTTGTTAGTTTGAACCCCCATGGGGTCACGATGGCACATGGGTTAGGAGCATCGATAATATGTGTCCTTTGCTGGGGGTTCGAGTCCCGACCAAGGCTAGTTAATATCTTGCAAGGAAATTCACCTCCACAAAGCAGGTGAAATCTCCGACTAGTAAATGGGAGGAAAATGATAGATCACAGGAGGGTAGAGGTGTGGAAGTATACATACCCCCAGTAATTCCTCTTTTCACAGGGCACCACCCAAAACCAAACCCCTGTAGACAAGGTATAATCCCACCTCTGCAGGGATTGCCTGAGCTCCTGATCCCCCTCTTCTCCTTTCATCCGATTTATTTGAGACCGCCTCAAAAACATATTGTCGAGATCTTTTCTAAAACAATGTACACAGCATCTCCAAATTGCATAAATAATACAGTTTTAAAATATACCCATAGAATAACCACATGTAGCTTCCCTGCCGAAATAGATGGGCTTTGAGATGATTGTTTTAAGTGGTTTTACTCTAATTTACTGTATCAAAGGGTGCGTGATAACTCTGCCATAATGTTTTGGCTCAGTTATGAGCCTGATTCAACCTGAGTATCATCACCTAGATGTAAAACATGCTGCCATTTTCGCAGGACACGAAGGAAAGTCTGCCTGGCAGTCAGCCTTCTTAGCCAACACAGTGTCTTCGATAAAGAACCGCAGCATGTCTCAATTATTGCAATACAAGACAAACGAGTCTGGTGCAATATACACAGTAGAGTTGAACTAAGCAGTTGGCCAGTGCGCATGCAAAAGTAGCGGGAGTTTAGCCGGGAAATCAAAGGTCTCAGGCAGGGGCCAGCAACGCAGAAGTAGATGGCAGATCTAGTAGCGAAGTTGGAGTTCCAGCCTGAGTGAGTAAGGAGTATTCAGGAGAATAAGACAGAAAAAGCTGCCTTGAAGGGGCTTCGGTCAGGAAGCACAAGAGTTAAACACTGCAAGAATTAGGACAGGGCTCACATTTCGCACATAGTACATACTAAAAGACCTAATGCTTGCAAATAGGCCTGGCCTGATATATGGTTGGCGGCAGGATAATACCTTACCCATTACCAGCCCCACCAGTTCCCTGCGCTCGGCCTCCACAATTTCAAGAAAAAAGAAAAGTCGGGATAACCTCAGTGAGTAATGTCCTGCCAGGGGAGGGATCAGAGTTTTTGTAGGGAGGAAATTGTTATCTGATCGAGAGGCAGTAGGCAAGGTTAATGGACCTGCGACAAAGACGGTACCAGACAGACCACAAAGTTTATGGCAAGAAATAGGTCAGTGGGCTGGTGCGTTGTCAAGGAGAGACGTTAAGGCATGGATAAAGTGGGCTCTGGCCCAGGGCCCCAGCCCTTCAGGGGGCCCCTGATAGAGCCAACACTGTTTTACAGAGAGTCTTGCCCGGATGACCTTGAATAATGCTTAAACAGGTGTTTCAAATACCATTTTCCTTTAATTCATTTTGATGTGGGTGATATGTTTGAGTCTTATAGATATTTTGCAGAGAAATGTTGCGTTTGTTTCATGCAAACATCCATACAAAAGTTACTTTTAGATCAACAGGAACTCTCGTAGTCATAGGTCATAGGGATTATTTGGAGTATTATTAGTATTATTAGTGAGCTGTCACAATACTGAAAACACGTCACTATCCCTAAATATCAGATGTAAACACATTTAGAACTTGGACCAGTGTCTTATGCAGTGTCAGTGACCTGGCCAAATAGGGCATGACAGAGCTAAAACTCAATCATAAATTGAAAGTGGTTCTGAACAGGGCCCACAAAATATGTCTGGCACAGTTCCCCCAAGAATTTCTCAAAGTCCCTGTTGTCAAGATCCTGGTGTTACGTGCAGTATGGACTAAAAGGTTAATCAGAACAGTGAGCCATTAACAGTTAGCAGGGAGCTGCATCCAACTGTGAGGTGAAGAGCAGAGTGTTACGATTTCCCCAGTCTTTCATTATCCTAACGCTGCAAAAAGGGTTCATTTGGGCAGAAACCATGGTCCAACGTGTTAGTTCTGAGTTTGTTTTTCTCTGTGCTGAATACTTGTAGTCAGCTGTCTTGTATAACATTGCCCGTGCACTGCTTTAAACACGGAGGATTGATGCTATCGGCGTACGGTTGGGGTGTGGTATAAGGTGCTCTGCCACCCACTCTGGTATGAAGCAACAGGGTCCACGTAAGAGGCCACTACAGCCTGCACCACCAATTGCCACTGCCAGCTTGGTAAATGTCAGTACCCACACAGGTACTAACCATCACCCGGCTTCAAGTGTGACAATTTCAATCGTTTAACACTCCCTAGGCTAGAAGAATGGCTCAGGCGACGGGTAATGAGCTGACATGTAGTTGCATGGGCATCTCCCACCTGTTTAACTATTTTAAGAGACGGATTGAAGCATAGCTTAATGAGTTAAAAAAGCATAACTTTCAGGCATGTCAAATCAGGCCCCAGTGCCCACAAAGTTGGTAGGCAGGGAGACCACAAATAATTTAAATAAGGGAAATGCAGCCGAAATCACTCCATTAGATGGTAATAAGGGTGAAGCCATGCTGCCTGTTGTAAGACGGCCTCCTATTGGCATTCCACTTGATGCTGGAAAGTAATAGTTGAATCAGTAGTTAGCATTTGCAGGTTCAAATCCCACCAATTTTTCCACTACTGGGAGCAAGCGCTATAATCTCCCACAACTGTCAGCAAGCACACTAGTGCGGCCCATTGATTTTGCAGTACTACGGAAAATAATATGGGCACTAGATGAGGTAGGCACCACGGAACTGTAGGCTAAGCTGTGTAGGGTAGCGTTCGTGCTGGCATTCTTTGGGGCCTGCAGGGTCAGTAAGATAGTGGCCCCGGCAACAGATAACCCAGGAACGGCCTACATACGCTGGGCAGATGTGGAATTGGGGGCAGGTTATAGGAAGATCCTCCTGCGTCGGTCAAAGACGCAGATGGGTTTCTTGTGAGGAAGGAGGGTAAGGGAGAGCAGGGGGAGCTCCCTCCGATCGTCAAACCGTAGGTAGCGTGGCGGAAGAAACCCAGGAAAGATACACAAAAGAGAGAAAAATTACTAGAGGTAGATGGAAGGCTCACACAGTGTCCTTGGGATGCCTCACGGCAGGGGCACTGAGGGAGCTAATGACTACACACAGCCACAGGCAGAGTAGATGTGATGCTCCCACAGGGCCCTTGGGATGCCTCACGGCAGGGGTACTGAGGAAGCTAAATGACACGACACACCCACAGGCAGAGTAGATGAAATGCTCACACAGGGTCCTTGGGATGCCGCACGGCAGGGGCCCTGAGGAGCAGGCGAGTGGCCAACAAAGGGTCCAGGGCAATCGGAACAGCACTTGCAGCCCGGGCAGGTCCTGACGGATGCCCACAAAAACTCGGTAGCAAGTTGAAGCCTGGAACCGCAGACACAGAGGCCCAGCAAAAGGGGCACCTCGCAAAACTGTACTGTCTGGGAGCAAACAACGACAATGAATGTACAAAGACAATGAAGGTATACAATAACATGGATGTTTATGAATGACCAACCATGTTATGTTTGAATAAACTGCGACCTTTTAAGGCACCAAACCACGCTGTCAGTGGAGTTATTGAAAGGTGAAAGGGACGCAGTTATGTGGGCAAGGTGGGGAGGAAGACTCGCCCCTGGGAGGGGTTTACCAGCAAACAGTGAATGCTAGTGGCCAGCAGCACAATGGGGAAGGTTAACAATGGAAGATCTGCTTGGCGGCTCGGGTGGTGACTTAGAGCTCTGAATGATAGAGGATGTGTACCCCCCCCTGCACTGTTTCCTTTTACATCCCATTAAAAAAGATAAATAACTAAAAACTTTGCCAGCTTCGCCTTTCACAAAGCCAGCGTACTTTCACATTGTGAACTTTGCAACTTCATGGGCCCATAGCTAAGTGCAGATTCCATGGTCTGGTTGCTCTTGTGATGAAGAAATTAAATGGCACTGCATTCCTACTCTGTCCAAGGAACTCACACTACGTGTATGAATCATCCTCCAACGAACCTCGATAAAAAGTGAAAGATTTCTGACTTGTGGTCTTTTGTTAAAATAGAGTCGTCCACGTGCTCCTAGCTTGGCCAGTGCCTGACCTGCAGGAGCGCAAAAGTAGAGCCAGTTGCCTAGAGTTTCACCAGCAAAGGAACATCAGCTTGCCACTGCAATCGTCAAATATGGTGTCCTTACCAGGGAAAGGGGCAGAGCCTGGCCTGGCACGCAAACGCCCTCTGCGATGGCGCCGAACGGGAGTAATAAAACTTGGGCATTTTGGAATGTTTCCACGGAAATTGAATCTTGTTCCATTAATAATCATTTTAAAAAATAACATTTTGAAGTAGGGCAAAATAAACCAAATTCGTGGGTTTATATGAAACTAAGTAGAGTGAATCATCATATGATTTCTGTAAGCAAGTCTGGGTGAATTATGGGAGAGCTATTATTCAAATAAAAAATGCTGTTTTTCTTAGGATTAGTTACATATTTTCGATTTTATTGAGGTTTCTATTCTTGCTGGGAATGTGGAGATTGTATTTATTGTTGTGCTTTTATGGCCTTTAATTAGGCCAAATAAAGTTCTTTTTGATTGATTGGTATTCAAATAAAACGACTCAGATATTGGCCCAAATCTGAATAGTGCTCGAGTCAATAAGTAATTCCCTTTATTAAATTTTGCGCTGACAGCCGTCGCAGTAGCTTCAGATGAAACTGACAGGGATCTGTCCTCGTGGGCTTATGGGTCAGGCCTGGGGCCCCTCCCCCGTCTCACCCTTCTATCAGTGCTGAAGGAGCAGAGCAGTCTGAGCAGATAATGCTGCTAGAAGTCACAGGGACAGGCGGCAGAGCATCAAACATGCACTGGCAGAACTAATCAATCCCCCAAGCCATGTTGAAAACATCACCCCCTCAATTCTGTTGCTAATGGCTATTATGAACAGCGAATCTTTGCACAGGAGGAAGTCTCTCAAAAAGTAAATGAAAGAAGGGAGATAAGGTAGAGGCGCATGCCAGTAAAATGGATTGATGCGCCGGCTGCCCACCATAAATACTGCAATCTCATTCTGGGTAAATTACCAATTAAATGACTTGGGTTGTTTAACCCTGGCCTTTTGTATCGCTGTGTATGCCTGCAACAAACTCACCGTACTCTGCACAAGGGATTTAATTATTCTATTCAAAGTGTTTTTTGCAGTTCTAGAAAAAAATGCTTCTGCCTTAGTGGCAGCCTGTATGTTCACTTAGACCCATAACTTCAATTCATAGGCTATGATTAGTGCAGAAGGTACAGTGGCACCAGGGCCAGTGGTGCTGAGAAAACCCTCTACACCAACGTTTTGGCTGCCTTTTACTATCTAACTGGTCTGCATGGGGGATATTTTCCCTCCCTGCATTCTGGACAATTACTTCGATGCGGTATATAATAAAAAAATATCTAAGGAATATTGACGTGCAAAAATACATGACATAAATAAGAGCTGACCACATAAATAAAATATTGTTAAGGTAAGTATGTAAAGGTAACTAGAAATTGACTATACTTAACTGTATATGTAGGTACCTTGGCAGTATGTGAATCTTCAAGGCGCATAGATGCAGAGTAAAGAATAGTAAATCTATACTTACCTATATATACTTACCTTCATAACATATTGGGAGGGCACAAGTCCTAAAAAAAGAAGTGGGGGGACTGACCAAGTTAGGCAGTATACAAGTGACATCATGACGCGTGCCATCAAAGCACATGACGTCACGATGTGTGACATTCCATGTGGCATCACAGGAAGTGACCTCACTGGAAGTGACATCACAAGAAGTGACATCAGATACGAAGATCTCACACATATGTTTATCAGGTGCATCATGAGTACATTTAAGTGCATTATGATACTTAACAAATGAGATTTGGAGTCGAGGTTGTGCAAAAAAAGTGGCGCAATCCTGACGCAAAATCTGGGCCTCAACGAATACATTTTTTAAAACCCTGCCACAAAGAAATTGGCAACAAGGAAAAGCATGGTAGTAAAAGTTCTGCCTAATTGGTTGCAAAGTCTGCATTTTAAAATATTTTATGAGGTTAAGGCATCTGCTGCAGAGGTGCCCAGTAAATCTCAGGGAATAATAATAATGATGAGATAACTTTGGAGCAGAACACATTTTTTGGAGAGATGTGTGTTTTGTGTAGTCCCAAACCTGAATCAAAGTAGTATAGAAGATTAAGTTGTCTCCTGCAAAACATAATCACCCACTGTTCTTGGGGGAGGGGGGCGTTGGGGATTGTTGAACCTCTATTTTGTTGCTACCTTCTTCGGATTTATCATTCATGATATCGCAACACACATGGTGTGCATCTTATACAGTGTTGTGAGCATAAATGTACCACTTAATTATGCAATAGTGCTCTGATATGTGTATGTTATAACATGTGCCAACTGAAAATGCAGTAAAATATGTTTTTAAAAAAGTTGTCTCCTGCAAAGCATATTATGTAACATGCAGATCACAGATTTTTATTTTATGTAGATAGGTAAGTGGATTACTGCTTTGAACACAGAGATCCTTTTGTTACTTGCACTTAATAAATTGTAATCCTTCTAGTAGACCACAGTGAGCTATGAACGGTATTTGACTCCTACACCTTGTAACCCTGACTGTCTCATGTAACACATCTTGTACATTAATTTATAAACTTACATGATTTATTTTGAATGGATAATGTGTATGTTATGTAAAGTGCTCTAACACTCTGCATTGGGATGAGTAGCGCTATAAAAGAAATAAAATTGTGCTATTTAAATTGTTATTTGTCTAAATACTGGGACAGACCAACCCATCTGACATTCTTACAGTTCATGCACTTATATACAACAAAGTGAAAAGCATACATCTCTTAAGTACCAGTGAAAAGATAACAAGATGTGTGCTTTTGTTTCCTCGCTGGTGCATTTGTGAGGTTCCAGGCCGCCTCCAGCCCGATACTCGATCAAAAGGAGGCCCAATGGCCCCTTAACTTCTGTCTTTATCTGTGCCCAGCTGGAGGTGAAAAAAAGCCCCCTCGCTGCCTCCAGCAGACAACGTGCAGGAGCTGCTAAACGTGTCCCGGTGCCTGAAAATTACACCAGCCAAGTTCAGCATATTTCTCTGGGGCTCACCTGCTTGGCAGGGTGGACGGCCTCCACCCTGTGAAAATAGTGGGTGGACCCCGTGTACCCGTGTGTATCCCCGACTCGTGCCCTGCATATTGGTAGTTGATATTTAGGTCCCACTATTTGTGGCATAGCAGTAGTGTTGCTGTCGATCTCCTCACATACATCCCTCTAAAGCAGACTAAGGTAAGGCATGAGACACTGCTAGACTGACTCATTTTCTCAAATGTGATATAATGTTTGAATGCAAGTAAGGTTTTCTCTCATCGCACTAGAAATATGTTTTTCTGCAGTCATAAGTCAGTGCTGCGAAGTCAACTGAGTAGTCATTTTCATTCCATCTTTGGTATGTACAAAATGGGAGCTAAAGTCATATATCACCCCACACATATTAATAGAAGCAAAAGAAATGCAGATGGAGTAGAAATATCACATAAAGTAGACACAGTAGAGAAATACAGAGAGCAAAATGTAAACTACAGGAAACAGTTAACCGACTGAAAATCTGTCAGAGGGAAACAAATTACTTACACATAGGTCACAGATGCAGGAGGATAAAATAGACCCCAGTGGAAAGCACCAAAAAAAAAAAAGTACAGCACCGAGAAGGTCGGGTTCTTGTTGCCAAATTAGAGAAGCACAAATACAGCCTGTATGGCTTTGGAGCATCAAACGTGCCACAGAAACGCAGAGACTACATATGCAGGCCATGTAGGGCAAAATGGGGACTTCTGTGTGTAGCATTCATTCAGTAGACAACGTCAGAAAGGGATGAAATCATCTGTGGTAGGTGGCAAAATTTAAGAGGAACGAAAGACAGCATTCACTGGGCACGACCAAAGCACAATCACAAGTCCCAGATGAACTCACAATGAAAGAACATGACAGTGAAGAGCACAGACCTCACACAGGAAGAGCATGTGACTTTGAGAACATTGCCCCCTAAGAAACTGATGGAGGGGGCACAGTTGAAACTGTACATCAATGTAAGTGACAATCACATATGCACTGTGTAGTAACCAAGAGGTGTTAATGATATATCTTACAAAACTAGTATGAACACGTGTCTAAGCACACTTAACAACTGTAGGTGTCACTGCTTAGTATAGATGTTTGATGGCAATTATGACATCAGAACAAAGAAACCCTTGCATCCAATTTGCCTTTATATTGCCTGGAAGCATGTTTGTGTTTGTCCATAATGAAATAGCTATCAACGGAGCCTTTAGGTTGCAGTACATGGTCGACAGGGTAAATGTGTGTACAGAAGAATCCTATGTGTTAGACCAGACATTTAACATGAGTTGAAGAGAGAATGCCCACGTGTCAGGTCATATTGTGGTCAATTAAGTGCTAGCCTACAGAGAAATATGGAAACATTGGGACTGGCTTCTTCTCCGAACGGTTGTTGGACATCAGAAAACTGACATGTTACTGACCATGCCCCTTCTTTACAAAAACATCTAATTGCCTGGAAGTCAATGTATTTTCTCTTGGCCCACTACATTCTTAAGGCAGTGGAGCAAAAGTACTCAACAAATGTAAATGTTATGACATGATGTTATAAGACAGAGAGGAGGGGTGACCTCAGACCTCGGAATCCCCACAACCTCATTTGCCGAGTTCCGCAAGGATCCTTCATGAGTCCGACCCTCTTCAACTAATACATGATCCCTCTAGCTAGCATGGAAGTCTAACTGGTAGCCAACAGAGCGGGGTCTGACATACACACCAAGAACCTTGGGATCATATGAACAGCAAACTTGACATGACCACCCAACTCAACGCCGTCACTGCCTTATCCTTCTATACCATGAAGATGCTGAGAAAGATTTTCAAATGGTTCCCAGTCAGCACCTGAAACTGTCAGCTCACCCTCGTCACAAGCAATCTGGACTACAGGAGCATCCTCTATGCCAGGATGAAAACATAAATCACCAGAAGGCATAAGATAATTCAGAACTCAGTGGCCAGAATCACTCTTAACCATTACTGACTCCCAATACACAAACAAGCACAATTTAAAATCCTCACCCATATTTCTAGGCAGTAGAGCACATCACACCTCAACAATCACATCTGCTTTCATAAACCTGCCATACACCTCCACTTATCCATACTCCTACTTGCACGCATCCCGTGCATATGGAAAACGAGATGTGGCAGTTGAGCCTTCTCCTATATCTTTCTTAAAGCGTGGAATGCCCTGCTGCTGCATATAAGAGACTCCTTGTCACTTCTTGAATTCCGCAAGAAGTTGAAAGCCTGGCTTTTCGAGTCGTCCCACTAGCCCCTAGGTTTGGCTTGACTCACAACTGCTAAGTGCCAGGATACCCTCCCGGGTGATAGTGCACTCTTACAAATCTGCATAGCATAGCAAGAACATAACAGGAGGGCCTTGAGAATATGTAAGTTACGACAGGCAATAGTGGAAAGCAAAGGTGTAATTGGAGAGAGACATGTGAACAGATGGATAGCTCAGTGAACAGAAAAAGGTGGGATAATGAGGGTTAGATGATCTAGAGGTTTGTTTGTGAGATTACAACAAATATTAATTAAAATTAAATGGCTAGTGAAGTGACATTAGTGATCTGAGGTGCATGCTGTGTGCCGGACAGATAGGGTCAGTCTGCTAGATGAATGTTGGAGTGTTGTAACAAATCAGTGGGAGTGTTATAATATGTTATTCTGAAAGAATTAGCTGGTCAAAGGTTTTAAATCAGGAGTGTTCTACCATGTTCCCATGCCGTCCCACTCAATTTTTTCCTGTTGTTCTTTAGACCTAGTAACACCTTTGTATTTTGTGGTAATTATATAATCCTTGAAGGGAAGCTCCAAAGCATGCTTCCTATCGGCTAATCCAGAAGCCAGCCCACCGGCCACAGCGGTGCAGCTTCAGAACTGCAGGAGACTAAAGCCCTATGCATCCAGGAGATCCTCAGCTACGGCGGGTGCCTGGCTAATCATACCTGACCAACTTTTGTTCTAATTCGGTTTGTTACAATGCTATGCATAGATTTACCTTCGTCTTCCACAAATAAATTGTAATCACTCATTTAATATATGGCTCTTGTGTGATAGAATTCCGAAAATACTGATGATGGTCCTGAAATGATAATGTGTCAGGAAGCAGCAGTGGCTGGCAATACAAAAATATAGGGAGGGCGCCATGCGCCCAACTCACCTTAATGATGCTCCCGCCCAGTGCTGCACTCCCGGCAATAGTGGTCTGATGTCCATGAGCAGGACTTCCCTTCATGCCAAGTGGAACGCGACTCCTGACCAATCCTGGAGCTGCTCTCAGCATGAGACCAATCCTGGAGCTGCTCTCAGCATGAGGGCAGCTCCAGGATTGTTGGGAGCAGGCTATCCCAGCTCTCATTTTGAGGCTGGGGGCCTGTGCCAGCAATATCCAACTGTTTCACAGCCTGGGGATTGCTAGGTGTGCAGTGCGCATGTCAGGCTGGCCGTAGGTAGCCAGCCGGCCAACCCAACATGCGCACGGAAAGGGGCAGCAGTAATCCTGCAGTAGCAGGACCCAGCCCCGCCCCCTGCCTCACACTCACGCTGTACACAGTGCGAGAGGATGGCAAATGAATAAAATGGCATTATTATACCATCTTATTTATTAGTGTTTGCCTGCTGCGCTTGCAGCAGGCAGGGCGACGCTCCTCCGCCATTTAGGAGGAGCTGCCCCTGTCAGAACACCATTGACGATTCTGGCAATTGTAACAATTTTTTTTTGTTTTGTTGACTACTCTCTAATGCATTGGTTCCCAAACTGTGAACCGCGGACCCCCAGGGGTCCGTGACACATTCCCAGGGGGTCCGCAGGCAGCAGTTTTAAAAGCACTGCAAAGTTCCTTGTATAATCAGCAGTTTTTAGTCAACAATAAAAGTGTCAAGACAACTCCGGTGATTAATGTACCTGCTGGAGAGAGATGGGAGTTTTGTTGGGTGGCAGCTTTGACTCATCTAAGGGAGCGTAGATGGTTAATATGCCTGCTGCAAAGAACGTGTACCATGCATTTAAAAAAACTGTATTTTATGTGCATAGCTCAGTGGGTTACTGCTTTTATCACAGATATTCTTTTTTTACTGTGCAGTTCCTAAGTTACAATCATAATCTAGCACAGTGAGCAATGAACTGCCATCAAAGAGCTGCTTGCAAACTGCATGGTACAAGTTAGTAAGTTATGTTTTTCCCAGTCCTTCATTATCCTGATGCTGCTAAAAAGGTGTGCTTGGATAGAAATAAATTCTTATTATTAAAGTCAAAGCTAACCACTGTGTTATGTTCTGAATCCTGAGTTTGTGCTTCTCCAGATCAAGTACTCTTAAAAAACCAGTATGGATGACATGGGAATCCTACTCCTAGTCCCCTTTGCCTATGAAGCATTTTCTATACACTGATTTACACATGTATGATTCATTATCTCAGTATGTGTGTGATGTTAAGTGCTCTGGTACCCCCACACTGGTATGAGAGGTGCTATAAAACAAATTAACCGAGGGGCTATGTGACCGAGGGGCTATGGAGAGATGGGAGGCTCTATTGAAGGGTGATAGTGAGGGATTCATTGAAAAGCCCCAACGAAGGATGTCGTACCCTGGTGCATAGTAAGGTCATCATTTACTATGCTTTAAAAGCTAATAGAATCCAATATATAATGACAAATGTGTTGTAGAATGCACCATTTTTTCCCAAATTTTCTTGGGGGGAGAGAGCCTTTGCAGTGGTCAGGCTCACTCGCTGCACTTGGTGTCCACCGTAGGAGGACTGGTCTGACAGCATTTGCCAGGGCTGCTTTGGGTTTCCAGTCCGGCCCTGGCAGGAGCAGGAGGCTGGTACTGCGAAATAAAACCAAACATTGAAAAGTTAGTCGTCGAGATGCATTATCAACCTTCCCATTACATTTTTCGATTATACTAATTTTTTCAATATAAAATACTAAAATCTTTAGTGATTCGAGTATTTGTTTTGTGTGCACACGTGTGTGTTTATTTTTTTCGAATTACTGTATTAAAGTTTGAAATTTAAATCATACAAATTGCTTGGGGGTATCCGGCTTCCAGTAGTAACACAGTGGGGGTCCTCAGGAGTCAAAAGTTGTGTGGTCACTTGAGCAATGAGCACTATCATGAAGACTATGTAGATCTCCAGTCGCCTCTGTCATCACTTTTTTTACTTTTGAATAATTGCCATTGATGTGCTTATAAGTGATTATTTTAAATGGAACAGTTATCCTACATATGCCGAATTGCCCCTAGTTGAAGGTGGTTTTTGAGATGCCCCTGTTATGTGACCCTACCTATTTAGAAGGCAACAATGCGCACTTGATAACACATAGACAAGTTTCCACTCAGGTTTTAACACAGAGTCAATGGTAGTTGTTGCCATTGTGACTCTTTCTCTGGTCACAGGCTACGACTGTGTCAACTCTACAGATGACCACTGGATTCTGCTTGGCTGGTTGTTTGAGATCAGCCTGGGCACTAAGGTGCTTCCTTGGGTTTCTTCTAGAATGCATCCATAGGATAACACTAGTACCCTGTGCTTCTTCTACTGCAGATATTTGTTGTGAGGTTTCCTAGAGCACAGCCCCTTTTCTTGCCTCTTCAACCTTTACAATAAGCCGTTTGCCTTCCTTGGCGATTCCCATAGCTTCAAATCTTATAAATAGGCCATTCTATCCAGTTGTTGTTCCACCAACTCAGCAGACACACGTCTGACGTCCTCAAGTTCCTATGATGTTTTTTGTGAGGAGTCGTTGGGAAACAACTGGCTAAAACGTAACATCGATAAAGTTGTAGTGTTGGTGGCAGACAGTGACGTGGATCTCTGGGAACCCTGGCTATGGCCTTCTGAACTTGGCCCTTGCCATTATCTGCATACTGTCAACATCTTATCTTGGAGTCAAATTTGACTTGAACCTGTAAATAACTGCTCAGTATCAGCTGTAATCTCTTCTTGTACCTTTCAGATGCGGGGGCTCTGGAGAGCCCTCCCTTGTCTTACCTTTGAGTGCCACTACTCGGCTGTTTCAGCACTTACTGGAGTGCTCCTTGATTAATGCTATATAACATAACTAGGCATGAACAAATTCCTCACGAAAAAGCTTTAACACCTTCTTAGCAAAGCCAATAGAAGGATTACTTCTAGTCCGCTGCAGCAGGGTCTCTCCTGTCCTGCGCTAACTTTAAGGGTTTCCACTTCAGTCAAGGTTTACTATCAATCTTCTGTGACTAGTTCATCCATACCGCCTGCCTTTTTGTCTCAAAGATTCAGTCCTTATGTTTATATGAGGAATTTGCACTCCTGAAATCTTTGCCTGCTTCTCATGTCCACAGTCTTCATCTAGAGGACAAGCCTTCTCCTATCTCGCTCCCTCCTCCTGGAATGTAATGTCTTAAGAAAGAACTACCGACTTTCACTGTTTCTTCAGAATTAAACTGAAAAGTCATCTTTTCAAACTCATCTTTTAAACCTTCGATTCATACTCCTTGTTGTCAGCCACTGTCTTTTTGTGATTTAAAAAACGCTCCTGTATTTTATGTTCTGTTTTGTACACTGTTCATCAACTTGAAGGTCTCTAGGAACAGGAGACCTTCAAGTTGATGAGCAGTGGACAAAACAGAACATAAAAAACAGGAGTGTTTTTTAAATCACTCACCATGTTAAACACATCTTTTCAAATGAACAGGTTGCCAACTAAGATAGTTGCTTTAACCTTATTACTCAGTTAAACATTATAATAAACCAATATTTAATGGTTCGTGAAAACTTCAGCGGCAAGGAGTTATAGTGGATTCACCTTGTGTCACTGCATAGCATCTATGCCACAGGTGAACTAAATTAAAAGGGCAGATTCAATTTCCAATAATTGAAAAATATTTGAGCTTGGGCAGCCTGCTTCTCTAGACAGAGCCATGGTCCAGAAATACCTACGCTGCCTGCATTTATTATGATTTACTATCCAGAAGCCAAACAGAATGGCCTAAATACAGGTGCCAATACTTTTTATTTGAAGGTTAGCCAACCATAGGGTTTTGAGTACTTTGGTTTGGCTTCCTTCCAACCAATCAGAACTGGTGTCTAAATTTAAAATCACTTTGATCAACTTCTGAGCAGCCATTGAAAAGAGCTGGGTCTCCATGAAACTTCCAAGACCACTCACAGTTCAGAAAGGTTCAAGTTGTCCCATGAGATTGAGAGGGGGGGCAACAGCTGGGCATCGGGAGGCAAGCAGCAATTAATAGCCCACTGGGGCTGTCATTTTTCTGTCCACGGAAGCAAACCAAAAACAGGAGATTCATCCAGTAATGTACTTTCACTATACATGGACAGACAATTGTACCTTAGTCATAATCCCCTCTAAGTGTTTTAATACATTTTCCAGTTGATCCAGCGCTCAGGGACTAAATACTTTCTAAAGACAGGACCCAATTTCCATTACCCAACAGTCCCCCTTCACGCTGGGTTAGTTGTAATTCTAAAGACTAAACTAAATTTACCATCTCCCTAAAACGATCTTTCCAATATACCAAAAAATGGCGATATGATCTTTGTAAGTGGTCAGGGTAGACAAATTAATAATCATAAGTAAAAATACTGCAATAAAGACAGACTAATTTGTAAGTTTATAATATTTATCTAAATAATAATAATGTGAATGAAATCTCAGTAAAATACAAGAGACACAAATACAATCATGGATCGTCACTGAGCAAACAACATTAGAAGAAAAAATGTCAAATTCATAGTCAATGACAGTACATTGAGGAGTGGATAGATGAAGAGACAAAAGTTTTCATAGAGAAAAATATAATTTGCAAGTAATTATGCAAACGTAGATATTAGGCTAATACTAACCCAATAAGGAAATACTAACTCCTGGCCGGGAAGTCAGCATGGGCCCTTCAAGTAGGTTTGAAAAGGCAAAGACTAGTTCAGGAACGCAAGGAAACAACAAACCGACGACATGCGACGATCTCACCCCAACAGTCAGCAAAGATGTCTGAACTCAACCCCTCCCTTTGGGCACCTCAATTATACCCTAAAACCCAAAAGACCATCCCATAGAAGTATCAAACTCGGGCTCTACTAGTGATTTGATTGGCTAGGGAAGGGGGTGTATGGTCACTCCACTGTCTACTCGTACATAATTCTCTAAAGGGCTATTGTTTAAGAACAGGCTATGACATCAACCATGTAACCCAGGAAATATTCTTCGTTTCGCTATCCACATTTCCTCCACTCTAACAACAAGTTAAAACATTTTTATAACAGTCTTCTGCTGAGCGCCTTTCTGCAGAGGAAGTTTCTCTCCGTTCATAGCAATGTCCTTTTGTTCAGAATTTTGGCACGTTCGTGAGTCTCTGAAGGACTCATTCAGGCTCTTTCTCTTCTCCTCCTCATACTTCATAGTTTTAAAATCATTTTCTCCGATTTTCTCTGTTAAACCCTTATCCCGACATGCAGAATGAAACCCCATGCTTTGTTTTCTATAAAGAATGAAACACAAACATTTATTATTTCATGAAAATGTTTTCTCTACGCACCAACCCAATGCTGCATCCATCCCTGTGCAACCCATGTTAAATGAATTATTTTATATTCAGCCAATATTAATAACATGCATCTTAAAGCAGCATTAGTCTTTTACTTACATTAGCCATGAAGCAAGTTTTTGCGGCCTACTTGTCAATTTATTTTCGCACTTGCGCAAATGCATTTCACTCATGTTAGGCCCTTTTCATTAATTTTTCCACTGTACACGTTTAGTAAATGTTATTGAGGGTTCAATCCGAGCAGGTTTATTTTACGCGAAAACCCTGCTCCATCAATCCCCCCTTTGATGGCGTTTTAAGCCATCACCAAAATATCCACCAATACAGATTGTTATTTCTCAACAGGCAGATGTTCTTTCACGTTTAATCATTATCCCATCTAAATCCTTCATGATTTCATAATAATTCCCTTTCATATCTTCTAATTCTATTTCTTCTCTCTTTCTTTTTCTTGTTTTACGTTTATTATCTGAAGTATCTCTTTTGCACCTACAACATTTATAGATCAGGAAAATCATTAGTATTGCTGTAGCCACTGCAACAATAGGTGTTAGTATTCTCCCTATAACGCTTTTCCCAAAAGTAGAAAACCAATCTCCCATTGAGGAAAAACTCTTTCCAAGTTTCTCCCAAGCACCGCCAACCTTCAATTCGGACAAATCTTTATGAAGATCTGTAATATTTTTAATATACCCCTCAAGGCTTTTACTCTTGTCAGGGATATAAGTACAACACTGTTGTATTTTCAACATATTGCAGACTCCACCCTCTTTAGCCAAAATTACATCAAGGGCAAGTCGATTTTGCAAAACCATAGACCTAATTGTAACCATTTCAGTATCCACCATTAAGAATTCCCCAGCAGTATCCATTGATAAACGATCAACCACTGTGGCCAATTTTCTAATTCTGTGCGAATTTAAAATAACTCCAACTAAAGGCATCAGTGCTCTAAAAATATCTTCAATTATTTCTGAAAAACTCGCTCTCTTATTGCGTATTAGTCCATTCTTTACTTCATTGATTCTATAATTCTTATCAACATGGTATATCTTTCGAACGACTATACCAAGATAACAACATCCATACCATTGTGCAGGCAACCTATAATAGGCATTCTTACCACACACATAATAAATTCCTGGAAAAACAGGATCAGTTCCTCCTTTTATTCCCCATCCTCCAGTAATTAGAAAAGTATGATCACATTCACTAGAACCAATGAAATAATTATTATAGTCAGCCTTTTGTCTAAGCAAGCAAAGCTTCCCTCTATGATCCCAATCTAGAGACATTGCAGCGTAAGTCTCGCCTTTCTTGTAATTTCCTTCTCTGAAAGCCCATGGAGGTACATGAGACTTTTGCTCAGCAGCTTTTCTTTGAAACTCCTGTCTTCTATCTTCCACCATGTTAATGAATTCTATTTCTTCAAAGCGTAAACTACATGTGAGATTATGTCTATGTGCATATACTGTATCTAATGTTTTTGTAGTATGAAAAAATTCTCCCATATATTCCACATTTCTGGCACTTTTCACTTTATTCATATTCTTTCTAATTGGAACTTCTGAAAATACTAAATCCACATTCCAATAAAAATACTGGAGTCTCCCTGTCTCGTAAAACAAACTGATTAGTACACTACAAGACACACCATATGTTAAAGGTAAGTGATGGTAAGTCACCCCCTCTGAGACAGACGAAGGTAATTGCATACACACATAGCAATCTCTCGCATTCATTGTATCCACATATTCATACAATAATTTCGTAAATACATTTAAAGAAAAATCATTAATTGATTTATCATGATGATAGATACTGTCATCTTCCATCACTATATTAGTATTTGGAGTTTCTTTAATATCTTTAATATCTACTTTTTCACTCAACACACTATTAATATTAGTATTATTCTGATGATTAGTTACCATTAAGACAGGCACAATAATAATTAGTATTAACCATAACACCATTAGTAGTAGAATACTAAATAAGCAAGCATTAATACATCTACTTTTAAAACTACGATTTTGATGTCCAGTCTCTGCTTTTTCTGCCATTTCTAATATAAAATAAAATAATAAAGAAAAATAAAACTAAAAAATCTAATCTAGAAAAATTTAGTCTAGAAAAATTTAATCTAGGATTTTGTAAGATCTATCCAAAATAGTGTATCCAGTGTATCTTTATACTTTATGGCTTTCTTCTTTACCCCCTTTTTTCTTTTTTTCTTTTATCTTCTTCTTCTTTAGATTTCTGCTTCAAACAATTTTCTGCAATTCTTTCATTGAATTTAAATTTTCTTGCACCTTAATGTACATTGTTCTTTTACGGTGGCTCACAACTGTCTCCTTCACTTTGCTCTGTACCAACTTCTTCTTTGATTTGATTTTGTTTTTCAACTTCTTCTAACACTATATATGTCCATTCTGGAGCTGTATACTTTCTATTTGGAACCCTTATTCTTTTTGTCTTTGTAACTGTTTCTTCTTCCGACTCTCTTTGTTCAACTTGATCTGATACTTTTGTTATTGACTTTGGCGATTTCTGTTTTAGAATATATTTCAGTCTTTTCACTCCTTTTGGCCACACATCACCCTTTCTCGCTCTCTTTGCAAGAACTACTTCTTCTGCTTCATTGTCAAGATTGCAAGTTCTTTTATTCAGTTCTTTTCTCTGTTGTTCTTGCTCTTGATTTTCTCTCAACACTTCTCCTTTGTCATTTTCAACAGCAGTCTTACGAGACCCAGTAGCTGGTGCCCACTCTATTCGACTTTGTCCCTGTTCAAGCACGTGTTCCACACTTTCAGAATCTGTAGTTTCAGATTCCACAGCCTCAGGTTCTTCAGCTCCTGGCTCTTCTTGTTTTTCTACCAGTTGCTGCTCTTCTTGTCTTTCAAGTGGACTTGGGACTCTTCTTGTATGACTTGCGTGTATCCAATTCGGCAAGCCACCACACTTTACTGCTGTCGTTGTCACCAGTATTATCTGATATGGCCCATGCCATCTGGGTTCCAAACACGTTTTTCTTACATGTTTCTTCACCAGGATCCACTCACCTGGGCTTAGATCATGTGCTTGCTCTTGCTGTGTTGTGGTTGCAATCTCTCCAACCTGATGAGACACAGAATGCACCACATCAGCCAATCCTTTGCAATAATCAAGCAGTAGATCATCAGTAATATTCATCAGTTGATTCGCTGGTATAACTGGCTGTCTCATAGCTCTTCCCATGATCACCTCATGTGGAGATAATCCAGTCTTTTTATCAGGAATACTTCTTAGACTCATCAATACCAGAGGTAAAGTGTCTGGCCACTTCAATGTTGTGGATGCACACACCTTAGACAGTCTAGATTTAATAGTGCCATTCATTTGCTCGCCAACACCTGAAGCTTCTGGTCGATAGGCACAATGCAGCTTTTGCTCAATTTGTAATGCTGCGCAAATCATCCGAATTATTTCATTATTAAAATGAGTACCTCTATCTGTTTCTAAAGAGACTGGAAATCCAAAACGTGGTATTATTTCTCTCAAAAGCAGTTTGGCAACAGTCAAACTATCACTTCTTCTTGTTGGATATGCTTCTACCCAATGAGAAAACAAACAAACAACAACCAACACATATTTTAGTCCATTACAAGGAGGGAGCTCGATGAAATCAGCTTGCAACCTCGTAAAAGGTCCAGCCGCCTTTCCAATTCTGCCCCAACTAACAACTGTCATCCTCCCTGGGTTCTGCTGCTGGCATGTAACACATCTTTGGCACAGACTCTCTGCAATGACCCTAAATTTGGGGTTGTACCATGACTGTTTGAAAAGCTAATCTTGCATCCCTTCCTACATGTGTTATTCCATGGTAAACTCTTGCCATCTGAGAGAGTAGGCAATCTGGCATAACTACTCTATCATCTGTATACACCCATATTGCATCATCGTCTTTTTCTGCAACCTGATTTAATCCAAAGTTCTTTCTCATCCTCACCAGATTCGTCCTGCAATTGTCTAATTTCATCCCATGTTTCAACTGAAGAGAACATCAAATGACAATCTGTATTTTTCTGTTCCAATCCTTTATCAATTTTAACTGAATTTTGTGCACAGAAACGAGCCACTTGGTCTGCGTATCTGTTTCCATTAGTCACATAATCATTTCCTGATTTATGTGCTGAACATTTAACCACTTCAATTTCTTTGGGCAATTGTAGTGCATTCAACAAATCTTTCACATCTTTACTGTTTCTTATCGGTGATCCTGAAGAAGTCAGAAAACCCAGTTGCATCTACAATTGACCAAAATCATGCACCACCCCATAACCATATTGACTATCCGTAAATATGGTTATCCTCAAATTTTTGCCAATTATACAGGCCCTGGTCAAAGCGACCAATTCAGAAATTTGGGCCGAATTTATTCCTCTTATGCAAGATGCTTCAAGAACCATGGCCACTGTGCATACAGCATATGCAGCTCGCAGAACACCTCTTTCGTCCCGTAAACAAGAACCATCTACAAACATGACACAATCTGATTCTGATAACGGTACATCTTTTATATCAGGTCTTTGTTTCGTGCATGGTTCTGTCACACCCAGACAATTATGATCTGCTTCGTCTTTCACTTCTTCACAAGCTGAACTCGGCAACAATGTTGCTGGGTTTAGAGTAGTACATCTGATTATCGTCACATTTTCAGCACCCAAAATGACTCTTTCATATTTTGTCAAACGACTACTTGTTATGTGCTGAGTGCGTGTACACGTCAGCAAAATCTCAACAGAATGTGGCACATACACTTTCACTGGATGTCCCATCACAATTGATTCGCTCTGTTCCAGACTCACACATGTAGCAGCCACTGCTTTCAAACATCCTGGTAAAGCTGCAGCCACTGCATCCAAAGTAGCAGAGAAATATGCCACAGGACAACGTGCCATTCCATGTATTTGTGTTAAAACTGAAAGCGCACATCCATCTCTCTCACAGCAGAACAATGCAAACTCTTTACTATAATCAGGCATTCCTAATGCTGGTGCTCGACACAAACTATCTCGCAATTCCATAAATGCTTTCATGCTTTCTTCATCCAATTGAATTGGATCAACCACATCCTTATGTGTCAATCTCTGTAACGGCTTAGCTGTCAATGAGAATCCACTGATCCACTGTCTACAATAGCCAACCATTCCTAAAAACATCCGAATCTCTTTCTGCGTTTTGGGAGGTCCCATCTGCAAAATCACAGCAATTCGATCTTGTGACACCTTCCTGACTCCTTTCTCAATCTTATGTCCCCAATATTGAACCTCTTTCTTACAAAACTGCAATTTTGCTGGTGACACTTTATGCCCTCCTTCTGCCAAATGATTCAGTAAAGCAATCGTATCTGTCACACACGCCTCTCTTGTCTTTGATGCCACTAGTAAGTCATCAATATACTGTACTAGCACAGAATTTTCTGGCATAATCAATGACTCCAAACACTTCTTCAAAATCTGATTAAAAATCAAAGGACGGGGCGTGGCCAGGCAAGATGGCCGGGTGGACGTGATTCACCTCGGCTCCGGGTCCACGTCGTCGTCCCGAGCTTGTAAGCTCTACTAGAATTCGCCAAAATCGCCCCAGAAATAGAGAGAGAGCCAGTGACCACGGCAATGCTGCGTGGGTGAACCACGAGGCCGAAATAATTGCGTCTTTGAGCTTCGACGCAACTCCGGGAGGCCGACAGCGGAGCAGCGCAAAATGGCGGCTATCCCAGATGGAACAAATCTGAGACGCTGCTGCCTTTGAAGCCCGCCGGGGAAGATCGAGAGGCTCTGAATTGCGTGCCCCTTCTCAGCTGACTCTACAACATGAACTCCTCCTAACTTGTATAAATCATTTAGGGAGTTCAACTATATTGTTGTCAATGCGATGCCTTTTTAAAATTCACTATCACTATTTCACACCACGCTTTCTTTTACTTATTGTGTGAGCACCCTAAAACTGAAATTTTTGTGAATAAATATCTGTCATCCTGTGACCTACATGACCCTTTACAGACTCTTTTTCTTGCTCCCTATTGAATTAATTTCATTTTTGAAAAAAACAGTGCCCCTCTCTGGGTCACCCCTCTTGCTTTTGGACCTTTTTAGTCCACACCAGAACCATTGTTCTTAAAATATCCTTCTCAGCTGACAGCGATCACACGGAGGAGCTGCAGCGGGACGCCGCATAACAAAACTCGATGACACCCGATCGGTGAAACCGGTGCGAGCACGTGTGTATCAGGACAGTGCGCCTACTACCAACCGGTGAGGAGGGGGCGACCCGATTAGTGGAAAAAGGCAGCGGGGGAGGCAAAGGCGCCGTACAGAAGGACAACAAACAGATGAGAGAGGCATAACGGAGCCCTGCCTGGCCTTGCCTGACCTTAAAATGGCAGCCGGCTCTCTGCCAAAGGCACAGATAAAGGGGTAACTACGAGCCAGGTGCCCCTACTACAAAGGTCTCCCAGCGCAGCATGAGAGGTGCAGAGGAAGCTTAGTGCGGTATTTCCCCATGAACAACAAGCATTGACAGCTCACAGAGGGGGGCCCAAGATCAGTGCAGTATTCCCTCGGAGGCAGGACAGCGCAGCAGACACGGCCACCCATTGAGGAAAGGGGACATTCCGGCACAGTCAGCAGCCAGTGGCTCTGAAGAGCTCTGAGGGGGGAGGTTTACGAGCTCTCCACGGCAGAACACACAAGTGCAAATGCAAAGGAGCCACCTGGCCTGCACCTATGCCACCAAAGAAGGGGACGAACAAAGTCTCCAATTTTTTTACCCCCACGGAGAACCGGCAACAGCCAGAACAAGAAGAACCCCCCGACGCCATGGCCCTCACGAAGGAGGAATTGATGACATCACTGAGAGAATTCAAAACAGAACTACGCTCCGAGATCAACCAGGATATTAAAGCATCTATTGAGCAACTTAAAAGGGACCTCAATGACCGCATGTCTGCACTCCAACAGGATGTAGACTCAGTGGGCACTAGAGTTATGGATGTAGAAGCACAGACCTAGGACCTGGACAAGCGGGCCACGGACGCACAGGAAAAGATGCAAGACCTCCAGAGTCAACTGCAACTGGCCCTATTGAAGTCAGAGGACTTAGAAAATAGATCCCGCAGGGATAACATTCAAATCCGGGACTTGGAGGAAGGAGTGGAGGGACCGGACTTGGAGGCCTTCCTTGAGGGACTGTTTGCGGAGATTCTAAACCCGCACCAACTCAAAATCAAGATAGAACGAGCGCACCGCGTAGGATGCCAGGCGCCTGGAGATCGTCGACGTACACGTGACATCCTCGCCAAGTTCCACTCTTTTAAAGTCAAGGAGGCCATTTTACAGGAAGCTAGGAAAAAAGATGACATCACCTTTCAAGGGTTTCGGTGCAGCTTATACCAAGAACTAGCGCCCGCCACGCTGGCGCGGGGACAGCAATTTAGGCCAATTACCACGAAACTCCGAACAGATAAAATCAAATACAGGTCGGCGTACCCATTTGGGCTGAGTTTCGAGCATAACAACAAGATACGCCACATCACGGAACTCGAAGAAGGACTGAAATTACTGGGTCTCCCGCCCGTAGACAACGGGAGAGTACAAGACACGTCGAGGGGGCAGACCGAGACATTGATCAGAGATCGCAATGGAGCACAAACACAAGGGGAGGACGCCTGAGACCGTAAACGACTGAGGGGGCATGAATCGAGACCTAGCAGAACAAATGGAGTCGACACACTCAAAAGGTGGCCATGTGGGGGGGTGAGTGAAAACGAACTCTCAATGAACATTGGCTGGTACGCCAATGAATGCCGACAGAACATTATGAGCATACGAAGGTGTGTGCCGCTAGCTGGCGATTACTTTTAGCGGAAGGGACGAGCGTGGATGCGGACTCCGGTCAAGTCACCCACCAACAGGCCCCAACAAGTCGTGACCTACACAGCCGGAGACTCAACACCTATCCGGCATACGTTGATGTTGGTATTGTTGTTTGTTTTGTTGGGGGCGGTTTTCAGGGAATTGGTGGTGGTTCATAGGGTACACTAACTATATACAGACGCCGGCCCGAGAGGACCTTATGTGGGGGGTAAGGCTAGGGGGACCCCCGGCTAGAGAACGAAGGGGTGAAACTTGGATTGCTGATTCAGAAGGTGATTGGGAGGAGAGAGGAATTAATATAGTGTCATGGTGATCTCCATAGTGTCATGGAATGTAAAAGGATTAAATTCGCCACTTAAGAGACAAAAAATTTGGAAATACCTGACGGATCATCATTTTGATGTAGTGGCTCTTCAGGAGACACACTTAAAATGTTCAGAAGAGTCTAGATTGCGCCACAAACAATACCCCCTCATCTATAGATCATCGGCTATCACCAAGCAGCGAGGGGTGGCACTTCTTTTTCATGGCTCGACTAAATTCCAACCAGAGGCAATTAAATCCGATAAAGAAGGCCGGATAGTCATGGTGAAGGGGACACTGAGAGGGAGAAAGTGTACATTTGTCGCAGCCTACGCACCCAATGTGGGCCAACCCACATTTTTGACAACACTTCTAGATCAAGTGGGAGAATTTGCGGAAGGCCCGACAATTCTTTTGGGAGACTTTAATCTCACTTGGCAGGCAGAGTTAGATAGTACACACCAACACAGAACGGCTACAAGCTCCTTCCCTACGAGCGCTAAACAGACAATGCACAGTCTCGGTCTCAGGGATGCCTGGCGTACCCTCTATCCCTCAACCAGAGACTACACATTCTTTTCCTATGTACATCAAACCCATTCCAGGCTCGACTATGTTTTTATTAGCCAAAGTCTATTAGGCTCACTCCAGGAGGTGAAACTCTAC
Source organism: Calotriton arnoldi (assembly GCA_963921515.1). Lineage (NCBI taxonomy): Eukaryota > Metazoa > Chordata > Amphibia > Caudata > Salamandridae > Calotriton > Calotriton arnoldi. Next base: position 147,942 of record CAWUFW010018892.1, on the reverse strand, counting down.
CCACTCACGATGTCCGACCACTGTCCCGTCTCCATCTGTTTGAGCTGGGGCCGTGTTACGCCCAGGATTCCAAGGTGGTACTTTCCGGTCTCACTTACGAGGGACAGATTGTTGAGAGATGAGTTGAGGGGGGCGATCACGGAATTTTTTTAATTAAACTCACCGCACGACATTTCGGCCTTCAATAACTGGGACGCGTTTAAGGCGGTCATAAGAGGTAAATGCCTAGAACTTAATGCTACACTGAATAGGCAGAAAGCTAAGGAGAGGGTGAGTTTAGAGACAGAACTGGAACTTGTTGAAAAAGAACATAAGAGCACGCCTTCCAGGGCCTCACAACGTAAACTCACTGCACTCAGGAGGAAAATTAAAGCGATATATAACAACAGGGCTGAATATACTTTACTTCGTCTACGCCAGCTATCCTATACACAGGGGAACAAAATAGGTAAGCATCTAGCCAGACAGCTTAGGGAAAAAAGAGAAAAGGAATACATCGGAGGGATACAAGATAGGGAGGGCAAGATAGTGAAGTCGGATACAGAAAAGGCCAAAGTATTTGGGGAGTTCTATGAGAGGTTATACACAGGGGAACCACGTGACGTGGACGTGCAAAGTAGGTATCTACAGGCACTGAAGTTCCCAAAGGTCTCCCAGACCTGGAACGATATCCTCAACGCACCTATAACAGAGGAAAAGCTGGGGACGGCAATCAAATCACTTAAGCCTAATAAGGCTCCGGGGCCGGATGGCCTGACGGCCCATTTCTGCAAAACATTTGCACCAGATATCATTCCACACTTAACACAGCTCTTTAATAAAATGGCAGAAGATGTCGGGGTGACTCCTTCCATGGCAGAGGCAGTGATAACGGTGATTCCTAAGCCGGGGAAAACGCGCACCACTGTGCATCATACAGACCCATTGCGCTTCTGAATCTAGATGCTAAATTATACTCAGCTATTTTGACGGCGAGGCTAGACGACCTGATGCCAGACCTAGTCCACCCTGATCAATATGGCTTCATAAAGGGCAGGCAGACTCACAACAATATACGTGGAACGCTACACTTGATTGAAAAAGTAACTAAGCGCAAGATACCGGCGATTCTTGTGGGTCTAGATGCCGAAAAGGCCTTTGACAGGGTGGACTGGTCGTTTCTCTTTAGCACACTCCAACATTTTGGATTCGAGGACAAATTTATTAATAGGATCAAGGCCAATTACGTACAACCATGATCTAGAGTACAGGTTAATGGGACTGTCTCTACCGCATTTCCCCTTACTAGAGGTACTAGGCAAGGATGCCCGCTATCACCCCTGTTATTTGCTTTAAGCATTGAACCGCTGGCGATGCGAATCCGGGAGACTCTAGAAATATCAGGCGTTGCCTTTGGGGGAGACATACATAAAATTTCACTATTCGCAGATGATGTACTACTGTCCCTCACCGACCCAAATCTCTTGCTTCCTGCCCTACTGAAGGAGCTGACCCTTTTTGAAAAGGTAGCAGGATTTAAAGTTAACCTAGATAAATCTTTCATACTAAACCTCACGATCCCGGTGACTGAGGCTAATTGCCTCCGGGAGCGCACCCCTTTTCAATGGGCCAAGCGTTCAATTCAATACTTGGGTATACAACTAACACCGCGCCTGGAGGGGTTATATAAAGCCAATTTCCCACCTCTCCTGCTCCAGCTCCAACAAGATCGCAAACGTTGGAAACCTCTCTTTATTTCCTGGTTTGGCTGCATTCATTCAATTGAAATGACAGTGCTACCTAAAGTTCTGTATCTTTTTCAAGCACTACCCGTCAATTTGGATAGGGAGCTCCTACCCAAAATCCGATCACTAATCATCCGCTTCATTTGCCAAAAGGGTAGGGCCCGTCTTCCATTCCATACCTTGAGACGAGCAAAAGGTGCAGGAGGAGTGGGGCTCCCCGACTTCGGTTTGTACTATAAAGCAGCCCAACTGAGGGTAGTGGCGGAGTGGTCCAAGAGGGAATCAGAGAAACACTAGTTACACATGGACAGGGCAATAGCGGTTAGGACAATTTGGGATCTCATATGGAAACCAAAGAAAGACAGACCCGCCAATGCTTACATTAGCACTCCCACCCGCACTAGTCTGAAGGTCTGGGACACAGTTTCCCGGGAGGAGGGGTGGACCACGTTCCCTTCACCATATACACCGATCCACTTCAACCCGGCTTTCCCCCCGCCCTTCGCGAAGGCCCTTTCGATCCATGGAGAGAGGGCGGTTGCCTCATGCTGTCATACCTCTTTCATAATTATGATATCCTGTCATTTGAGAACTGCCGGAGGGAGTTCCACTTGGACCCGGGTGAGCACTTCCACTACCTTCAGCTCAAACACTGGGCTCTCACCCCGCAGGTTAGAGACACTGCAACACGAGAGAGAACAATTTTTGAAACATTTGTACAACGGGTGGGCTCCATGAGGGGGGTAATATCCTTTCTATATAGCTCCCTGCTCTCCATCTCACAATGCCCGAGACCTAGATACATGACCATGTGGGAGGATGTGACGCAAAGGGAGATATCCGATAAGGAGTGGACGGGACTCTGGTCTGATATCGCCAAATTTAACCACTCCCTTGACTTGCGGGAAGCTCACATTAAAACTTTGATGAACTGGTATTTATACCTCACCAAACTTAAAAGGATATTCCTGAACACCTCGGATGTGTGTTGGAGGGGATGTGGTCTCTTCCAGCACATATGGTGGGATTGTCCCACAATCAAACCTTTTTGGGAGGAGATACTGGCGCACATTAAAGATATGTTGGGATACCCCATACCAACCTCCATAGAGAGAGCTCTCTTGGGCGTTAGGGATCCATCACTCGAACACCAAACCAAGGCAGACAAAGCTATCATGTGGACCTGTTTGGGGGCTGCTAAAATTGCAATTGCGGCAGCTTGGAAGAAGAAAGCGGCGCCCGCCATTTCTCTATGGCATTCACGCCTCTGGAAAATCCTCTGCCTTGGGAGAATGTCGGATATCTTCAGGGATGACTATAAGAACTTCGAATACAAATGGGGTCCATTAGCTACTTTCCTTACGCAGGGTCTCCCCCTGGCGGTCTGCCCACCCTCAATCAGGGATATGCATCTATTCCAGTTCTAAGTCATATACCCGCGGGAACAGGGCATAGTCAATGAGGCACTCACATCTGGGAGACTAGAGGATGACAGGCAATTCCGTGAATCACTCCGGGGTCCGCCCCTTACATGATTGGGTCAAAGGATACACCACACACTCACCACCACCACTAACTATTTCTTTTATATGGGGGGGATGAGTTAGTTATCGGGTGGACCTTCCCTGTTGAAAGGGTTCGATTTAAAAACTCGTCACAAAAGAATAGTCGGGTTGAACATGCATGGGATTAATGTCAAAACTTTGTGCCTTCGCAATGTTTGAAACTGTACTCTTATTTGCATGCTATATAAAGGAGGAGGCCTTTGTTCTTTCTTAATGTATGGCCAACCTTGGCATCGCTTAGTATACTACAAAATGTAAAGTTATGGAAGCTTATTGTTTGCAACAGTATTGCTAAGTGTGAACTAAATGCTAATAAAAATAAGTTTGAGAAAAAAATCAAAGGACTCTCTGTATACCCTTGAGGAACTCTGCACCATACCAAAACACGATCTCCGAACCGGAACGCAAATAAATACTGACTATCTGGATGTAAGGGTATCGAGAAAAACGCTTGACACAAATCAATCACCGTAAGCCACTCCGCATCACAAGGAATTTGGTAAAGAATCACTGCTGGATTCGGCACTATCGGACAACAAGGTACCACAATCTTAATCACCTTTCTCAAATCTTGCACAATCCTATACTTCCCACTCGGTTTCTTAATTCCCATTATAGGTGAATTACATGGACTCCCAAGTATCTCTCTCAAAATTCTTTGCTCAATCATCTGCTCAATCACCGGAGTAACTCCTTCAATCGTCTCAAGACTCATCTTGTACTGTGGTGTTTTTGGAAATTCTGCACCTTCCTTAACCAAAATCTGAATAGGATCAACACCCTTCATCAATCCAATGTCTTTTCCTGTAAAATCCCACACATCAGCTGTCACTGTGTCTCTCAATTCAACAGGCAAGTCATTTGCTGTAAGCAAAAGATATAAATCATCCACTTCTGTCCCATGCTTTGTCATCACTATTTTAAAAGCAACATCCTCATCCGGAGTTTGAAAGGCAATACCATCCGGAGTACAATAGATGGTGCAATTCATTTTGCACAACAAATCTCTACCTAAAAGATTCACTGGACTAGAGTCACACACCACAAACCGATGCATATCCTTAAATCTTCCAATATGAACCTCCATTGGTTTTGTCACTGGAGTGTTAATATGCTTATTTGAGACTCCCACAACTTGAATAGTTTCTCCTGAGAGGGGTAGGTTTGGAATTTCTGCTGTTCTCACAGTAGAACGGGTAGCACCAGTGTCCACACGAAATGTAAGGTCATTACCTTCTACTTTTCCATCAACAAAAGGACCAGACTGATCTACCTCTAGAGATTTGCCAAGCATGCACTCTTCCTCCCCCCTCAGGCACCGTCATTGAGATGAATCTGAATCACTCTCAGAACATTGCAACCAATATTTTGGAACCATTTGTACATTTTGATTCTTACCAACTTGTTCACTCGATTGAAATCCAGCATTTGCACTGTAGCTTTGTACCTGAGCATTCACATTATTTGGCATAGGTGCCTGAGGCACTTGTACCTGTTGTACCTGTTGTACTTGTGGTGTAACTAACTGTTGCTGTTGCTGCAGTTGTTGTTGATTCACAACCACCCCATTCTGCATCTGTGGATTGAAATTTTGAACCATTCCATTATTACGTTGTATAACCCTACACTCGTTCCTCCAATGTCCTAACTGACCGCATCCATGACACGGAAATTTCTTCTTCAACTCTTCCTTATTACCCTTGCCTCTACCTTTTCCTGGCATCTGCACTTGAACCACTCCATTCGGTACAGTATTCATAGGCACCATTTGACCATTTTAGAAATTCTGATTCTGTCCTTTCATCTGAAAACTCACTTGTGAACCATCAGCATAATTCCCATTTTTCTGATTTGCTACTTTCACCTGTGCCCACATCACTTTTTCCTTCAACTTCTTATGCCTGGACTCAATGCCATCACTACAATATTTTGCATATCTCAGAATTTCATCAATTGTCTTACTCTGCCAACAAATCAAGTGTTGCTGAATCATAGCACTAATCTCTGGTTTGAATCCAAACACAAACCTATAGACAAACTGTCCCATTGTTTTGTCTGTGATATTCTCAAAACCACTGTACTGTTTGAACACCTGTAAAAGCCTTTCATAATAAGCATGTACTGATTCTTTCGTCTCCTGCATCGTCCTGTCAATCTTAACCCAATCTGTTTCTTTTGGGGAAATTTTACCCTTCAAATAAGTAATCACTTGATAATATTTCTTCATCACCTCATCCGAGGGTGCTCCTGTTTTAATATCTCTGGGATATTCATCTTTCAGCCAATCAACTGCAATCTTACACTCTGCCCACAAATCAGCTGGAACCACAATATCAAAAAGGTCATCCAAATCTTTCAACAAAACTTTTGAGACCTTCACAAATCTCTCTACTTGTTTGTACAATTCGAATGGTTTCTCTCTCAATCTGAGGAAATCATTTGTAAAAGACAATATATCCTCTCTTGATCAAGGAATATGAACATATCCACCACCTGGAACTTCTCTCATTGGATATATCATTTCAACAGGCTCTGTCTCTTTCAATGGAAGCAAAGTAGATGCAACCACACCCTTATTTACAAGTGCTTCTTCTTTCTTTCTCGCCCATCTACCTTTCCATCTTTCTACATCACCCCATCTTTTCAGAGTGTTTATCAATTCTTTTATCTGTAACCGTTTTCCAGAGGCATTCAAACTCTCTAGATCCTTGTCACTGAAATCTAATCTATATGTCTTTTGCAAAGCTCTTGACTTTTCAATATCAACACCATATTCTCGTGCTGCCTCTGCCAATTTCTCATGTAAATTTTTCGCTTTCCATGTAATATTTTTGCACAAAAATAACAACTCTTCATCTTGATAAATACCCAATCTTTCTGGACTAATTGTACCAATAATCATCTCTTCTAAATCTACTCTCAATCTACCTACACCCATTCTCGATTTAGTTTTATTAGATGCCATTCCCTTTATCCACTCATCTAACTCCTCTGGCGAAGGTCCCACTGAACCAGTACCACCTGATACTGGAGTTGTCTCTCTTACATCAGGCAATATTTTTCTAGGATCTATCTGAACACTCCTTTTTGGTGTTTCAATCACATTTCCATTTATTGGATGATCAATCAATGACATACTCGTCTCACCTGATTCTGATACACTAACATTCCTGACATCATTCATCGGTACTGTCAAAGCATGTACTCTCGAAATATTCTGACCCTCACTATACAATGGAACTATAGGACCAATCGTCACTGGAACTGACAACGCTTCTGCATTATTTAAACTCATCTGATTAATTTTCTGAGTTAATTCTTCTTTTGCTCTATTAAGCATCTCAATCTCTTTTTCCTGTGAAATCCGAGTAATCGGTGTATTCTGCGATACCTGTGAAACTTGGGAAACCTGTGGATCTTGGGAGGCTTCTATCTCAATTAAAGGTGCACTCGGAGTAACCCCATCTGGTTTCTCCTGATACGGTGGAGGTCTCTTCAATAACATCTCTTCTAATAACTCATCATCAAATTCATTCGGATCCATATCTAATTCCGAAGTCTCTACGTTATTCTTTTTCTCCTTACACTTTCCACCAGGCTGATCCTCAGCAACCATTACAGGATATAATCCATCTAAGATTACATCTCTCCTCCATCTCCTCATTTGAGCATTCCACTTAGCCTCTGAGAACTATTTCATCGTATTCCTGTATTTCAATCCATTCCTGTCTCTCTCTCTCTTGTACCCTTCATGCTCCCACTCTTCCAACGCTTCATACAGCATAGGTCTAGGATTTGGTTTCAGTGAATTCATTTTCCTTCTCACATTTTCTAAAATCCTTACACTGAAAGTACCATGTTCTGGAAAAGCTAACACTCCATCATCCTCGGTGTACTTCACCCAATTCTCCAACCATGTACACGTATGATACCCACGCTCTAACATCATAAACGAAGCAGGTGATCTTGGAGGAGGCACAGGAAGTCCTTCTCTAGTCACAATCGGTTTATCCTTTTTGAAAAAATCCTGAATCACCTTAATTATCTTCATTTTCAAACTTTTTTCTTCGCTAAATACTCTATGGACACCAGGAAACCTTCCGTAATTCTACTCACTTTATTGGCTAATGCTCATCCAATACCCGCGCAACTCACACTAACCAACCAATCAAAGCACAATACACACCCGCTATTCTGACCAATGCCAACGCGGCACTCTGTGACGTCAGTATATCTCCTGCGACTGACCCTCCCTTTGCAAAAATAATACGGTAATGTAAAACAAAGTATTTCCTAACTAAGTTGTATTAGAAACAACACAAAACAGCGCCTTTGTCTGCTCCACTAAAAAGAGATAGTTCAATTACTCAATGAGATTCCTTTTGCTTCTAGTAAAATAACGACTAGCGCTATTTTACTCTCAGACAAGTGAAAAGAGGTCTTGGTACTCCTCTAGGGATAAGGCCAAAGTTTCACAAGAGGACTTTTTATTAAAGAGGTCTTGATACTCGTTCGGGGATAAGGCTAGAGTTTCGGAAGCGGACCTACCACTATTTCATACACTCTCCGTACAACACAGCAAGTCCCTAAATTAACATCAACAGCCTTTCACTGTTCGATATTACCACAGCAGACAAAGAACTTCCAGTGTAGTATTTCTCTACACTATGACTTTCAGCGTGGTATTTCTCCACACTATGGCTACCACTTAGGCTTAATATAACATCCCGGGATCTTAGGCAACTGCGCACCCGTACTTCCAAACTACATAAAAACAAAACACCAACCTTTCATAGTAGTAATCAAAATCATTAAATTAACTATTAATTTGCCTAATTAACCAATTAAACCATCCTCTGCTACCAAAAACTGATCCAGCGCTCAGGAACTAAATAATTTCTAAAGACAGGACCAAATTTCCATTACCCAACAGTCCCCTTCACGCTGGGTTAGTTGTAATTCTAAAGACTAAACTAAATTTACCATCTCCCTAAAATGATCTTTCCAATATACCAAAAAATGGCGATATGATCTTTGTAAGTGATCAGGGTAGACAAATTAATATTCATAAGTAAAAATACTGCAATAAAGACAGACTCATTTGTAAGTTTATAATATTTATCTAAATAATAATGTGAATGAAATCTCAGTAAAATACAAGAAACACAAATACAATCATGGATCCTCTCTGAGCAAACAACATTAGAAGAGAAAATGTCAAATTCATAGTCAATGACAGTACATTGAGGAGTGCATAGATGATGAGACAAAAGTTTTCATAGAGAAAAATATAATTTGCAAGTAATTATGCAAACGTAGATGTTAGGCTAATACTAACCCAATAAGGAAACACTAACTCCTGGCCGGGAAGTCAGCATGGGCCCTTCAAGTAGGTTTGAAAAGGCAAAGACTAGTTCAGGAACGCAAGGAAACAACAAACCGACGACATGCGACGATCTCACCCCAACAGTCAGCAAAGATGTCTGAACTCAACCCCTCCCTTCGGGCACCTCAATTATACCTTAAAACCCAAAAGACCATCCCATAGAAGTATCAAACTCGGGCTGTACTAGTGATTTGATTGGCTAGGGACGGGGGTGTATGGTCACTCCACTGTCTACTCGTACATAATTCTCTAAAGGGCTATTGTTTAAAAACAGGCTATGACATCAACCATGTAGCCCAGGAAATATTCTTCGTTTCGCTATCCACATTTCCTCCATTCTAACAACAAGTTAAAACATTTTTATAACAATCTTCTGCTGAGCGCCTTTCTGCAGAGGAAGTTTCTCTCCGTTCATAGCAATGTCCTTTTGTTCAGAATTTTGGCACGTTCGTGAGTCTCTGAAGGACACATTCAGGTTCTTTCTCTTCTCCTGCTCATACTTCATAGTTTTAAAATCATTTTCTCCGATTTTCTCTGTTTAACCCTTATCCCAACATGCAGAATGAAACCCCATGCTTTGTTTTCTATAAAGAATGAAACACAAACATTTATTATTTCATGAAAATGTTTTCTCTACGCACCAACCCAATGCTGCATCCATCCCTGCGCAACCCATGTTAAATGAATTATTTTATATTCAGCCAATATTAATAACATGCATCTTAAAGCAGCATTAGTCTTTTACTTACATTAGCCATGAAGCAAGTTTTGCGGCCTACTTGTCAATTTATTTTCGCGCTTGCGCAAATGCATTTCACTCATGTTAGGCCCTTTTCATCAATTTTTCCACTGGAAACGTTTAGTAAATGTTATTGAGGGTTCAATCCGAGCAGGTTTATTTTACGCGAAAACCCTGCTCCATCAATCCCCCCTTTGATGGCGTTTTAAGCCATCACCAAAATATCCACCAATACAGATTGTTATTTCTCAACAGGCAGATGTACTTTGACGTTTAATCATTATCCCATCTAAATCCTTCATGATTTCATAATAATTCCCTTTCATATCTTCTAATTCTATTTCTTCTCTCTTTCTTTTTCTTGTTTTACGTTTATTATCTGAAGTATCTCTTTTGCACCTACAACATTTATAGATCAGGAAAATCATTAGTATTGCTGTAGCCACTGCAACAATAGGTGTTAGTATTCTCCCTATAACGCTATTCCCAAAAGTAGAAAACCAATCTCCCATTGAGGAAAAACTCTTTCCAAGTTTCTCCCAAGCACCGCCAACCTTCAATTCGGACAAATCTTTATGAAGATTTGTCATATTTTTAATATACCCCTCAAGGCTTTTACTCTTGTCAGGGATATAAGTACAACACTGTTGTATTTTCAACATATTGCAGACTCCACCCTCTTTAGCCAAAATTACATCAAGGGCAAGTCGATTTTGCAAATCCATAGACCTAATTGTAACCATTTCAGTATCCACCATTAAGAATTCCCCAGCAGTATCCGTTGATAAACGATCAACCACTGTGGACAACTCCAACTGAAGGTATCAGTGCTTCCAAAATATCTCCAATTATTTCTGAAAAACTCGCTCTCTTATTGCGTATTAGTCCATTCTTTACTTCATTGATTCTATAATTCTTATCAACATGTTATATCTTTGGAACGACTATACCAAGATAACAACATCCATACCATTGTGCAGGCAACCTATAATAGGCATTCTTACCACACACATAATAAATTCCTGGAAAAACAGGATCAATGAATTCTATTTCTTCAAAGAGTAAACTACATGTGAGATTATGTCTATGTGCATATACTGTATCTAATGTTTTTGTAGTATGAAAGAATTCTCCCATATATTCCACATTTCTGGCACTTTTCACTTTATTCGTATTCTTTCTAATTGGAACTTCTGAAAATACTAAATCCACATTCGAATAAAAATACTGGAGTCTCCCTGTCTCGTAAAACAAACTGGTTAGTACACTACAAGACACGCCATATGTTAAAGGTAAGTGATGGTAAGTCACCCCCTCTGAGACAGACAAAGGTAATTGCATACACACATAGCAATCTCTCGCATTCATTGTATCCACATATTCATACAATAATTTCGTAAATACATTTAAAGAAAAATCATTAATTGATTTATCATGATGATAGATACTGTCATCTTCCATCACTATATTAGTATTTGGAGTTTCTTTAATATCTACTTTTTCACTCAACACACTATTAGTATTATTCTGATGATTAGTTACCATTAAGACAGGCACAATAATAATTAGTATTAACCATAGCGCCATTAGTAGTAGAATACTAAATAAGCAAGCATTAATACATCTACATTTAAAACTACGATTTTGATGTCCAGTCTCTACTTTTTCTGCCATTTCTAATATAAAATTAAAAAAGAAAGAAAAAAGAAACTAAAAATCTAATCTATAAAAATTTAGTCTAGAAAAATTTAATCTAGGATTTTGTAAGATCTATCCAAAATAAAATATCCAGTGTATCTTCATATTTTATGGCTTTCTTCTTTACCCCCTTTTTTCTTATTTTCTTTTATCTTCTTCTTCTTTAGATTTCTGCTTAAATCAATTTTCTGCAATTCTTTCATTGAATTTCAATTTTCTTGCACCTTAATGTACATTGTTCTTTTACGGTGGCTCAAAACTGTCTCCTTCACTTTGCTCTGTACCAACTTCTTCTTTGATTTGATTTTGTTTTTCAACTTCTTCTAACACTATATATGTCCATTCTGGAGCTGTATACTTTCTATTTGGGACCCTTATTCTTTTTGTCTTTGTAACTGTTTCTTCTTCCGACTCTCTTTGTTCAACTTGATCTGATACTTTTGTTATTGACTTTGGCGATTTCTGTTTTAGAATATATTTCAGTCTTTTCACTCCTTTTGGCCACACATCACCCTTTCTCGCTCTCTTTGCATGAACTACTTCTTCTGCTTCATTGTCAAGATTGCAAGTTCTTTTATTCAGTTCTTTTCACTGTTGTGCTTGCTCTTGATTTTCTCTCAACACTTTTCCTTTGTCATTTTCAACAGCAGTCTTACGAGACCCAGTAGATGGTGCCCACTCTATTCGACTTTGTCCCTGTTCAAGCACGTGTTCCACACTTTCAGAATCTGTAGTTTCAGATTCCACAGCCTCAGGTTCTTCAGCTCCTGCCTCTTCTTGTTTTTCTACCAGTTGCTGCTCTTCTTGTCTTTCAAGTGGACTTGGGACTTTTCTTGTATGATTTGCGTGTATCCAATTCGGCAAGCCACCACACTTTACTGCTGTCGTTGTCACCAGTATTATCTGATATGGCCCATGCCATCTGGGTTCCAAACATGTTTTTCTTACGTGTTTCTTCACCAGGATCCACTCACCTGGGCTTAGATCATGTGCTTGCTCTTGCTGTGTTGTGGTTGCAATCTCTCCAACCTGATGAGACACAGAACGCACAACATCAGCCAATCCTTTGCAATAATCAAGCACTAGATCATCAGTAATATTCATCAGTTGATTCGCTGGTATAACTGGCTGTCTCATAGCTCTTCCCATGATCACCTCATGTGGAGATAATCCAGTCTTTTTATCAGGAATACTTCTTAGACTCATCAATACCAGAGGTAAAGTGTCTGGCCACTTCAATGTTGTGGATGCACACACCTTAGACAGTCTAGATTTAATAGTGCCATTCATTTGCTCGACCACACCTGAAGCTTCTGGTCGATAGGCACGATGCAGCTTTTGCTCAATTTGTAATGCTGCGCAAATCATCCGAATTATTTCATTATTAAAATGAGTACCTCTATCTGTTTCTAAAGAGACTGGAAATCCAAAACGTGGTATTATTTCTCTCAAAATCCGTTTGGCAACAGTCAAACTATCACTTCTTCTTGTTGGATATGCTTCTACCCAATGAGAAAACAAACAAACAACAACCAACACATATTTTAGTCCATTACAAGGAGGGTGCTCGATGAAATCAGCTTGCAACCTCGTAAAAGGTCCAGTCGCCTTTCCAATTCTGCCCCAACTAACAACAGTCATCCTCCCTGGGTTCTGCTGCTGGCATGTAACCCATCTTTGGCACAGACTCTCTGCAATGACCCTAAATTTGGGGTTGTACCATGACTGTTTGAAAAGCCTAATCATTGCATCCCTTCCTACATGTGTTATTCCATGGTAAACTCTTGCCATCTGAGAGAGTAGGCAATCTGGCATAACTACTCTATCATCTGTAGACACCCATATTGCATCATCGTCTTTTTCTGCAACCTGATTTAATCCAAAGTTCTTTCTCATCCTCACCAGCTTCTTCCTGCAATTGTCTAATTTCATCCCATGTTTCAACTGAAGAGAACATCAAATGACAATCTGTATTTTTCTTTTCCAATCCTTTATTAATTGAAACTGAATTTTGTGCACAGAAACGAGCCACTTGGTCTGCGTATCTGTTTCCATTAGTCACATAATCATTTCCTGATTTATGTGCTGAACATTTAACCACTGCAATTTCTTTGGGCAATTGTAGTGCATTCAACAAATCTTTCACATCTTTTCTGTTTCTTATCGGTGATCTTGAAGAAGTCAGAAATCCCCATTGCATCCACAATTGACCAAAATCATGCACCACCCCATAACCATATTGACTATCCATAAATATGGTTATCCTCAAATTTTTGCCAATTATACAGGCCCTGGTCAAAGCGACCAATTCAGAAATTTGGGCCGAATTTATTCCTCTTATGCAAGATGCTTCAAGAACCATGGCCACTGTGCATACAGCATATGCAGCTCGCAGAACACCTCTTTCGTCCCGTAAACAAGAACCATCTACAAACATGACACAATCTGATTCTGATAACGGTACATCTTTTATATCAGGTCTTGGTTTCGTGCACAGTTCTGTCACATCCAGACAATCATGATCTGCTTCGTCTTTCACTTCTTCACAAGCTGAACTTGGCAACAATGTTTCTGGGTTTAGAGTAGTACATCTGATTATCGTCACATTTTCAGCACCCAAAATCACTCTTTCATATTTTGTCAAACGACTACTTGTCATGTGCTGAGTGCGTGTACGCGTCAGCAAAATCTCAACAGAATGTGGCACATACACTTTCACTGGATGTCCCATCACAATTGATTCGCTCTGTTCCAGACTCACATATGTAGCAGCCACTGCTTTCAAACATCCTGGTAACGCTGCAGCCACTGCATCCAAAGTAGCAGAGAAATATGCCACTGGACGACGTGCCATTCCATGTATTTGTGTTAAAACTGAAAGCGCACATCCATCTCTCTCACAGCAGAACAATGCAAACTCTTTACTATAATCAGGCATTCCTAATGCTGGTGCTCGACACAAACTATCTCGCAATTCCATAAATGCTTTCATGCTTTCTTCATCCAATTGAATTGGATCAACCACATCCTTATGTGTCAATCTCTGTAACGGCTTAGCTGTCAATGAGAATCCACTGTCTACAATAGCCAACCATGCCTAAAAACACACAGTCAGCAGCCAGTGGCTCTGAAGAGCTCTGAGGGGGGAGGTTTACGAGCTCTCCACGGCAGAACACACAAGTGCAAATGCAAAGGAGCCACCTGGCCTGCACCTATGCCACCAAAGAAGGGGACGAACAAAGTCTCCAATTTTTTTACCCCCACGGAGAAATGGCAACAACCAGAACAAGAAGAACCCCCCGACGCCATGGCCCTCACGAAGGAGGAATTGATGACATCACTGAGAGAATTCAAAACAGAACTACGCTCCGAGATCAACCAGGATATTAAAGCATCTATTGAGCAACTTAAAAGGGACCTGAATGACCGCATGTCTGCACTCCAACAGGATGTAGACTCAGTGGGCACTAGAGTTATGGATGTAGAAGCACAGACCTAGGACCTGGACAAGCGGGCCATGGACGCACAGGAAAAGATGCAAGACCTCCAGAGTCAACTGCACCTGGCCCTATTGAAGTCAGAGGACTTAGAAAATAAATCCCGCAGGGATAACATTCAAATCCGGGACTTGGAGGAAGGAGCGGAGGGACCGGACTTGGAGGGACTCTTTGCGCAGATTCTAAGCCCGCACCAACTCAAAATCAAGATAGAACGAGCACACCGCGTTGGAGGCCAGGCGGCTGGAGATCGTCGACGTACACATGACATCCACGCTAAGTTCCACTCTTTTAAAGTCAAGGAGGCCATTTTACAGGAAGCTAGGAAAAAAGATGACATCACCTTTCAAGGGTTTCGGTGCAGCTTATACCAAGATCTAGCACCCGCCACGCTGGCGCGGAGACAGCAATTTAGGCCCATCACCACGAAACTCCGAACAGATAAAATCAAATACAGGTCGGCGTACCCATTTGGGCTGGGTTTCGAGCACAACAACTAGATACGCCACATCACGGAACTCGAAGAAGGACTGAGATTACTGGGTCTCCCGCCCGTAGACAACGGGAGAGTACAAGACACGTCGAGGGGGCAGACCGAGACATTAATCAGAGATCGCAATGGAGCACAAACACCAGGGGAGGACGCCTGAGACCGTAAATGACTGAGGGGGCATGAATCGAGACCTAGCAGAACAAATGGAGTCGACACACTCAAAAGGTGGCCATGTGGGGGGGTGAGTGAAAACGAACTCTCAATGAACAATAGCTGGTACGCCAATGCACGCCGACAGAACATTATGAGCATACGAAGGTGTGTGCCGCTAGCTGGCAATTACTTTTAGCGGAAGGGACGGGCGTGCATGCGGACTCCGGTCGAGTCACCCACCAACAGGCCCCAACAAGTCGTGACCTACACAGCCGGAGACCCAACACCTATCCGGCATACGTTGATGTTGGTATTGTTGTTTGTTTTGTTGGGGGGGGTTTCAGGGAATTGGTGGTGGTTGATAGGGTACACTAACTATATACAGACGCCGGCCCGAGAGGACCTTATGTGGGGGGAAAGGCTAGGGGGACCCCTGGCTAGAGAACGAAGGGGTGAAACTTGGATTGCTGATTCAGACGGTGATTGGGAGGAGAGAGGAATTAATATAGTGTCATGGTGATCTCCATAGTGTCATGGAATGTAAAAGGATTAAATTCGTCACTTAAGAGACAAAAAATTTGGAAATACCTGATGGATCATCATTTTGATGTAGTGGCTCTTCAGGAGACACACTTAAAACGTTCAGAAGAGTCTAGATTGCGCCACAAACAATACCCCCTCATCTATAGATCATCGGCTATCACCAAGCAGCGAGGGGTGGCACTTCTTTTTCATTGCTCGACTAAATTCCAACCAGAGGCCAATAAATCCGATAAAGAAGGCCGGATAGTCATGGTGAAGGGGACACTGAGAGGGAGAATGTGTACATTTGTCGCAGCCTACGCACCCAATGTGGGCCAACCCACATTTTTGACAACACTTCTAGATCAAGTGGGAGAATTTGCGGAAGGCCCGACAATTCTTTTGGGAGACTTTAATCTCACTTGGCAGGCAGAGTTAGATAGTACACACCCACACAGAACGGCTACAAGCTCCTTCCTATGAGCGCTAAACAGACAATGCACAGTCTCGGTCTCAGGGATGCCTGGCGTACCCTCTATCACTCGACCAGAGACTACACATTTTTTTCCTATGTACATCAAACCCATTCCAGGCACGACTATGTTTTTATTAGCCAAAGTCTATTAGGCTCACTCCAGGAGGCGAAACTCAACCACTCACAATGTCCGACCACTGCCCCGTCTCGATCTGTTTGAGCTGGGGCCATGTTACGCCCGGGATTCCAAGGTGGTACTTTCCGGTCTCACTTACGAGGGACAGATTGTTGAGAGATGAGTTGAGGGGGGCGAACACGGAATTTTTTTAATTAAACTCACCGCACGACACGTCGGCCTTCAATAACTGGGACGCGTTTAAGGCGGTCATAAGAGGTAAATGCCTAGAACTTAATGCTACACTGAATAGGCAGAGAGCTAAGGAGATGGTGAGTTTAGAGACAGAACTGGAACTTGTTGAAAAAGAACATAAGAGCACGCCTTCCAGGGCCTCACAATGTAAACTCACTGTACTCAGGGGGAAAATTAAAGCGATATATAACAACAGGGCTGAATATACTTTACTTCGTCTATGCCAGCTATCCTATACACAGGGGAACAAAATAGATAAGCATCTAGCCAGACAGCTTAGGGAAAAAAGAGAAAAGGAATACATCGGAGGTTTACAAGATAGGGAGGGCAAGATAGTGAAGTCGGATACAGAAAAGGCCAAAGTATTTGGGGAGTTCTATGAGAGGTTATACACAGGGGAACCACGTGACGTGGACATGCAAAGTAGGTATCTACAGGCACTGAAGTTCCCGAAGGTCTCCCAGACCTGGAACGATATCCTCAACGCACCTATAACAGAGGAAGAGCTGGGGACGGCAATCAAATCACTTAAGCCTAATAAGGCTCCGGGGCCGGATGGCCTGACGGCCCATTTCTACAAAACATTTGCACCAGATATCATTCCACACTTAACACAGCTCTTTAATAAAATGGCAGAAGATGTCGGGGTGACTCTTTCCATGGCAGAGGCGGTGATAACGGTGATTCCTAAGCCGGGGAAAAACGTGCACCACTGTGCATCATACAGACCCATTGCGCTTCTGAATCTAGATGCTAAATTATACTCAGCTATTTTGACGACGAGGCTAGATGACCTGATGCCAGACCTCGTCCACCCTGATCAATATGGCTTCATAAAGGGCAGGCAGACTCACAACAATATACGTAGAACGCTACACTTGATTGAAAAAGTAACTAAACGCAAGATACAGGCGATTCTTGTGGGTCTAGATGCCAAAAAGGCCTTTGACAGGGTGGACTGGTTGTTTCTCTTTAGCACACTCCAACATTTTGGATTAGAGGACAAATTTATTAATATGATCAAGGCCAATTATGTACAACCACGATCTAGAGTACATGTTAATGGGACTGTCTCTACCGCATTTCCCCTTACTAGAGGGACTAGGCAAGGATGCCCGCTATCACCCCTGTTATTTGCTTTAAGCATTGAACCGCTGGCGATGCGAATCCGGGAGACTCTAGAGATATCAGGCATTGCCTTTGGGGGAGACATACATAAAATGTCACTATTCGCAGATGATGTACCACTGTCCCTCACCGACCCAAATCTCTCGCTTCCTGCCCTACAGAAGGAGCTGACCCTTTTTGAGAAGGTAGCGGGATTTAAAGTTAACCTAGATAAATCTTTCATACTAAACCTCACGATCCCGGTGACTGAGGCTAATTGCCTCCTGGAGCGCACCCCTTTTCAATGGGCCAAGCGTTTAATTCAATAGTTGGGTATACAACTAATGGCGCGCCTGGAGGGGTTATATAAAGCCAATTTCCCACCTCTCCTTCTCCAGCTCCAACAAGATCGCAAACAATGGAAACCTCTCTTTATTTCCTGGTTGGGCTGCATTCATGCAATTGTTATGTTATGTAATGTTATAGATTTTTATAGAGCGCACGGCTGCCCCAGCAAAGGGGCGCCCCGGCGCTGAGTGCGGAAAACTGCAAAGCAAATCACAGAACGAGACAGCTTATAACGGAGGGAAGAGGTATGTTTTCACAGCTTTCCAAAAAGGCAGGTAGGACTTTATACTGCGAATGGAGATGGGGAGCGCATTCCAGAGCTTCGAGGCCAACACACGAAAGGAGCGCCCACCAGCGCGAGCCCTCCTGACCCTGGGGACAGCCACAAGATTCTGTCGCATGGAACGAAGTTGGCGAGAGGGGATATAGAAGGTATGAAGATTAGTCAGGATACGAGGAGATGAAAAATTAAGGATTTTAAAGGTAATGCAGAGGGCCTTGAACTGTGAACGCTTGGCCACGGGCAGCCAATGAAGGCGGCGGATGGCATTAGAGGTAGGACACCTCCACGGCAGACCAAGGAGAGCTGGAGCCGCTGCATTCTGAACCCTTTGTAGTCTGACAATCTCAGACTGGTTGACCCCCAAATAGAGGGAACTGGCATAGTCCAGTCTTGACAAAATCAAGGCCTGAATGATAACCTGCCTAATAGGGGGATCAAAAAGCCCAACAGGGGTTTGAGCCCTCGCAATAGCCCAAAACAAGTCCCTGCCACCTTCTTGGTTTGGGTTCGAAAGCAGAGGGCGGTGTCTATCCAGAACCCTAGGTTTTTTACAACCTGTTTGGGAACAGGTGCTAACCCCATCGTGGCAGGCCACCAGTGCTCACTCCACAGCTCTGCATCTCTCTCCACCAGCAGTACTTCAGACTTGCTGGCATTGAGCTGGAGACAGTTGGCAGTCATCCACTCCAAAATGGCCTCAAGATCGCTACGAAACTTACAAGCGTCCCGGGTAATGTCATCGGAAAGTGTGACCACCAACTGAGTGTCGTCTGCATACGACACCATCGTAAGCCCTCTGTTCTTAGCCACTCTCGCCAGCGGTTGAACGTACAAATTAAAAAGGGTAGGGCTCAGAGCAGAGCCCTGCGGTACACCCTGCTTGATGGCAATAACTCTAGAGGTAAAGGGAGGAGCGGCAACCTGGAAGGTCCTTCTAGAGAGAAAGGAAGCAAACCAATCCAGGGCGGAGCCCGTTATACCCGCCTCCTCCAAACGCCTCAACAGGATCTGATGGGAGACCGTATCAAACGCAGCACTGAGATCAAGCAGAATCAGTGCCAACGTATGGCCCTCATCTAAGGCCCATCTCAGATGTTCGGTAACAGCAAGAAGAGCAGATTCCGTACTGTGACCCACACGGAAACCATTCTGAGAGGGGTCTAGTATGTTATTTTCCTCCAAATACCCCGTCAAGATGGAATTGACATAGACCTCAGAGAGTTTAGAGACCCAGGGCAGGAGGGAGATGGGGCGGAAGCTCTCCAGTTTGGCCGCATCCATGTTAGGCTTTTTTAGCAAGGGAACCACCTTAGCGTGTTTCCAAGTACTCGGTACGACAGCCGTAGAGAGAGATAAGTTGATCACATGGCTCAAAGGAGGAATGAGCACAGGTAAGATTTTCAACGCATCCGCCGGCTTGAGAGGATCGGATGGGGAACCAGACTTGACTTTGCTGCATAGCACAGACAAAATCTCATGAGAGATAGCAGGAAAAGTAGACAGAGTGTAAGGAGTGGGGGAACGAGACACAAGATCTGGAACAGGCGCAATCTGAGGGAAGGAATTATAAATCTTCTCAACCTTCTCCACAAAGAAGGAGGCCAGAGCGTCACATTGCTCATCAGATGAGATCGGAGTGGCAGCCAGGGCAGTGGATGATTTCAGCTCCTTCAGTATTGAAAAGATACTTTTAGATGGATTAGCACTGCTCTTGATCTCCTCCGCATAGTAGGTGGCCCGTACCGACTGGATGGATCTATGGTATTGCTTAATGGCTGTACTATAGGGCTTCTTTAGATTAGGGTCATAGCTCCTTCTCCATGCTCTCTCTAACCTCTTACACGCTTTGCGCAAGCAAGTAAGCTCAGCGTTGTACCAAGGACTGGATTTGGTGCTACGGCCTTCAGACCATTTTACTGGAATAAGAGAGTCGAGAGCACCATAAATCCAGTCGGACAGTGATTTATCGGCAGAGTCTGGGTCTGCTGGAAGAGTGGGCGGGGATGAGGACAGAAGATCATAGAGTTGCGTGATATTAAGTTTATGCCAAGGGCGCCTAACTGTGCGCTTCTGAGGCTCTCTGCTCATAGGTGTAATCCCAGGGAGGGTCATTGTTATGAGGTAATGATCCGACCAACACATAGGGGAGGGAGAGTGAACAGTCAGAAGAGCAAGATTGGTAAAAACAGGGTCCAACAAATGGCCGGCAGAGTGTGCGTGGGCCCTTGCACCAGCTGGAGAAGTTGGCACGCCGTAAGATCGGACAGAAAGTTACCCATATCGGCGTCATGAGGATTATCCAAATGCAGATTCAGATCCCCAAGGATACTGAAATTAGCTGCTCTCATGGCCAAATGCCCTACAGTGTCAATCAAGGCCGTTCTGAACTCCTTGGAGGGACCAGGTGGTCAGTAGATCAGTAAGCCCGACAGAGTATAATTAGCATTAAAGGAAATCCCAAAGTAGGCAGCTTCGCAACCCGCAAGAGGCTCCCTCACAAAGGTGCACATATAAGAAGATTTAAAAATAACTGCAATGCCACCCCCTCTGGACCCTCTATTAAGCATCATAATACTAAAACCCAGAGGGAGCGCCAGGCCAGGTTCTGCCACATTATCGCCAGACAGCCATGTCTCGGTTAAAAAGAGGACATCGGGGGCTTCGTCCAATAACAGGTCATGAACATCAGCATGATGTTTCACTAGGGAGCGACAATTTAGACTGAGCAATTTTATTTTGGGGCTCGAGCTGGGGGCAGAAACTACGGGGACAGAGGCAGGGGACACCCAAGAGTTGAAGCCACAATGTAAACAACAGAAAGGGCCCACCAGGATGGTACAAGGAGGATGTCTGCAGAGGCGCATACCCCTCTGAATACTGACGAGATCTACAACAGAGTAGGTGACCGTACCTCTGTGAGGACCAGCAGCATGTCTGGCGTCTGGCGACGAACAGGCGCGGACGGGCGCAGACGAATTAAAATGACAGTGCTACCTAAAGTTCTGTATCTTTTTCAAGCACTACCCGTCGATTTGAATAGGGAGCTCCTACCCAAAATCCGATCACTAATCATCCGCTTCATTTGGCAAAAGGGTAGGGCCCGTCTTCCATTCCATACCTTGAGACGAGCAAAAGGTGCAGGAGGGGTGGGGCTCCCCTACTTCGGTTTGTACTATAAAGCAGCCCAACTGAGGGTAGTGGCGGAGTGGTCCAAGAGGGAATCAGAGAAACACTGGTTACACATGGACAGGGCAATAGCGGTTAGGACAATTTGGGATCTCATATGGAAACCCAAGAAAGACAGACCCGCCAATGCTTACATTAGCACTCCCACCCGTACTACTCTGAAGGTCTGGGACACAGATTCCTGGGAGGAGGGGTGGACCACGTTCCCTTCACCATATACACCGATCCACTTCAACCCGGCTTTCCCCACCGCCCTTCGCGAAGGCCCTTTCGATCCATGGAGAGAGGGCGGTTGCCTCATGCTGTTATACCTCTTTCATAATTATGATATATTGTCATTTGAGAACTGCCGGAGGGAGTTCCACTTGGACCCGGGCAAGCACTTCCACTACCTTCAGCTTAAACACTGGGCTCTCACCCCGCAGGTTAGAGACGCTGCAACACAAGAGAGAACAATTTTTGAAACATTTGTATAACGGGCGGGCTCCATGAGGGGGTAATATCCTTTCTATATAGCTCCCTGCTCTCCATCTCACAATCCCAGAGACCTAGATCATACTCGGGCGATGAATTACGAGCCCTAGGTCTTAGAACCTGCCCCCTAAAACCAGAAACAATAAATATTCTCCAGAGAGAAGGACTCCTTATCTCACAGGGGAGGGAGACACCTAACTCTCTACCTACACACACTTCTGGTAATTATAACCCTGGCGGAAAATATAATATGAAAATCTCTGTCCTCAATACGCGCTCCCTACAAAAACATGCCCTGGAGATCTTCACCCTCCTACAAGATGATGCCCCTGACATCCTTGCCCTGACTGAAACATAGCTGGATGAGGACTCCGGACCTACCATAACTGCATCACTTCCTGATGGTTATGATGCTATTTGGCATAACAGGTCAGCGGGAAAAAGAGGAGGTGGGGTGGCGCTTCTGTTCAAAAATCAACTGACAATTGAGAAGTTGTCAGGAGAAAACTTGGAGGGGGTGGATATCTTAATAATTAAGGTCTGTCACAGCTCCTCAAGTATAGTAATCGTGGTAATATACCGTCCGCCTAAATGCCCACCGCTGTTCGTGGATCTCCTCACCGAATGTGTCACCAATCTCCGTTCACGTTACCAACAACTTCTGGTGGTAGGAGACTTCAACTACCATTGGGACCAACAACCTAGGGGAGCACAGGCCCAACAGCTAGAGGATACGCTCACCACTCTTGGGTTGAAACAGCTAGTAACGGCCCCTACCCATGAGAAGGGACACACCCTTGACCTGGTTTGGGCAACCCTTCCACTAGTAAACACCTAGTGGACACCACCCCCTGTGGGTGGTCAGACCACTATTTTATTAATCTTCTACTCCCCCTAGCAAGGCGCGACTTACGCCCGCCACCCAACTGGAAACTAGTACGAAGTTGGAATAAAATCGAGGGTCCTAGCTTAGAGAGCACCCTTTGAGAAAACCCCGTCAGGAGGCCAGTGACAGTGGATATTGAAGAGTCGACCATATCCATTTTCAGCCAGCTATCATCTGCCATTAATAAATTAGCCCCAGTCAAGAAAATAAAAACTGGAAACAAGGGCAAGGGAGCACCCTGGTTTACGGAGGAGCTCAGGGCTCTGAAACGCACGCTTAGACACCACGAAAGAACGTGGCGTAAAGCTTATGAGCCACAGGCTCTCGTAGATTATAGGGCAAAAGTTTCCACCTATAAAAAATTGCTTCTTAGCAGGAAAACTGAATACTATGAAAATAGGATCCTGGTGGCAACGAACAAACAAAAAGAAACATTTAAAATCCTCAAGGAATTGAGTCAAAAACAGTCGCTAGAGGCGCCATCCAGCCAGGAACAATGTAATAAATTCTTATCTCACTTCTCCGATAAAGTACAAGATATCCTGGCTGACATTGATAAATCCCCCTTTAAGCAACTCCCCAATGAAGAGGCAGTGAAACAGGGAAATAGGGTAGAGCTGATCTCCTCCTTTCAAACTCTCGACCTAGAGACCCTGCGACGCATTGCAATCAAAATCAAATCGGGCTCACCCGAAGATCCATGCCCACCTAGGATCTTTAAACTGGCTCTTCCAGCAATTGAGGGAGAAATCCTCACTATGTTGAACCTCTCGCTGGAAACTGGGAAGGTTCCCAGGTCTTTTAAAGAAGCAAGAGTCATCCCCCTCCTCAAGAAGACAGGAGCTGACACTTCCAATATGAAAAATTACAGACCCATATCCCAACTCCCTTTCCTGGCCAAAATTATGGAACAACATGTCCTGCAATCTCTATCCAGGTTCATGGAGGATCACCACCTCCTTGGAGATAGGCAGGCTGGCTTCAGAGCACACCATAGTACTGAGTTGGTGATGTTGTCAGTACTTGATGAAATCAGGATTACAGCTGACAACAAGAAGCCTTGTGTCCTAGTTCTTTTAGACCTGTCGGCTGCGTTCGACACGGTCAACCACTCCCAACTCCTGGAAAGAATACAAGACATTGGTATTGGAGGGCTAATTCTCCAGTGGATTACCTCATTCCTGACAGACCACACCCAAAAAATCCAGATGGGCGACTGGGTGTCAGAGAAGGGGTCCATCCCCTGTGGAGTCCCACAAGGGTCAGCACTGTCCCCTCTCCTATTTAACATATACCTCAGTCCTTTGATAAAAGACCTAGCCTTGATGGACTGCCAGGTATTCAACTATGCGGACGACACGCAAATCATTCTACAAATAGATAACACCTCTCAGGCCCACACCCGGGTGAAAGACGTACTGCGATTTGTGGTAAACTGGATGACGGCCAACTCACTCAAGATAAACCCGGACAAAACGGAGGTTCTGGCCGTCACCAATGATAGCAACCCGTGGAATTCCCACTACTGGCCGCATGAGCTGGGCGATACTCCATCCCCAACTCCGGTGGTAAAAAGCTTGGGAATTAAAATAGATGCCAAACTGTCATTGGCCAATCAAGTCTCCACCGTGTTTGGAACTTGTGTGAGCCTACTCAGGCAGTTGAGGAAACTCTCCCCCATCCTCTCCTTCTCAACCATGAGGACAGTGGTGGCCACCCTGATCCTGGCCCGTCTTGACTATGGGAACTCGCTCTACATTGGACTCCCGGACTCATTGCTGGGCAATCTCCAGGCGGTGATGAATGATGCAGCCAGGCTAATCTTCAAGCTTCCTAGGCGCACTCGGGCATCACCCCTACTGCAACAACTACACTGGCTGTCCATCAAGCAGAGGGCTAAATTCAAAGGCCTCTGCATTACACACAAGGCCCTATTTGGACAGGCACCTAATTACATCAAGGATCGCCTGGAGAAATACACCCCCTGCCGCTCACTAAGGTCCTCCACGGAAGGCCTTCTAAAATGCCCACGATTCAACTACACCACTAAAGGCGGCCGAGCCTTCTCGGTCCTTATGCCACAACTCTGGAACAGGCTGCCTGGCCAGCTTCGCTCCGAAAGCTGCCTCCTTCCATTCAGGAAGAAATTGAAGACCTTATTATTTACAGAAGCCTGGGCATAACATTCCCCTCTGTGATACATCTCTCCCCTGGTACTTCCGCTGACCCTCTTTAAGCGCTTAGAGACCTGCAGGTATTAAGCGCTCTACAAGTCAAAATTAACATAACATAACATAACATGACCATGTGGGAGGATGTTACGCAAAGGGAGATATCCGATAAGGAGTGAACTGGACTCTGGTCTGATATCGCCAAATTTAACCACTCCCTTAACTTGCGGGAAGCTCACATTAAAACTTTGATGGACTGGTATTTATACCTCACCAAACTTAAAAGGATATTCCTGAACACCTCGGATGTGTGTTGGAGGGTTATGTGGTCTCTTCCAGCACATATGGTGGGATTGTCCCACAAACAAACCTTTTTGGGAGGAGATACTGGCGCACATTAAAGATATGTTGGGATACCCCATACCAACCTCCATAGAGGGAGCTCTCTTGGGGGGGATGAGTTAGTTATTGGGTGGACCTTCCCTGTTGGAAGGGTTCGATTTCAAAACTCGTCACAAAAGAATAGACGGGTTGAACATGCATGGAATTAATGTCAAAACTTTGTGCCTTCGCAATGTTTGAAACTGTACTCTTATTTGCATGCTATATAAGGGAGGAGGCCTTTGTTCTTTCTTAATGTATGGTCAACCTCGGCATCGCTTAATATACTACAAAATGTAAAGTTATGCAAGCTTATTGTTTGCAACAGTATTGCTAAGTGTGAACCAAATGCTAATAAAAATAAGTTTGAGAAAAAAATCAAAGGACTCTCTGTATACCCTTGAGGAACTCGGCATCATACCAAAACACGATCTCCGAACCGGAACGCAAATAAATACTGACTATCTGGATGTAAGGGTATCGAGAAAAATGCTTGACACAAATCAATCACCGTAAACCACTCCGCATCACAAGGAATTTGGTAAAGAATCACTGCTGGATTCAGCACTATCGGACAACAAGGTACCACAATCTTATTCACCTTTCTCAAATCTTGCACAATCCAATACTTACCACTCGGTTTCTTAATTCCCGTTATAGGTGAATTACATGGACTCCCAAGTATCTCTCTCAAAATTCCTTGCTCAATCATCTGCTCAATCACCAGAGTAACTCCTTCAATCGTCTCAAGACTCATCTTGTACTGTGGTGTTTTTGGAAATTCTGCACCTTCCTTAACCAAAATCTGAATAGGATCAACACCCTTCATCAATCCAATGTCTTTTCCTGTAAAATCCCACACATCAGCTGTCACTGTGTCTCTCAATTCAACAGGCAAGTCATTTGCTGTAAGCAAAAGATATAAATCATCCACTTCTGTCCCTTGCTTTGCCATTACCATTTTTAAAGCAACATCCTCATCCCGAGTTTGAAAAGCAATACCATCCGGTGTACAATAGATGGTGCAATTCATTTTGCACAACAAATCTCTACCTAAAAGATTCACTGGACTAGAGTCACACACCACAAACCAATGCATATCCTTAAATCTTCCAATATGACCCTCCATTGGTTTTGTCACTGGAGTCTTAATATGCTTATTTGAGACTCCCACAACTTGGATAGTTTCTCCTGAGAGGGGTAGGTTTGGAATTTCTGCTGTTCTCACAGTAGAACGGGTAGCACCAGTGTCCACACGAAATGTAAGGTCATTACCTTCTACTTTTCCATCAACAAAAGGACCAGACTGATCTACCTCCAGAGATACGCCAAGCATGCACTCTTCCTCCACCCTCAGGCACCGTCATTGAGATGAATCTGAATCACTCTCAGAACATTGCAACCAATATTGTGGAACCATTTGTACATTTTGATTCTTACCAACTTGTTCACTCAAGTGAAATCCAGAATTCGCACTGTATCTTTGTACCTGAGCATTCACATTATTTGGCATTGGTGCCTGAGGCACTTGTACCTGTTGTACCTGTTGTAGGTGTGGTGTAACTAACTGTTGCTGTTGCTGCAGTTGTTGTTGATTCACAACCACCCCATTCTGCATCTGTGGATTGAAATTTTGAACCATTCCATTATTACCTTGTATAACCCTACACTCGTTCCTCCAATGTCCTAACTGACCACATCCATGACACAGAAATTTCTTCTTCAACTCTTCCTTATTACCCTTGCCTCTACCTTTTCCTGGCATCTGCACTTGAACCACTCCATTCGGTACAGTATTCATAAGCACCATTTGACCATTTTGGAAATTCTGATTCTGTCCTTTCATCTGAAAACTCACTTGTGAACCATCAGCATAATTCCCATTTTTCTGATTTGCTACTTTCATCTGTGCCCACATCACTTTCTCCTTCAACTTCTTATGCCTGGACTCAATGTCATCACTACAATATTTTGCATATCTCAGAATTTCATCAATTGTCTTACTCTGCCAACAAATCAAGTGTTGCTGAATCATAGCACTAATCTCTGGTTTGAATCCAAACACAAACCTATAGACAAACTGTCCCATTGTTTTGTCTGTGATATTCTCAAAACCACTGTACTTTTTGAACACCTTTAAAAGCCTTTCATAATAAGCATGTACTGATTCTTTCGTCTCCTGCATCGTCCTGTCAATCTTAACCCAATCTGTTTCTTTTGGGGAAATTTTACCCTTCAAATAAGTAATCACTTGATGATATTTCTTCATCACCTCATCCGAGGGTGCTCCTGTTTTAATATCTCTGGGATATTCATCTTTCGGCCAATCAACTGCAATCTTACACTCTGCCCACAAATCAGCTGGAACCACAATATCAAAAAGGCCATCCAAATCTTTCAACAAAACTTTTGAGAACTTCACAAATCTCTCTTCTTGTTTGTACAATTCGAATGGTTTCTCTCTCAATCTGAGGAAATCATTTGTAAAAGACAATATATCCTCTCTTGATCAAGGAATATGAACATATCCACCACCTGGAACTTCTCTCATTGGATGTATCATTTCAACAGGCTCTGTCTCTTTCAATGGAAGCAAAGTAGATGCAACCACACCCTTATTTACAAATGCTTCTTCTTTCTTTCTCGCCCATCTACCTTTCCATCTTTCTACATCACCCCATCTTTTCAGAGTGTTTATCAATTCTTTTATCTGTAACCGTTTTCCAGAGGCATTCAAACTCTCTAGATCCTTGTCACTGAAATCTAATCTATATGTCTTTTGCAAAGCTCTTGACTTTTCAATATCAACACCTGCGATACCTGTGAAACTTGGGAAACCTGTGGATCTTGGGAGGCTTCTATCTCAATTAAAGGTGCACTCGGAGTAACCCCATCTGGTTTCTCCTGATACGGTGGAGGTCTCTTCAATAACATCTCTTCTAATAACTCATCATCAAGATCATTCGGATCCATATCTAATTCCGAAGTCTCTACGTTATTCTTTTTCTCCTTACACTTTCCACCAGGCTGATCCTCAGCAACCATTACAGGATATAATCCATCTAAGATTACATCTCTCCTCCATCTCCTCATTTGAGCATCCCACTTAGCCTCTGAGATCCATTTCATCGTATTCCTGTATTTCAATCCATTCCTGTCTCTCTCTCTCTTGTACCCTTCATGCTCCCACTCATCCAACGCTTCATACGGCATAGGTCTAGGATTTGGTTTCAGTGAATTCATTTTCCTTCTCAAATTTTCTATAATCCTTACACTGAAAGTACCATGTTCTGGAAAAGCTAACACTCCATCATCCTCGGTGTACTTCACCCAATTCTCCAACCATGTACACGTATGATACCCACGCTCTAACATCATAAACGAAGCAGGTGATCTTGGAGGAGGCACAGGAAGCCCTTCTCTAGTCACAATCGGTTTATCCTTTTTGAAAAAATCCTGAATCGCCTTAATTATCTTCATTTTCAAACTTTTTTCTTCGCTAAATACTCTATGGACACCAGGAAACCTTCCGTAATTCTACACACTTTATTGGCTAATGCTCATCCAATACCAGCGCAACTCACACTAACCAACCAATCAAAGCACAATACACACCTGCTATTCTGACCAATGCCAACGCGGCACTCTGTGACGTCAGTATAACTCCTGCGACTGACCCTCCCTTTGCAAAAATAATACGGTAATGTAAAACAAAGTATTTCCTAACTAAGTTGTATTAGAAACAACACAAAACAGCGCCTTTGTCTGCTCCACTAAAAAGAGATAGTTCAATTACTCAATGAGATTCCTTTTGCTTCTAGTAAAATAACGACTAGCGCTATTTTACTCTCTGACAAGTGAAAAGAGGTCTTGGTACTCCTCTAGGGATAAGGCCAAAGTTTCACAAGAGGACTTTTTATTAAAGAGGTCTTGATACTCGTTCGGGGATAAGGCTAGAGTTTCGGAAGCGGACCTACCACTATTTCATACACTCTCCGTACAACACAGCAAGTCCCTAAATTAACATCGACAGCCTTTCACTGTTCGATATTACAACAGCAGACAAAGAACTTCCAGTGTAGTACTTCTCTACACTATGACTTTCAGCGTGGTATTTCTCCACACTATGACTACCACTTAGGCTTAATATAACATCCCGGGATCTTAGGCAACTGCGCACCCGTACTTCCAAACTACATAAAAACAAAACACCAACCTTTCATATTAGTAATCAAAAGTCATTAAATTAACTATTAATTTGCCTAATTAACTAATTAAACCATCCTCTGCTACCAAAAACTGATCCAGCGCTCAGGGACTAAATAATTTCTAAAGACAGGACCAAATTTCCATTACCCAACAGTCCCCTTCACGCTGGGTTAGTTGTAATTCTAAAGACTAAACTAAATTTACCATCTCCCTAAAATGATCTTTCCAATATACCAAAAAATGGCGATATGATCTTTGTAAGTGGTCAGGGTAGACAAATTAATATTCATAAGTAAAAATACTGCAATAAAGACAGACTCATTTGTAAGTTTATAATATTTATCTAAATAATAATAATGTGAATGAAATCTCAGTAAAATACAAGAAACACAAATACAATCATGGATCCTCACTGAGCAAACAACATTAGAAGAGAAAATGTCAAATTCATAGTCAATGACAGTACATTGAGGAGTGGATAGATGAAGAGACAAAAGTTTTCATAGAGAAAAATATCATTTGCAAGTAATTATGCAAACGTAGATGTTAGGCTAATACTAACCCAATAAGGAAACACTAACTCCTGGCCGGGAAGTCAGCATGGGCCCTTCAAGTAGGTTTGAAAAGGCAAAGACTAGTTCAGGAACGCAAGGAAACACCAAACCGACGACATGCGACGATCTCACCCCAACAGTCAGCAAAGATGTCTGAACTCAACCCCTCCCTTTGGGCACCTCAATTATACCCTAAAACCCAAAAGACCATCCCATAGAAGTATCAAACTCGGGCTCTACTAGGGATTTGATTGGCTAGGGAAGGGGGTGTATGGTCACTCCACTGTCTACTCGTACATAATTCTCTAAAGGGCTATTGTTTAAGAACAGGCTATGACATCAACCATGTAACCCAGGAAATATTCTTCGTTTTGCTATCCACATTTCCTCCATTCTAACAACAAGTTAAAACATTGTATAACAATCTTCTGCTGAGCGCCTTTCTGCAGAGGAAGTTTCTCTCCGTTCATAGCAATGTCCTTTTGTTCAGAATTTTGGCACGTTCGTGAGTCTCTGAAGAACACATTCAGGCTCTTTCTCTTCTCCTGCTCATACTTCATAGTTTTAAAATCATTTTC
The DNA here is from genome assembly GCA_963921515.1 of Calotriton arnoldi. Lineage (NCBI taxonomy): Eukaryota > Metazoa > Chordata > Amphibia > Caudata > Salamandridae > Calotriton > Calotriton arnoldi. Next base: position 117,143 of record CAWUFW010018892.1, on the reverse strand, counting down.
TCCGATTTTCTCTGTTTAACCCTTATCCTGACATGCAGAATGAAACCCCATGCTTTGTTTTCTATGAAGAATGAAACACAAACATTTATTATTTCATAAAAATGTTTTCTCTACGCACCAACCCAATGCTGCATCCATCCCTGCGCAACCCATGTTAAATTAATTATTTTATATTCAGCCAATTTAAATAACATGCATCTTAAAGCAGTCTTTTACTTACATTAGCCATGAAGCAAGTTTTTGCGGCCTACTTGTCAATTTATTTTCGCGCTTGCGCAAATGCATTTCACTCATGTTAGGCCCTTTTCATAAATTTTTCCACTGCACACGTTTAGTAAATGTTATTGAGGGTTCAATCCGAGCAGGTTTATTTTACGCGAAAACCCTGCTCCATCACAGTCACTGTAGTAGGAGTTCTCGTGTTTATTAATTACATCTCAAGCCCATGACTCATTTTGACATACATGTATAAAACCTTTTGTTTACAAAATAAAAAGGGCAAACAATGGTGCACTTGTCAGGTCACATTGCTAGTAGCCTTGTTCTAGCATTATTGAAATATGCTGTGAGATTTTGAAAGGAAGGAATGTAATCCTTTCTGTATTTCACTTAGTTTCTTCTATTTCGATAATGGGAGGGTGTTCCTTTTCATGGAGATTTTCACTGGATATTTTAGTCCTTAAACACCTCACCTAAAAAAGCTGGGGATTTTCCTTCGGAGTGCCAATCTGTGGACTATTTTTGGGTGAGAATGTTTTGTGCCAGCAGGAGAGCTGCCTGGCTTACCAGATATCTTTGCTGGACTAAGGACTGCTGCCAAAATAAGTTTGGCTGCTCCGTGAACAATAACCAGATCTTGTGTTGCATATTCCATGTCCTTGGTGGTGTGGGACAGCTCTGTTTGCCAGAAGCCTAGTGTCTGGAACCACAAAAGACACTGCTTTGCAGCTTTGTTGCCTCCACCCGCCTACATGAGGAAATGGAATGTCATTGGCTGAACTTCAAGAGGTTTCTGAGGGAGACCATCAGATAAGTTCCACCAAGCCCTGATGAACAGTCTCTAGGCGGTGTGCCTGAAATGCAAGGAAGAGCTGTACTTTGGAACCAATTCCATTGGCACTGGGTAAGAACCACACCAGTCTACACTGGACTTTGCCTATTGCAGTGATGGAGCGCGGACGTGCTCTTTAATTTGTAGGGGTGCATTATAATCATGAGTAGGTTGCACCTGCATTTGTTCTCTGTCGTATTAAAATAATGGTGTTAGTGATGTGCTGTAATAACATGAAAGTGTCGTGTTAAAGTTGCATTCTGTAAGTTGTGAAAGATTTGCATTTGAAAACAGTTTATGTTCAGTTAAAGGCCTAACGCATAGTGATTTCTGTATGCCACTTATAATTATTCACATGTTTGGTGTGCTCATGTAATGTATTGATTTAGCACTGCTTAGTAAGCATTTATTATTGGGTATTTTCATGAGGCTTGTATGCCATTTCCTTATGTTGGCCGAAGTCTGTGGGCCTGGAAGTGTATTTTACCCTGGTTGCTCTTGATTGAGTTTAAACGTGTAGCTATGAATTTCATGTGCATGTCGAATTTGTTCTTTCTCATTATTTTCCGTTGCAGGTGGTGAATTCATCATTGTTAGTTAGAATAACGCTTTTGTTCTAGGAGTTAGGTTGGAGAAACAGTGGATACAATAGGCGGATGAGAAGCTGATATCGGAAGACGGTGTTCTTTTTCGCTGGAACAGGCCTGGGAAGCAAGGTCATCGAGCCAGGAGCTAGGAGAGCGGAGGTGGAGTGGAAATTCACCTATGAGAAGATGTCCTGTGGGACGAGTCGATGAGGAGACCTAAAGAGGCGTGTTTTGTGATTTTGAAGTTTGAATTAGGGACAGTGTCCCGAGGGTGGAGAAAGGAGAAGATCGGGAGACATTAAGAGAAGAGGAGTATCTTAGAACAAGCTCCGTAGCCTATGCTACCTGACCCATACAACGTGAGTGTACTTCTTAGGAAGTCTTCACGCGCTGACACCTTTACCTCTTCCTAACCTGCCCAGGGGAGAAAACGCTAAGTAGGGATGTCACCGTAGTGATAGTGTAGGGATAGGTTTATGTTTTCTACTTACGAACCTGTGATGAAGTCTGATTTAGACATGGGAGCACCTATTGCCTGCGTTCTGTTTCTGGAAATTGTCATTCTGTTCCTGCTTCATCGAGTTAACTTTGTTCGTAGGTTTGGCTTTGTATTAGTTCTGATGTATTTCTACAACCTCGTTTTGAGGTGCTTGTATGTCCAACTATTTTTGGCTTTGTAATAAACTGACTAACTGGAATTTGGAGTCTGTGATCCTTCGGAGTAATGACTATTGAGCCTATAGTTATCTGTGTGAAAAATTGTCGTAAGATATCTCTTCCCTCTACACTGCCAATCAGGAACCAACGATCCATCCGCCAGAGAGTGCTCCAGAGTAATTTATAGATGGAACCTCAGCCCCATCAGCAGCATTGTCTAACAAGAGGTTTAGGAGCTGTGCCATCTTGGTATGCACCCAACAAGGGCTTAAACAAATGTTTGATTCCAAGATAGATCCACTTTTTACGAATGTGTGTAGAAATTAAGCATGCTTTTATAAAGGAGCGCCTTGCCCAATTTAAATGTAACTCTAATCCCTTCTTTTACCTCGCCAGACTCCCAATCCTAGTCTATCCCTAAACATAACCCCACCCTCAGCTCGACCAATCCATACCATAGCCCCTTTGGAAATCCATGACCTTTTTAAGGCTTTGATTATGAGTGCCCTAGTGTGGGATGTGATAATTATCACACCCGATAACATTCAACACAGATTTTCTTTAAAAAAAAATGTTTTCATTGATTTTATTTTGATCACAACACAACAATTTTGCACCTATGATGGACAGCCATCTTGTAAACCCCTCGGACTATTAATTGTACATGTACACTCATCGGTTATCACTGTAAGCATTTACTTGTCTGTCGATTACCTGCTATGATAAATCCCCCTCCCTTCTCTTTCCTCCAGTGTGTCTATGGTTCTTCCCCATCTGCAGCTTGCATGAGCATGTCTAATAGGTCCAACCCATGATGTCGTATCCAGCTGCCCCACACCTTTCAGAACTTGCCAGGGCATCCTCTACTCTTATATGTTACTCTCTCTGCCGCCATGTATTGATCCATTCCTGTCTTCCATTCCTGCAATGTTGGTGTGACCTGTGCACCCCAGTGTCATGCTATATCTCTTTTCGCAACCACTAGTCCCAGAGTGCTGAACAGCAGCTATGATCTCGGTACGCCCACCTCGCTGTTTATTCCTAATAGGATAAATTTCGGTTCTAGCGGGAGGGAAACCTGCATCACCTTATTGAGTTCCTGTATAATCTTTTCCCAGTAAGTTTTTATCTTGGGGCAACCCCATAGTGTGTGATAGAAGTCCCCCTTTTCGTATTGGCATCGCAGGCAGTTTGGCTTTTCTGCTCGTCCTATTCTATGGAGCCTGGCCCTGTCGTTATAGATCCGATGAAGGATCTTATATTGGATAAGGCACAAGCGTGCCATAATCGCCACCTCCCTAGGGTGCATGAGGGCGGTCTCCCAGTCAATATTTTCCAGAGTTCCTACCACACTCTCCCATTTATCTCGGAGGTTATCTAGATTCTCGGGCATATTGTTGTTCAACGTTTTGTATGTGAGAGATACTGCTTTTTGTGTAAGTGGTTCCTGCAATAGGCGGCCTTCTAATGGCGCGTATTCCGGAAAGTCATCGTTGATCAAGGCCTCTGCTGCCCATGCGTGTCGTATTTGTGCATCTTTAAGGAATTGAGAGTTGTGGAGTTGGTATTCAGTGCAGAGGGAAACAAAGGTTTTTAAAGCACCCTTGTCCATGATGTCCCCCACCGTCGATATTCCCACGGTATCTCAGTGGCCGAATCCTTTCAGTTTACCTATTTCCGTCAGCCAATTTCCCCTCCAGAGCGGCGTTGCTTTGGTTATCTTATGTGCCCATCCCAACGTTCTGGAAGGCCTTTCCCATGCCTCCAGGGTAGTTTGCATAGCTGGGAGTAGGCTATGTTTCCCTGCTCCACCATATAGGTAGTGGGTAAATGTGCATAGCGTCAGTGTTTCCCTTTCTAATATGTATGTAGGGTGGTCTCCCGCTATATGTATCCAGTCATTAATGGGTGTTAGATGTTCTGCCCAGTAGTATGCTTCAAGTCAGGTCCTGCCAGTACCCCATTGTATGGGTTTAGTTGCAATGTGTGTAGTGCGATCTGCGGGTGTTTCCCCAGCCGTAACAGTGAACGTAGCTCAGCGTCAGTCTCTCTGAATATTGTGCATGGGAGGGGATGGTAGGTATTCTGCAGTGTGTGTAGGATCTGGGGCAGCGTGATCATTTTAAACATTGCGGCCCGTCCCATAGTTGTAAGTGGTAGTGTCTTCCATCTTTCAACATCATCTTTGAACGTATGCAGTATTCGTGTGACGTTATATTTGTGGCAAAGTCTCTTATCTGCTGTGAGAAATATACCCAGGTATTTGAAGCCCTCTTCCACTATCTTCAAGTCTTCTGGCAGGAGAGGCCAGTTTCTCAGTGGTCTGGGGCTAAACGCCATTGACTTATGCCAGTTCACTTTATAGCCTGAGTATCTACCGTATACTTCGATAGTCTGAAAGAGGATGGAGATCGTGTCATCGGGTTCAGTTATGTATAATAAAATATCCTCTGCATATAAAGATATTTTTTCCACACTTGCATCCCCCTGCGTGATCCTAAAGCCTTGAATTCTTGGGTGCTGTCGGACTCGGCATGCTAACGTCTCTACCGTCAATGCAAATAGCAATGGGGACAAGGGACGCCCTTGCCTGGTTCCCCTCCCAATTGGGAATTCCTGAGATGTTCTACCATTTACTCATACTGTCATCCTGGGGGAGTTGTATAGCAAGGCCACCCACTTTCTGAACTTTGGTCCAACTAAGAACTTAATCAGGGTAGATTCCAGAAAGGGCCAGTGTACCGCGTCAAATGCTTTCTCAGTGTCAAGGGACAGGAATATGTGTGGGGTGTCCCGTTTACTAGTTGCCATTATCCAATTGTGGGTTCTTCGTCGGAGGTTCCATATGGTCCCCCTACCAGGCATGAAGCCCGATTGGTCATAGTGTATCAGAGACGCTATGACATGTCGTAGTCTCATGGCCAATATGGTCGCTAGGACCTTTACCTCCACGTTCAGGAGGGAGATTGGTCGATATGACTCACATCTATCTCTCGCCTTGCCCTCCTTCTGTATAGTTACTATGGTGGCCATACAGAGGTCTGGTGGAAGTATCCCTTCATTGTACACGTCCTGGAAGAGGTTGAGCAGATGGACGCTCCAAAGGTCTGAACATCTTTTATAAAATTCGGCGGGCAAGTCCATGACTTTTACCTGGGCTTAATTTCGATATTGCCACTTTCAGTTCGTCTAGGGACAAATCTTCGTCTAACTCCTTTTTGTCCGTCTCCTCTAGGGTCGGGTTCTGTATTTTTGCCAGGTAGTCCACTATCCCAGGGGTGTCGGATAAGGGCTTGACCTCATAGAAGTCGCAAACGCCATCGCTATCTGTTCGTCTGTTGTGTATTCCTGTCCCTGGGCATCCACTATGGATCTTACCCACATATTCTCTATTTCTTTTTTACTTAACCGGGCTAGCAGTTTCCACGCTTTGTCCCCTACATCATATAGTCGGTGGAGGGCGGCTGCGTGTTGGTCTCTGGCAGCTTTATACGCCAAGTCACTGTATTCCTGCCTTAGTGAGTCTAGTTGTCGGGTGAGCAGCTGGTCGTGTCCGGTGATTGCCTGCTTTTCTAACGTCAAGAGCTGGCATTCCATGTCTCCATCTGTTCGGTTTCTTTTTTCTTTTCCCATGCTAGGCGGTTTTGTGCCCTGTCCCTCAGCACTGCTTTGTATGCCTCCCAAAGTGTGACCCTCGACCCAACTGTTCCTTCATTTTCTTTGAAGAAAACCTTCGTGTCTGCCCGTATTCCTCTAATGATTGCTCCATTTTGTAGTTCCCAGGCTGTGAGTCTCCAGTGGGGATGTGTGTTCCGGTCCCTGCCCACCCTTTATCCACAGAGGTGACTGATCGGACAGTCTCCTAGCTAAGTAATCTATCTCTCTGACCTCTCTCCCTTCTCCCGCTGGGATAAAAAAATAATCTAGCCTCGAATAGACCCTATGTGTTCCAGAGAAGTATGAGTACTGTTTAGCCAGTGGTTTCTGTGCCCTCCATACATCCACCAATCCCATGTGTCCATAAACCGAGCCAGTATTGTGGGTGCCTCTGACAGTGTCTTGCCTCCAGTGCGGTCCATTGACACGTCCATCACATCACTGAAATCCCCCCCCAATAACATGTAGGGAGGCCGGGGCCTCCAGGAGGATCTCTGTCACTTTATTTAATGTGCGTGTCTGCAGACGCGGCGGAACGTAGGCACAGATCAAAGTCAGTTTCAGTCTACCCCAGGTGCCCGTCACCCCAGCGTATGTACCGCAAGAGTCGTTCCACGTGTGTGATGTTTCAAAGGGAGTGACTTTTTTATCATGATCTCGCAACCCCTCGGATCCTGTGGTATAAACTGCGTGTGCCAGGACCCTGTATGTTCCCCTCCCAGGAACCCACACCTGGTGCACTGTAGGTGAGTCTCCTGGAGCATCACCACGTCTGGGTGTAGACGTTTAATGTGGCACAAGACCAGTCCCCTCTTGATTCTGTCCCCAAGGCCATTCACGTTCCACGTAAAGCACGTGAGGGTTGAGTTGTCTACGCGGGTCGACATGGACACGGTTTATCTCCTACTCGTCCCTCCTGTGTGTATGTCATGTACTGAGAATATCCCTTCAAATACCATCGCCAGTGTCCATCTATGCCTGTACAAGAAGTCTTCCTCTGAACTTGCAGGACAATCATCCCATAACCCTCCCAACTAACCCCCCTCCCCACCCCCGCAACCTTCTCACATCACTTGACCTCCAAACCATCAAGTTTCCGTATGTAAGAGGAGGAGAGGTCTGTCGTCCTCCCCCCAACATTATAACATTATACTATCAGTTAAAATTCTCACAACATATAATTGAAGCAGACTTTTCTAAAGTAATGTCACTTTAACGGCCCCTTTGTTCTCGGGGCTGCCGTGCCAAAATGGGGAGGGTGGGCAAACCGCCTCGCAGATTCGCTGCCTCCTTTAGCCAGAGCGACGCTGCAATTCATTCTCCTGATTGTGTTGGACCTATGTCTCCCTCTAGTGGTGGCTGGTGCTCTGTTCTCGGATCGTGTTCCATGTTGATTATTTCCGTGACTAGCATATTTGGGGCTTCATTGTCAGAAGACATCTCGGGGTTTTCAAATTCAGAGATTGAGTCTCTCAGACTGGAGTCATCAGTTGCTCTTGTTTTCTTCATTGTGGGGGATTTCTGGCTTTTCCTGGGTTCTTTCCCCTTTCTTCCTACTTCTCTCAACGGATATGGGGTGCCCCCTATACTTTGGCTTCTCCGTCGTTCCGCTATATGCCTTCGTCATGTTTCCCCAGTGGCCCTACTGACTGCTTTACCGGATGAGCGTAGTCTGGTTCTTTTCTCTCCAGGGGGGTGCAGGACCGGTCTTTCTTCCACCCATGCCCAGGCCTCTTCCGGGGACTGAAGGAAGTACGTCTTGCCCATAGAAATAACTTTGAGCTTTGCTGTGAACAGTAGCATGTATTGTATGCTGTGGGCCCTCAATTTGGCTTTCACAGAATGGAAAGTCCGCTTTTGGCGTTGCACCTGCCGGCTGTAGTCTGGAAAAATCATTATTTTAGAATTATAGCGTCTTATTTCTCCCAGCCTTCTGGCTTCTCTCAGGATCATGTCTCTATCGAGAAAGTTTAAGAACTTTGCTATTATTGGCCTGGTGGGTGCACCTGGTGGAGGTCTTACACTCAATGCCTTGTGTGCTCTTTCAATAACGAAACAGGCAGAGAATTTGTCTGGTGAGATGATGTTCTTCAGCCATGTGGACAGGAAGTTCAGCACATTTGTTTCTTCGACTCCCTCTGGGAAGAACACAAAGCAGAGATTGTTCCTTCGGGTCCTGTTTTCGGCATCTTCGATACGCTAAAGAGCACTTCGGCTGGTCTCCCGAAGATCTGCCATTCCTATACGTATTTCTTTTATTGCCTCTTCGGCGTCCGTAATGCGCTTTTCGGCCGTAGCCACCCTTTCAGAGACGTTTCGCAGGCCTTGGCGAAGCAGCGTTACTTCCGATCGTACTTCTCCTATTTTGTATGGCCTGTAACAGTGTGGCCGTATCTGACAGTGGGGGCTGTGCGGTTTCAGGAGGAGAAACTGGTTTCGTGTAGTGATCCATTTTTCCCTGTCTGGGAGGTTTAGGTTCTTTGTCTCTCCTCATTGTTGAATGCATGGAAAGGACACAATGGGGTTTTCCCTAATGTTTTCTAGGAGTGTTCTACTACTCTTGAGTATCCCTTCTTTCTCCAACCGCTAGTAGCGTCTCTTTCTTCTCTGTTTACTCCTAGGAGATTTCTGGTTTTCTGCATTTACCATTTTGTGTCTTTATTCTATGGATCGTGGGCTTCTCTCAGTGTCTTCCTATGGCTATAGGCTGGTCTGGACGGTGGCTGTGTCTACCTGTTGGGCCTTCTCCCCTCCAGCTCTGCTCGCTGCGTTTCCCCAAAGGATATAATATCGTCGTTCGGCTATACTCAGATGCTTGGGTGTAGATCCGGTGTGTTTATAGTTGTCTCTATATGCCTACTGTAGAACAAGGGTCACATTTATCCTAGTGTGAGTCTCTTCACATTGGTTAGCTGTGCCCCAATCGTGCGCTTGTCCTGTCACGGATTCTGGGCTTTCTTAGGATTATTTTCCCGGTTATCACCTCGCATTTTCTCCCCTTAGGTGGGGGCCCCTTGCTCAGTCTGGCCTCTAGGGTTCCTCTTCTCCCCCTATCCTTTGTGTCCCCTTGATCTGGGGTAATATGAATCTAGCTCTTCCAGGCAAGCCTCTGGTGTGTATCAATGTCCCCACACCTCCTGTCTCCTTGTCGGGTGTATCTCTATGATACCGTATTCCAGCGTCCCTTTCTGTCTTCTCACAGTTTACCAATTTTCAGTTGAGTCCTCACCTCCCAGCCTGAGACAGATGCCCAGCCTCTGGTTAAACCTCACAGGCAGGTCAGCCTCTTTCTCTATGGCCTATCGCCTTCTGTTCGGCTTGTCTCATATTGGAAGGTGTGGGTCTAGTGGGGGTCACTGTGCTGCCCCATAGCGTATTGTGGCCTGGTCCCACCTGCATGTTTTGACCATGCGGCCCCTCCCACCCATCTGTCTCTGGGCGAGTCTCCTTGTAGCTCTGCCAAGTGGGCCGCAGCCACTCCTCCTCCGGTATCTCCTCTCAGTTCTCAACAAGGAGAGGAGCCGGCTCTTTCCTTCGGAGGGGCGAGGGGGGACAGCCTCCTTGTTGCTCCCTAAACTTGGCTGATAGTGCTGCAGCCTCACGCAGGCCTCAGCCTCCGCCCCCTTGTAAGTCTCTGCGCTGTGGTGTGCCCCCCTCCGTTCAGCTTGCCCTGTGGGTCTGTCCTGCAGTATCTTACAGCCCGGTCCCACCCGTGCATTGTGACCGCACTGCCCCTCTCGTCCGCGGGACCCTATGGGTCTCCTCGCTCTGTTGCTGGATGGGCCGCAGCGGCTCCGCTCCCTGGGTCTTAGCGTGGGAGAGGAGCCGGCGATGTCGGCCTCCTTACCTCGGGTGGGGGGGAGTGAGGAGGACCGACTGCGGGCACGGGTGGCTTGCTCCACCTTACCTTCCTTGACAGCTGGATCCCTTGGCCCAACTCCCAGGAAAGTGGGCGCTCAGGCCCAGGGTTTCATCTGCAGACGGGGTTGGCCTCCCAGTCGCAGAACATCCGTCCGCTTGCCACAGCTCGTCTGGTAGGGCCCCTCATTGGCCCGACTTTGGCCGATGTTGTTTTCGGGGTCTCTAGTTGTGTAGGTCGGGGATCCCTGGAATCGCCCACAGCGTTGCGGTCTCCCTCAGGCCGTGTTCTCCTCCGCCGTTCAGGCCCTGGCTCACTCTTCAGACCTGGACTCTCCCGAGTCCGGCCTCAGAGGGAGGATTATCTGGTCCCTGCAGAGGTTTTATGGTAGTGAGGATATATATCTCTCGGAGATCGATGTCAGGGTATCGGATTTCTTGTGGATTGTGGCGCTCCGGCCGGAGCTCTGCCGAGGCACGTCTTACTCACCCATGTTGCTTGCCACGCCCCCCCATTCGACACAGATTTGTTTGATATTTATCAATGTGATCATTGTTGTCTGTCCCAAATTTTGAGGGCAAAATGGGGCATAAACGCGGATTTTGGATTTTGGTACTTACCTCACCAAAATCAGCATTCCTCAGTATCTACTGGGCACTGAGGCAGGTTTGACATGCCTAAACTTACCTGGGGAAAATTACAGGGGGCAGGGTTTGTCTCAAAACATCATTACTGCATGTACTGTAACACAAGTTACTGCACATACTACAATTACCTATGACACTCGCAAGCATGACCTTGTTTTTGATGGAAGGCTTTTTTCAGTTTTTCAGTGCTGCATTACAGTCACATAAAAATAAAATGTGTCATTAGCACTGTTCCTCATAGCTTCTTTTGGTGCACAGAATTTCTGCATTAATGTTTCCTCAAAATAGCAAAATACCCCCCCCCCAAAATTATTTTGCTTTGAAAGTCTTTGTTCTCTTCACCAAGGGACAGTGTTTGAAGACTGAGTCTTGTATGCCCTCAACTTTGCACTTCACATACCTCACCACTCTATCAGTGCAGAAGGAGCAGAACAGTCTGAGCAGATTATGCTGCTAGAAGTCACAGGGAGAACTGACAGAGTAGCAAACATACAGTGGCAGAACCAACTAATCCCCTAAACCATATTGAAAAGCACCCCTTAAATCTGTAGCCAATTGCAATTATTAACAGCAAGAGGAAATCTCTCAAAAAGTAGATTACAGAAGAGAGATAAGGTAGACAGGTGCGCTAGTAAAATTGATTTTTGCTCCCAGCACTCACCATAAAGACTAAAATCTCATTCGAGGTTAATTCTTCAAGATTGAACCTGCATTTCTATGTTATGTTGTTACACTGAAAACAAAGAAAATCTTATCTAAAAAAAATACTGAGGCTGCCTTGCCCTCTTCTTTCACCAGGGAGTGGTTAAAAAAGATTTCCTCAAAAAGTCAGTATTTGAGACAGCAGTCCAAAGCACATCTAATTGTTGGTCGGAGATACTACATCCTTACCTGGACTCCATCAGAGCTTTCGCATCACGGCAAGTGAAGACAAACCTCTAAAGTGCCAAAACCTACTGTCTTGATCACCTGAACGCTGCTTCACTAAGGGCCTGATTATGTGTCTGGTGGTCCATGGACCACCAGACTCACAGTGGTGCAGCGGTGGCGGTCTTCCGACCACCCTATTACAACTAGGGCAGTCGGACGCCATTGCACTGCTAAACCGCCTGAGATCCCTGGCGGTGGCGTGGCAGTCTTGAGGCCACAATATGCTTGGCGAGACCGCCACAGTCCAGCCAAGCATATTACGAGTTTCCTTTCTGCCGCAGTTTTCATGGCAGTTCCTCCTCCACGAAACCCGTGGTGGAGTGGAAACAAAGGGTGCCTCAGGGCCATGGGGTGCATGCAGGGGGGCACTGTGTGCATGCACCCCAGTACCTGAATGACATGGACTGCACCAGTCCATGTCAGGTAGGTACTGCCTTTGATGTTTCCATAGCGGTGCCTATTTCATAGGCACCGCATGGGAACGCCAAAGAACCACCTGCCAGTGATCAAAAAAGTCATAATCTGGCAGGTTGTGCACGGGTACAACGGTTTGGTGGTGCGGCTGCGGGGCTGTCCCACTCCAGTACCGCCAAACTCGTAATCAGGCCCTGAGAGTTCTCAACTATCTAATTCTAGGTTACAGATACAAGTTCAAGCTTTGCCTGTAACTCCCTTCCACTTAAGAAACCGTGCTGCATTATGTGTTCTTCTAACAACGAAGGATAACCGTTTTAATTGGTCAAACCTAAACTTTACACCAGGCTTCTATAACGAGTAGCTCGTGACCGACTGGTAGCTCTCCATCTACCTGCAAGTATCTCTCTTGTGTGCAGCACAGCCTGCTAAATTAGAAGCTCTTGTATGGTTGAATTAATATGTATACCAACACTGAGAGTGTGAATTGGACACAAGAATGTTTGTATTTTCAGAATTCATACGTTGATGTGGCTATTTCTAAAATATATTTAAAACTGATTTTGGAGTAATAAATCAAGTGACATTTGGGAGATTTATTATGAACATTATTAATTTGGTGCCAGGGGCATTGCGGCTATGGATGTCATGTTTATTACTTATGTAGAAGCCCTCTAAATTGACAAAGCCTTCCTGCTGACAACCTTTCCTAATGCACTGAGGTGATCAGTGCTGGTAATCTTGCTGTGGTGGCCACTAGTGTAATTTTGTTTGATGTCACTATTACAATACTATGAATATTAGTAGCTCTAGATGATTTTCATTCAACATAAGTAGCTCTTATTACAGAAAAGGTTGGAGAACACCAACCTTTGGGGAGAGGAGTTGGCCTAACGGTTAGGGCGTCCGACCTCAAACCTGGGGAACTGGGTTTATGTCTCGGCAATGACGCTGAACATCCTGTGATTCTGGGCAAATCACTTAATCTCCCCTTGCCTAACAAAAATGAATGTGTGTCCTAATGTAACGCAACTGGTGCTATGTAAAGCGCTCTGATACCCGATTCGGGTCAAGTTCGCGCTATATAAAACTAAAAAAAAATAAAAAATCTTGTTCACCTGCGACCCAGCATGGCCCTTGAATTCAGCTGACCTGACATATGGAATAATTTCAAAGTATTTTAGACTACTAGTTTAGTCTTTTATGGGTCCCTGCCATAAACCTACATTAAAAAACTCTTCTTATAAAAACCCTAAGTAATAGTTAACTTGAATGTTGTTCCAGTTTTTGCCCTGACATTTTAGTGGTAATTAGTTTATGCATATTTGCTATGTTTATATCTTCTTTTGTCTTGAGGTTGTTCTTTGTGTTTTAACTGTATTTATTTGGCTTGTCATTTCCTGGCATTCTCGGTACTTCTTGAGCTCCGCTAAGCTACTAAATGTGTCAAGGGCCATGCCATAGAAAGCCTCGTTGCTGGAATATTGTTCATCACCTCTTCCACCGCTATGCTGCCTGGGACTTCCGCCTAATAGGTGTATCTACTATGAATTTGGAAAAACTCAGCCTTAATTCAATCAAATGCCTATCTCTTGATCATTTGACCAAGAGAGGCTAATTATTGGCATGTTAAGATACAATTTAATTCTAGTTTGTATGGCTGCTCCCATTCAGCCTGACTAAATGGCAAATTATATTGAGCCCTAGACCTGGGTCTTCTGTGCAAACTGTGGTCCCACCTAGTGCCTAACTGGATCTATGCATTCATACAGATTAAGACGGAAATGAATCATACATTGTATGACTTTCCCAATTAACCTGCGGAATATTAAAGACACTCAAGGTTCTTTTCCTGGGCCATGCTTACAGTCCTAAGATGTGACCCTTCCCACTCTCCCTTCCTTGGGCATTGTTTAGCAGCATTTTGCTATGTATGCAGGAGAAAATTAATAAAACCGTTGCCCATCAGTAACTGGTCTCTCATGTGCCATATAGTGTTAATACCATCTTCTATGTTTTCCAAAAAATGCTTAGTAAAAAGTGTATTGTGTTTTGCTATTGGTTGTAAGGTGTTGTACTTCCAATTCTAATTCGAATATAGCTGGCCACAGCCAAAGCAAGACCCTCTTCCTGGTTGCTGCCACCTACAATTAATGTACCTGAACTTATTAAATGCAAATGGCATAGAAGTGTGTGACTGAAAACCTTTTTAAAGGTTTTCTATTATTATAATAAGCGGATATATTAATACTGTTTATGATTCACTTATCAGCTCCATCCCCCTTCTTGAGATGTGTCCAGGCCCCTTCCTTGTGATCTATCATTGAATCAAAGAGCAAACTCTTAAAGTACAGAGGAAGTCTCTCCCTTCCTCTAGTGTTGTGCCCCTCCAAGCTCACAGGAATGCAGCAATCCACAAATCTGTCTAGGGTGATTCCTCTACTTCTCACGTCTTCACCAGGCAGGCCTGGGGCCGCATTACGTATTGGCATTGTTTGCGCCCGGCGCACCTTTCAAAAGGTACGCCGGGCACAAACAATGCCAATGCGCGCATTATGGTGAATGAGCTGCCCTGGGGGCAGCCCCAAACTCGCGCTGCCCATCAGGTGAAAACACGGAGCAGCTGCTCCATGTTTTCACTGTGCAGGCGGCACCCGCCTGCACTTTCAAAGAGGAATAGAGATCCCCTTGCAGGCGGGAGCAGTCAGTGACTGCACCCGCCTGCAAGGGGATGTCTGGGGGGTCCCTGCAGAGGGCTGCTGTCAGGAGGCGCACTGACAGTGCGCCACCTTTTAAATGGCGCACTGTCAGTGCCCCTCCTGAGGGCTTCTTTGACTCTGCGCCCGCGTCTGTAATCTGGTGCGGGCGCAGAGTCAAAAAAATGCCCTCATTTGCATAGGCCACGCCCCTATGCAAATGAGGGAACACCCTCTGAAGGTAGCACTGGTGCAATAAGTGTACCAGCGCTATTGGTATGATAGAAGGGGACGCACAAGCATCTGGCCCCCTTCTATAATACCAAAGTGCCCCGGGGCGCGCAAAGCAGGCGCAAATGCTCGTTGCGCCCCCGGGGCACCTTATGTAATACGGCCCCTGGGCTTCCCAAAATGGAACCCAGGGTCCTCCATATAATGCACCCTTGCAGGCACATTTACTCAGTGTTCACTCACCCACACTTACTGCCCAGCACTAATACCTCTATTCATTGTACCTTTATATGTACACATGCATTCATCACACACACTCAGTCTGCGTGCACTGTTCAGTGCTGAAGCTTTTTCTATATTCAACTGTGTGCTTTTTATAAAACACACACACTGCCAGCACACACACTCACCATGTGCGCACTGCACAACACTTCACCCTTCATAATTTGTACTTCACGCAAGTACACATAAACCCAGTACATGCTCTCATTGCGCATGCACTGCATAGCACTACATCTTTCATGTCATGAATTCCTCACAGGCATACATGCACTCAGCACATGGAACAATCTCACATGTATTACACAGTACTGCTCTATTCTTGTACTGTACACTCCCCAGGCACACATTCATCCACGCAGAGTCACTACTCCTGCGCTATGCAGCACTCCACATCTACCTGATGTAGGCCAAGGGTGAGTAAAGCACACAATAAACTTTTAAAGGGTGAGTGATCCATTTTAGGCCTCACTCCAGTGACATACGGTAAAAGTGCCCTGTTCACTACTACTGATCAGTACATGGTATGCTGCCACCACCACACCTGTGCTGCTTGAACTCCCGTGAATTTCTTACTTGGGTAAAGATCAAAGAGAGAGACATTAAAAAGGTGTCTCTCAGTTTCACAGTTATGTTAGAGCACCTGATCAAAACGTTGTTTCTACTCAATAGAAAGTAGCGGCGTAAAACAAATGTGCCTTTAGGGAAGTAACATTATTTTTAAATTATGCCTGCTAATGCATCTCCGTGGGCTCATTTCTTGTCCATTCAATAAAGTCAATCTAATGTAGCACTATTACGGAAAAACGCTGCGCCTTTCCCTTATGATTGAATTAATACAGGAACCTAATTTGATCTAGAAACCAACTATAAGAAATATTGTACAACTGAAAAGAAACTAATTAAAAGAACCAATCGTTGCAGCAACCAACGGGGCTTGGAAATAAGTCACTAGGAAATATAATCTATAAGAAAACACACATATAACAAATAGGTGGGTTACTCTCAGTGGAATTGGGAAACCTGTGCACTGAGGCCATTTAACATCTGATAGAATAAACATCACAAACCTGGTTTAATTATAATGTTTCTCTAGATTAAGCAAACCTTGGAAATGCATCCCATTCTTTCTGTTTTAGTACTGCAAATAAGAACCTGGGAAACAGAGGAGCACACATTTACTCACGGAGTTTTATTCATTCTCAGATTGTCTAACACTAACGGTATGAACGTTCACGCGCTGTAGCTTACCTGCTGCCTCGCGAATTACCTCTGTAGGGTCTGAAACCCATTTAAGGATGGAGATGAGCTGCTTACTGCACCCAGTAAATACCAAAAACACGGGGTGATGTATTTACTGCATGTGGTAAATACTTGCTAGTCCTTGTTTTTGAGTCACAAAATTAGACATTTGCAGCCCGATGTATCAAAGGGTTTCACACATTCCGGGGCAGATTTACAAGCCCCTTGCGCCACTTTTGCGTCACTTTTCCCATGTTAAAAATGGCGCAACAGTGGCACAAGGGACTTGTAAATAAGCCCCTCTGTGTCTAAATTCCTCATTTATCGGTATTCAATTGCCTTTTTCCACTTGTTTATTTCAGCAGGTTTCATCTGCTGAAATTTACCTGGGGAAAATTAGAAGTTAGAGTGCACTAGTGGCCACGATTCTAGGAGTGCCGATATGTATGGAAAAAGGGCTTAGCACACAACCTACTCATGATCAGGGATAAGCAATGCATGAAGACCATTTTCACCATCCAGTCTTGCATTTCACCAGTGTTTTAAATGTCTCAGAAGTATGCTACTGCATTGACAAAAGCATATATATTTTATATGGAAGGCGTTAGCTGAAACGCGTCGGTCAGAGAAAATGTTTTTTTAATTATTGTGTGCCGTTGTAGAACAAATTGAAGTTTGCATATGAAAAGATAAAAGAAGTGATAAAGAAAACTTGTCTCTGGGATGTTGATTTTCGGGATTGTGCTCAGGGCCGGACTGGCCACAGCGGGCACCGGGCGTTTCCCCGGTGGGCTGCTAGGGTGGGGTCCGATTTTGGGCCCCTGGGGGCCGATTTTGTTACAGGGCCGTTTTTTCAGCATAGCGGCCCCTGTAACAAAATCGGCCCTGGCAAATAGCTCGGCCGCACCCCCCCAAGCCCCAGGGGGGCCGGCCAAGCACTTTGCCAGGGCCGGTTTTGGTTCTCAGTCCGGCCCTGATTGTGCTGCTGCACGAGGTGTTCTGAGGACTGAACGCCGTAATGGGGTATATATATATATATATATGTATATGTATATATATATATATATATATATATATATATATATATATATATATATATATATATCACGAAAAAAGGAAGAGCCCACAGCTTCGGCAACTTTTGAAAACTGACATCTTTATTCTGTCTGAATCACGTGGCAGCTTTAGCAACTCTTTTATACCTAACGCGTTTCAGCGCACAGCGCCTTGGTCACAGGTGTGTTGTATCTAGTCCCAGTGGTCATGTGGCCTTTTCTTTAGACCACAGTTCCCAAAATGCACCATTATGCAAATTTTCAAACCGGCTTCGACATAATGTCATTTTTAGCATTAGTAGCTCTCAAATTTTGCCAAAGTCCAGCATTTACCTTATTATATGCGATGCATTCAGGAAAATATTTTAAAAGCATAGTGCACCTCGCTGCCACGTGATGAGTAGGTGCTTGAAAGGAAAACACGAAGACTGCTAGAAAGAGGCCAACACCTCCTTCACTCCCTTTCTTTCCAGCCTCACCAATAGTCACGGCAATCCATTTTTGACTGTTTCGGTTGGAAAGCGAGTCATGCCCCCTCCATTTGCTGCACAAACATTTCTCCACTTTACCGAAAAGTTTGAAAAGTTGCCGAAGCTGTGGGCTCTTCCTTTTTTCGTGGTTGAATAAGCAGGATTCTCCATTCCTGACTAATGAGAGCCCGCCCTGCAGAGTTGGAGGCCCCCGGTAAAGTGGAGAAATGTTTGTGCATATATATATATATATATATATATATATATATATATATATATATATATATATATATATATATATATATATATATATATATATATATATATATATATATATATATTACCAGCGGTCGCCAGTTGGTGGTTATAATTAGGACCTTGTTTCTATTCAAAAAGCGTTTTTTCTTTTGTCAATATCTTTGGCGCCGTGTGACGAATCTTCACGAGATTTTCAAAACTAATGGTTCACTCAGGTCAGCTCCTCTCCTGAAAGTTTCGGGGTGATTCGTCAAGCGGGGGCTGAGAAAAAAGGGGGGTCCCAAAACACGTTTTCCCCATGTTAATTTCCATGGGAATTTTGGAACAGGCTACAGCCCGAACTGCTGAACGGAATTACACCAAATTTGGCAAAAAGGTAGCTCTTGGTTCAGAAAGCGACCTTTTTTTAAAATGGTGTAAATCCGTTCAGTAGTTCCTGAGAAATTCAACAAATAAAAATATCGATATCTGAGCACCGAGGAGGGTTCGCGAACCCTCCCGAGCACGAGCTTCATTCTGATTGGCTGCCAACACTCCAAACCAGGAAGTGTTGTCAGCCATCTTGTGACTCGGTAACCGGGTCACAAGAAAACAGTAAAACAAAGGATAAAACACAAGAAAAGGGGGCAGGGTAGAAAGACCCTGACCCCCTAGGCATGCTCAGGGGGTCCCGCAAGGACCCCCAGGACCAAAAGAAGCATTTAAAAAAAAAAAAAAAAAATTAGCTGAATTCGCGCAGGGTGCGCCAATGCGGCATAAAAAAAAAAAAAATGAAGCGTGGACTCCCGCGCTTCGTTATCTATAAGCCCCCGGGTGGACCAGGTCCCGGGGGCAATGCGCAAATAATTAGCGGGGGCCCGCGGGGACCTCAGGACACAAGTGGACTTCATCCCCCGAGCAGCAGTACGCCAGGAGGTGCGTTTGCAGAGTGGTGGAGAAAGGGGGTGTGGCCTGTGTCCACCTCTCAGCAATCCCACTGTGTGGGGCTTACTGGAGGTAAGAGGTAGGCTAGTTGGCCCTTAAGGACCCCCAGCAGTGAAGGGGACTTCAATTCTCATCCAAGAGCGTGCCAGGGAGCGCGTTTGCAGAGTGGTGGGTAAAGGGGGCGAGGCCTGGTATGAGAACTTAGCAATCCTGTTGTGTGGTACTTACTGGAGGTAATAGGAGGGGTAGTTGGCCCCAAAGGTTGTCCTTGGGGGCCAACTACCCCTCTTGTTACCTCCAGTAAGTCCCACACAGTAGGATTGCTAAGACGTCTTAGGAGGCCACGCCCCCTTTCTCCACCACTCTGCAAACGCGCCTCCTGGCAGACTATGGGATGGGGATAAAGTCCACTTTACTCCTGAGGGACTTTGGGGGCCAATAAGCCCTCCTGGTACCTGCTGTAAGTCCTACGCAGCGGAATTCCTGAGTGCTGGCCGGAGGCCCAGCACCCTTTCTCTACCACTCTGCAAATGCGACTACTAGTTAAAGAAGCATCTTTCTGCACCTCTGACTTAGAGGTAGTTTTAATACCCCTGCCCTATTATGTACTAGGGCCTTACAGGGGAGGTCATGCCAATCACAGGGGTACCCCAACACATAGTGTACCCTAGTGTATGTAGGTGTGTTCACTGTATTCTAAGTGTCTTTTAGCATAGCACTGGCTCTAGGCCTGGTTAGTCAGACTCAGTTACCACCACTACCCGTCAGCAAAAAGTTGGGGGTACAGGATGACTTTGCAACAAGGCTGCTTTCTGCCCCTCTGTTGGTTCTTTCTGCATATCTGTTGGTTCTTTCTGCACCTTTCTTTGTCTTTCTGGACTTCTGTGGCCTCTTTCTGCATTTCTCTTGCTTCTTTCTGCGCCTTTCTTCCTCTTTCTGCATATGTCCTACCTATGTAGGCATAGTTTGAAATTAGCATTTAAAAAACCTTTGAAATTCACTGAAAAAACCATAGGTTTCAGGGTCGTTATAGTTAGAAATTAGCATTTAAAAAACCTTTGAAATTCACTGAAAAAACCATAGCTTTCAGGGTCGTTATAGTTAGAAATTAGCATTTAAAAACCTTTGAAATTCACTGAAAAAACCATAGGTTTCAGGGTCGTTATAGTTAGAAATTAGCATTCAGAAAACCTTTGAAATTCACTGAAAAAACCATAGGTTTCAGGGACGTTATAGTTAGTTGGACATTTCACTCGTACAAAACCAGAGAAATTCAACCGTTATAGTTAGTTGAGCTAACTATAACTTGCGCCCCCGCAATGCACTGCTGATGACGTCACATATTACATCACTCATGACATGGTCAGTGACATCACTGATGACATCACTGATGACATCTCAAATGACATCACTGATGACATCACTGATGACATCATCCACGCGATAATCTGATGCACCTCCTCACATCCTAATATAACCTTTGATACACCCACTCTAAAATACAGACTACCATTTTCGAAACAAAAGACACAGCAATACCAGTTACTACATACCCACTCACTGATTCCTAGGTCTACACACACATCCACTCATTCACCCATACAGTCAATCATACATGCAGTCACTCATCAATACAGCACTATCATTTGCACTCTTACACCTATACAGACACTCACGCACTGCCACTCATTCATAGAGTTACTCACACATCTAGTCAGTCATGCAAAGAATCACTCACACTCCCATTTACTCACCTATACAGTTATACACACACCACCTCACTTATTCATACAGATACTAACACATACTTACTCTCTTATACAATCACTGATACAAGCACACACTCATCCATACAGCCACTCTCACAATCACTCACTCTCACATATAGTCATTTATATACTCCAACACTCACATATACTGCCTTTCACATATGTAGTTACTCACACATGTACCACTGAGACATCCATTCACTCACCAACACACCCATACACACACTCACCCACCCATACAGCCCTGCACAGATGCACTCTTGAACCCATACACCCAGTGAATCACCCACTCACACACCTATGCACAGTCACACACCCCCACCCACCCACACAGACACTCAGGCACCCATACAGATACTCAGACAACCAATCAATAACCCATATAGACACTCATGTAGCTACTCACCAACCCAGGCAGCCTCTTACACACCAACTGGCAGACTGATACAGACAATCACACAGATTAGTCACTAACTCATGCATTCAGTAAGACACGTTTAATCACTCACTTATACAGTCAGTCACGCACCTACTAAATCATCCATTCAGACACTTATACACCCTCTTATTCTTCAATACACCTTGGCATATATATATATATAAAACATATTTAAACTTTACAGAAACACACAGTCACTGGATGATGTCATCAGTGATGTCATCAGTGATGTCATTTGAGATGTCATCAGTGATGTCACTGACCATGTCATGAGTGATGTAATATGTGACATCACCAGCAGTGCATTGCGGGGGCGCGAGTTATAGTTAGCTCAACTAACTATAACGGCCGTATTTCTCTGGGTTTGTACGAGTGAAATGTCCAACTAACTATAACTTCCCTGAAACCTATGGTTTTTCAGTGAATATATATATATTTATATATATAAATATATATATATATATATATATATATATATATATAAGCAGTCCTGCTCCCCGATTAGAAGCAGGCGCCGACACCGTGGATGATTCAACACCAAACCTTTAATTCAGAAGGAGGACCTGACGCGTATCGGTGGACGTACCACCTTGCTCACATAGTCGGGTGCCATTAAAGTTACTGGCTTAATGCACACACACAAATAGGGTTGTCATGGTAACCATGTCGACTTAGTAGACATGAAAGACCGCTTGTACAGAATAAACATAAAATAAAATAAAACGACCATGTACATGACACATATTAGCCTAATTGAAAATGCACGATAAAATTAAACTTACAAATTCATCATATTAAAATGTACTTCAGCCACAATTCAATACTTCAGTTCTGCTTTTCCCATACCCATGGAATCACAAATATTATAGAACTGTTACAGATGGTGCTCTTAGTGAGCAAATAATATAAGTGTTTAATCCACACACAATGTCATGTATCTAATATACAGTTGAGTTGCAATGTTATTTCCAAAACAGAGCACTCAAAGTTAATACCACATGATATACCTTACATTATACATGTTGCAAATTCATGTATAAAATCCCATTTCTGACTATTATGCCCTAGTGGGCCTAGACCACGGTATGAGAATACATCAGCATAGGTTTACTGGTTTGTTTCAATTTTACCTCTACGTTTAATGTGCACAATTGCTTGTCTGAATCACATACTCCTGTCATATACCATGACACTAAATTGTAAAATATATAAAATTAAAATACAACATAATAAAAAGTGTGGGGTTAAAATATTAAGTAAATATTCCATGCACCTCTGTCTGCTGGAGTGGGAGTATCGAGCTAAAGATGTACCGTTAACTCTTCATCAGAATTTAATCCCTGTGGTATTCTGGTATTCAGCATCAATATGTACCGTGATTCGAGTCTCCTTAATTGGAGCTGTCTCTTGCCACCCCTGGGATTCTTAGGGACAGCATCAATTACAAAGTACACTAGATCTTTTGCATTACCTTGATGGCATTGATTTATATGTCTTGCTACTGGATAGCTTTTATCATCATTAGCTATAGCTCTAAGATATTGCAATATCCGGATATGGACCTTGTGTATCGTGCTACCCACATAGCGTTTGTGACAAGTACAGTCAAGCACATAGACTGCAAAGTCACTTTTGCAGTTATATGATCCTCTGATCTCAATAGGTGTTTCTCTAAGGGGTGACTGTATGGTTTTCGTGTTACGACCATACCAACACGCCTTACACTTCGAGCATTTCTGAAATCCTATATTTGCTCTCAGCCACTCAGATCCGCTCCTAACCTGCGGAGAGTTCTGTACAAGCTCTCTACGCATGGACTTTGCCCTTCTAAAAGATATAAGGGGAGCACGTGGGATATCAGGTCCTATTATTGGATCACTTTTAACAATTTTCCAATTTCTATATAGGATGTTACGCAATCTGGAATGGTAGGCCGAGTATCCTGTGATAAGAAGTACTGGGCCAGTGTCATTGGATTGTTTTTTTCTCTTGGATGTACCAAATAACAAATTCTCTCTTTTTTTGGTTTTCACTTTTGCTTCTGCTGACTTCAGCACTCCCTGGTTGTAACCTCGCACCTTAAGTCTTTTGAATAAGTCATTTTGTACTTCGCCAAGCGTCTCCTCACTACTGCATTTGCGCTTCATGCGCATACATTCTGCGTAGGGGATACTGTTCTTTAGTCTAGTGGGGTGAAAGCTGCTAGCGTGCAGGATAGAATTGCCCGACATAGGCTTCCTGTATGTTCTTGTCTGGATGCTGTTATTCTCTACATATACCACTAGATCCAAAACGTGTACTTCTTTTGTGCTAATGTCACATGTAAACGAGAGGTTCAGATCATTGTTGTTCAGTCCCTGTGCAAACATCTTTGCTGACTCTGGTGACCCCTTCCACAAAATGAATAAATCATCAATAAATCTTGTCCAGAGAACCACATTCTCTGACCATTCCTGTGCATGGTTGACCACGAGTACCTGCTCCTCCCACCAGCCCATATGCAAATTAGCATAGCTGGGGGCGAAGCAGGTACCCATGGCCATCCCCTGAATTTGTTTGTAAGTATGTTGTTCATACATGAAGAGGTTGTTTTCAAGACACCACTCGGCCATGCTTATAAGCATAAGTGTATGCTGATTTAGATGTATGGGTCTTGTGCCTAAGTAGTGTTTTAATGCTCTAATTCCATCAACATGTCTGATGCGCGTATACAGAGCAGTGACATCTAGAGTCATAAGGACATAGGACTCATCCCAAGTTATATCATATATTTTACGCAGTAAGTCTCCAGTGTCCATTATGAATGAGGGTACATTACGTACATGTTCCTGGAGGAAGTGGTCAATGAATGTAGATGTATTTTCGAATAGCCCACCGATAGCCGAAATTATAGGTCGGCCAGGTGGGTTACTCGCGTTCTTATGAACCTTGGGGATTAAGTATAGTATAGGTGTAACTGGGTAGTCAATTGTATATATATATTTACTTTCCTGTCCGAGTGAGGAGCTCAAAGAACGGGAAATTTCGTGTATATATATATAGATATATATATATATATGCTGTTGCTTTTATCCAATTCAATTCAATATTTCTTTATTCACCACAAAAAATGCCCATAAAAGATCCACAAATAAAAGCATCACAAGAATCATATATAAAATATCACATCAACTTAAGAACAACAATAAAAAGATTTTCATCAAATACATTAAACAGATTTCTTCTCCAGTCCTTCAATCCCCCAAAATAAACATAGCCATCCTATTGCACCTAGCCATCCATCGACTTTCTGCACCTCACTGCTGCTTTAAAATGCACAAACACTATAACAGACATCATGACCATTTAAAAGTTGTAGGAAAAACACAGCATCCCTGCACTTGCGTATCCTTACTGATGTTAAAATAAGTTTAATACATTAAATAATTATGGTCTGGTCCGATCATCCATCACAGGGACAAACAGGAGCTTGTGACCCCCGAGGAGTCACCAGTACCTGGGAAATTCAAAAGATGCACCACCTAGCCAACCCTAGAACAAAATAATAAAGATCTTTCCCACTGAGATAGCGGGTTTACAAAATAGTGTGCTGGCTTCTCAGGTATATATTGGCTGAGATACTCCCTGATAGTACTTTTCAAGACTCGTTTTGTAGCCGCTGGGTGTGACAATGCTCTAAAAAGTGTTGCTTTACCAACAGCTTATCCCCAATTTTAAAGTGCAAGGTGCATCAAATAAGTCAGGTAAGTTTAATGCTTTAAAATTATTTTTAACAAAAGCCAGTCAGGAGATTGTTAACTCTTGTCCATTTTAAGGCAGTCTAAAATAATATCTCTATTCAAGCTAGCCTCAGTGTTGGCCCACACTCTGATCCATAAAAGGAGGGGCGCTAACTTTACGGTACCAGCAACATATTAAATATTGAGTGCATAATACAATGAGATCTCATGGGAGGCAGATGCAAAAGCTGTCTGCAAATACAATTTTTCTCCGTCTCCAAGCTAAAGACATCCTGATTCCCCCATTTCACAGCTCCATAGAGTGCCACTGAGGCACACTGGGAATTATAAATATTCAGAAAAGGTAAAACTGTCCCCCTGCCAACTGCCTGTGGAGGTAGAATAAGGCATTTGCTGCCCTACTGATCTTCAATCTTGAATGATTATTCTGCGGTTGTCAAGAACCAGAACGACTAAAAACAACACCCAGATAATTAAAACAATTCACACAGCTCACGGTTTGTCATTTCACCTTTAAGGAGGACATGTTTTTCTTCCCTGGTCCACACGCCATTATATGTGATTCCTCAAAGTTTGTGCACAAATCTAGATCACCCATTAAAGATATAAAGGATTCCACCAGCAGACAAAGAGCCCCTGGAGTTCATGCCATAAGCAGTGCATACTCTGCATAAAGCAGTGCTGGTACAAATACTTGGGAAATTCTTGGAATGTCACTAGAGGTTTAACAAGGCGGGAAACAAATTTTAATATAAAAAATGAACAACAATTGTTCCAAAAGACATTCTTGACGCACCCACAGTCTAGGGTAAAAGAGTCTGACATTTCCCTGACTGGCCATACCGAACCTTTGCTTCCAGGTTTTCATGTAATGTGTGCAGAAAGTTAACCAATTATATCTCATCACCTAGGTTCAGCAACAACAACCATAATTTGGATCTACTGAAACAGTCGAAGGCTGTTGACAGACCCATAAAGGCCAGGTACAGAAGACAGCGCTTAGCTATAGTATATTTACCAATAATCAATATCAAATATAAGCACTGTTCCACTGTACCCAGCCCTTGTTAGAAGCCAAATTGAAAAGAGCACAGAATATCATTAGCCCATGTCTTAGAACGATTAAATATTACCTGCCCAATGACCTTAACCGAGCTATCGATGGGAGAAATTGGGCCACAACTGTGACATACGGTCCCCCATGTTTCCAAAAATTGGGACTATTGTAAAGAGGGTCCATGAAGTAGGGATTTTGCTGCTTAGGGAATTACTAAACACATGTGTTATCAAAGCCACCAACAGATCCATTTTGGACCTAATTAGATCAATGGGGACACCATCCTGCCCCGGAGCATTGCCTTTCCGGCTTTGCTTAATTGCTGTCTGAACTTTCTGCAGAGTAACAGACAGAGTCGCTGAAATGGATAATTTTCCGTTTAGCTCATCCTTCAATCACTCATCTTCCACCATAAATCACACTGAAATGCTCAACCCAAGCTGTACCTGGGAAACTGCAATTCAAGAGGGGGTTAGGTGGGGAATTCCTTTGTTTAAGCTTATTCACAGTGTCCTAAAACAATCTTGCTATTCTTAGAGATCGCCGCATGTTCCAGGAGCTCCCAGCCCCTCTAACACAAAGCTTTCTTTCTAAGATTCAGGGTATCTTCATAAAACGTACGGGCCTCACGTACCCCCAGGGGGTCTTTAAGGAAAGTAGAAAGGGCCTTCCTTAATTTACAATTGGTGTCAGAACAATGGGTATCGAACTAACGCAGGTTCTGGTGCCTGTTTCTAATCGGCTGTAAAAGTAATCGCCTGATATTCATATTAAGGAACTGAAAGAAAGCCAACATTTCGTCCCCCCGCACATCAGATAAACAATTCAAAAAAGTCGTTAGAAGGGTCTTTAACAACGTGGCAAGAGTGACCCCCGGGCCCTTCAAATGCCAAACAAGTCTTAATCCATTACCAGGAGGTCTAACCAAGGTGCAATTATTGCTTGTTGCTTATTGGAAACTTTATTCAGTACCTCGCCAGGGCAACTTGAAATATATAGCGAGGGCTGAGAAAAAGGGGGGTCCCAAAACGCGTTTTCCCCATGTTAATTTACATACAGCGAGATTGCTAAAAGGTCTTCGGAGGACACGCCCCACTTTCTCCACCACTCTGCAAACATGGCTCCTGGCTCACTGCTAGTTGGGGGATGGAGTCCACTTTACTTTTGAGGGACCTTGGGAGCCAAGAAGCCCTCTTGGTACCTCCTGTAAGTCCTACACAGCAAGATTCCTGAGAGCAGGTCGGAGGCCCCACCCCCTTTCTCCACCACTCTGCAAATGCGCCTCTTTTTGCACTGCTGGTTTGGGGATGAAGTCTCCCTGGATGCTGAGGGTTCTTGGGAGCCAGGAACCCCTTCTGTTACCTCCAGTAAGTCCCAGACAGTGGGATTGCTGAGAGATGGTCTCCACCACTCTGGAAAAGCAACTACTAGTTAAAAAAACCATAGAAATTCACTGAAAAAAGCAAAAGGTTACAGGGATGTTATAGTTAGAAGTTAGCATTTAAAAAACCTTAGAAATTCACTGAAAAAACCAAAGGTTACAGGGACGTTATAGTTAGGCTCAAGTTTTACTCGTACAAAAACAGTGAAATTCAGACATTATAGTTAGTGAGCTAACTATAACTCGCGCCCCCGCAATGCTCTGTTTATGACCTCACATACTACATCTCTCATGACATGGTCAGTGACATCACTAATGACATAATTGATGATATCTCAAATGAAATCACTGATGACATCATCGAGTGACTGTGAGTGTTTTCAAAAAGTTTATGAGTGTTAAATATATATACCAAGGTGTATTGGTGAATCAGTGGGTGTATGAGCGCCTGTATGGATGATTCAGTAGGTACATGACTGACTGTACAAGTGAGTGATTAGGTGTCTCAGTGAATGTATGGGTGAGTGACTGGTTGTATGAATGTCTGTATCAGTCTGTCAGTTGGTGTCTAAGTGGCTCTAAGGGTGTGTGACTGGGTACGTGAGTGGCTGTATGGGTAAGTGATTGGTTGTCTAAGTACCTCTATGGGAGTCTGAGTGCCTGTATGGATGAGTGAGTGGGTGAGTCAGTGGCTATATGGGTTAGAGAGTGCTGTGTGAGGGGCTTTATGGGTGAGTGAGTGTGTGTATGGCTGTGTCAGTGAGTGATTGAATGTGTTAGTGGTATATGGGTGAGTAACTGGGTATGTGAAAGGCAGTATAGGTGAGTGATGGGGTATGTGAGTGACTGTATGGGTGAGTGTGTGCTTGTGTCAGTGACTGTATAGGTGAGTGAGTACATGTTAGTATCTGTATGAGTAAGTGAGTGAGTATGTGTGTAACAGTGTGATTGGCTGTATGAGTGAGTGAGTAGGTGTGTGAGTAGCTCTATTGGTCACTGACTCAGTGTATGAGTGGCTATATGGGTGTATGAGTGGATATGTCAGTGGCTGTATTACTGATAGTGAGTGAGTGGGTGTATGAGTGGCTGTATGGGTGAGTGAGTGGATGTATGTGCTGATCTATGAATCAGTGAGTGGCTGTGTAAGTACTGGTATGGGTGTGCAAATGGGTTTGAGAATGGTAGTGTGGAAGTTGGAGTGGGTGTGAAAGGCTATATGGGGGTGTGAGTCGGTGCGTCAGAGAATATGTGGATGATGTCATCAGTGATGTCATTTGAGGCATGAAAAGAAAGTGTTACAGTTTCTATCTTTCATTTACAGGCTGTAACAAAGTATCGAGCAGAATTGAAAGTAAACAGGCTCCCGTCTGAATAGCGTGACGCCAGTAGAAACTAATGGAATAACTTCAGCAAAGTACTGAGGGAAGTACAATGAAAGTGTATATTTCCAACACTTCATGTTAAAAATCCATGAAAGGTAAAAAGGGTAACAAAAGTTTTGTCTTCATTTTTGAACAGCTAAACAAATTCAGAGCTATGAAAGGCTCAACTCGGACATAACCTAATTGAAATACAGGCACGCTATTATGACCAGAATTCTTCAACTATAAGGTAAGAGAGTCATTCTAAAGGGTTATAAAAAAGACTGCCTTTAATACAATTAAGCAAACTAAAAACAAAATTAAAAATAGCCACTTTAGTAACTGAAATAAAATGTCACTCTTTTTTAATTTTCAGTTAAAAACAGCCTTGGTCCTGAGGATACCTCTAACTGAAGAGATCGAAATGTGACGACTTTTAACCGCTCCAAAGGTGTTGAACAAGTATAATCTAAACCTGCAATTTGAGTCAACCAAGAACTCTGTTAGGTGCCTTCTTTGAAACATTTAGCAGTGAACACAACCCGTCCCTTGTTATCTGTGGCCATTTATGAGTGTCACCTAAATAGTGACATTAAGTACTGACTTGTGCTTGTGAAAAGCTCAAGACTGGTTAGCTTTAACCCTTTCGTTGCCAGGCCTTCCCCCCGTGCCACGGCCTTTTTTGACTATTTGAGGTAGTTCGCGCTTAGGCCCCCATAACGTTTTGGCCAGTTAAGGTATCCACACCAAATTTGCGTCCTTTTCTTCCAACATCCTGAGGATTCTAAATGTACCAGGGGTTTGCGGATTCCCCTGGAGGGGACCGAGAAATTAGGCAAAACACAGCTAAATTTGATTTTTGGATGGAAAAATGGGACAAAAGTGCTGCAGAAAAAAAGTCTGGTTTCTTCCCTGCAAATGGTATCAAAGAAGGGTTTGTGGTGCTAAAATCACTATCTTCCCAGCCTTCAGGAACAGGCAGACTTTTGTCAGAAAACCAACATTTTCTACACAGTTTTGGCATTTTACTGGGACATAGCCTATATTTCCTATTTTTTGTGCATTCAACCTCCTTCCAGTTAGTGGTAGAAATGGGTCTCGGAAAATTATACATTTCTGCAATGTAGACAGAATTTTGAATTCAGCAAGGGGTCATTTGTGCAGATCCTTCAAGGTTTTCCTTTGGAAAGTAACAGTTAAAATAAAAGATTATTGAAATTTAGTTGAAAAAGTAGCCATTTATGCCTACATTTTAACCTATAACGTCTTCTAACTATGGTAGATTTTTGAAAGCTATATATCGCTACGTCCGTGAGACCCTACTGGTTGTGAGGTTATATGAGGCTTGTAAGTTCACCAAGAACTCGAGGTGCGCAGAGCCAATAACTGAGTTGCACCTTGCAATGGTATTTCATTGTGTACTGGGTATACAGTAATTCATTTGATAAAATATAAAGAGTGAAAAATCGGTATCAAGGAAACCTATGTATTTCTGAAATAGGAACAAGATGTGGAGTTTAGAAGCAGTGCTGATTTGCGTATCTCTGAATTTGTGGGTACCCACATTAGCATGTGAATTAGAGGGTATTGTTCAAAATGACTTATTATTTACACACTGTCTTCCATTTGGAAGGCAGAAATGCATAGAAAGACAAATGGTAATAACACTTGTTCTACTATTCTGTGTTCCCCTAAGCCTCTCGATAAAAATGGTACCTCACTTGTGTGGGTAGGCCTAGTGTCTGCAACAGGAAACGGCCCAAAATGCAAATGTAGACATCCAGGGGAATCCAGGATGGGGGTACTTGTGTGGCTCTCACTAGGTTCTCTTACGCAGAATCCCTTGTAAACCTCAAACTTTGTAAAAATAAAAAAAGATTTTCCTCACATTTCTGTGATGGAAAATTTTGGAATTTGTGGGGAGCCACAAACTTCCACCCACCGAGCATTCCTCCAAGTCTGCTGATAAAAATGGTACCTTAGTGCCCGCGACAGGAAATGGCCCAATACGCAACAAGGACACATCACATTTTTCCAGTGAAAACTGACCCTTTTTTTGCAATGTGCCTAGCTGTGGATTTTGGGCCCTAGCTCAGACGGCACCTAGGGAAACCTAGCAAACCTATACATTTTTCAAAACTAGACACACAGGGGAATCTAGGATGGGGTGACTTGTGTGACTCTCACCAGGTCTGTTACCCAGAATCCCTTGCAAACTTCAAACTTTGTAAAAAAACTTTGTAAAAAGAAACACATTTTCCTCACATTTCTGTGATGAAAGTTCTGGAATCTGTGGGGAGCCACAAACTTCCACCCACAAAGTATTCCCCCAAGTCTGCCAATAAAAATGGTACCTCATTTGTGTGGGTAGGCCTTGTGTCCGCGACAGGTAACGGCCCAAAACGCAACATGGACACATCACATTTTTCCAGTGAAAACAGACCCCTTTTAAGCCATGTGCCTAGCTGTGGATTTTGGGCCCTAGCTCAGCCGGCACCTAGGGAAACCAATCAAACCTGTACATTTGTGGAAACTAGACACCCAGGGGAATCAAGGATGGAGTGACTTGTGTGGCTCTCACCAGGTTCTGTTACCCAGAATCGCTTCCAAACCTCAAACTTTGTAAAATAAAAAACATTTTCCTCACATTTCTGTGATGGAAAGTTCTGGAATCAGTGGGGAGCCACAAACTTCCAACCACCCGCCATTCCTTCAAGTCTGCCGATAAAAATGGTACCTCACTTGCATGGGTAGGCCTGGTGCCCGTGACAGGAAATGGCCCAAAACGCAACTTGGACACATCACATTTTCCAGTGAAAACTGACCCATTTTTGCAAGGTGCCTAGCTCTGGATGTTGGGCCCTGGCTCAGCCGGCACCAAGGGAAACCTAGCAAACCTGTATATTTTTGGAAACTAGACACCCAGGGGAATCCAGGATGGAGTGACTTGTGTTGCTCTCACCAGGTTCTGTTACCCAGAATCACTTGTAAACCTCAAACTTTGTATCACATTTTCCTCACATTTCTGTGATGGAAAGTTCTGGAATCTTCGGGAGCCACAAACTTCCACCCACCCAGCAATCCTGCAAATCTGTCGATAAAAATGGTACCTCACTTGTGTGGGTAGGCCTAGTGCCTGCAACAGGAAATGGCCCAATGTGGAGTCATCAAAATTATTTAACACGAAACAACCTGGTTTTGCAAGGGAGTTACCCTCGTTTTTGGTCCTGGGCTCAACGGCAATCTAGGGAAACCTACCAAACCCAGATATTTCTGAAAACTAGACACTCAGGGGATTCCAGGGAGGTGTAGCTTGCATGGATCCCCCAACGTTTTCTCACCCAGAATCCCCTTGCAAACCTCAAATTTAACTTTAAAAAAAATCTAATTTTCCTCACATTTCTGTGTGGTAAAGTTGTGGGATCAATAAGCCGACACAAATTTCCTACCACCCAGCATTCCTCCAGGTCTCCTGATAAAAATGGTACCTCACTTGTATGGGTAGGCCTAGTGCCTGCAGCAGGAAATGGCCCAAAACTTATTGTGGAGACATCAAAATTATTTATCACGCAACAACCTGGTTTTGCAAGGGAGTCACCCGCGTTTTTGGTCCCGGGCTCTACAGCCATCTAGAGAAACCTACCAAACCCAGACATTTCTGAAAACTAGACACCTGGGGGAGCCCAGGGAGGTGTAGCTTGCGTAGAACCCCCAATGTTTTCTTACCCATAATCCCCTGCGCACCTCAAATTTAGCTTAAAAAATCACATTTTCCTCATATTTCTGTGTGGAAAAGTTGTGGGGTCACCAGGCCGATACAAATTTCCTACCACCCAGCATTTCCCCAGGTCTCCTTATAAAAATGGTACCTCACTTGTGTGGGTGGGCCAAGTACCCACGACAGGGAAGGGCCCAAAACGTATTGTGGAAACATCAAAATTATCTATCACAAATGGGGCTCCCAGTTTTATGGTATTTATTTTTTTGACATTTCCGTCTGTATTTATTCATATTTATTTTTTGCTAATTTTATCTGTATTTATCCATATTTATTTTAGGTTTTGTGAAAAACTGAAGTTGAAATTAGTTTATTTCCACATTTATGTAACCGATAAATGTACAGTCATGCCTGACAAGTTTCAATGATATGAACACCTACAGATGATAAATCAATGCACTAATATGAAAACATGAACATTGTAGTATTAAGGCTGTGCATATGTACTACTGTTTAAGCCTCTTTACTAAAATTCCTTTCTTTTTTTAACCCCTTACCTGTCAATCTGCACAGCTATTTGCCTGGCAGTCATGACTGACAGCATTTAAAATCACACAAAAAAGAATCAAATTTCTGTTTTTATCCACATTTAAAAATAAATACAGACAGGAAAAGAAATGGCTTTCTGTCTGTATTTATCTGTAAAAATCAGTAAAAACGGAAAACAGGGAGCCTTAATCACAAAACGCCCATGTTTCACATAGGAGGCACCTGGGTTTTTGGTCCCGGGCTAGACCGCCATCTAGGCAAACCTACCAAACCCAGACATTTCTGAAAACTAGACACCCAGGGGTTCCAGGGAGGTGTGACTTGTGTGGATCACCTATCATTTTCCTACCCAGAATCCTCTGCAAACCTCAAATTTAGCTAAAAATATCATATTAAAAGTGTGGTGAATGATTCCAGCCTAGGCAAATTTGAGTTTGTATACTTATAGAAAGTCGGCATTCTCAGTGACTAAACCAGTGTGCCTTACTGTCAGTGTCCTGGGTCGCATGACAGTGACTGGTTCTCTTGCTGTGGGATGTGTGTTCCTCCCAGACATGGGGTTAAAGGAGCTTAGGTGTACCAAGATGAACTATTCTGGCAGGATGGTGGGGGAGGTGTTGTCTCCAGCCCTGAATTCCACTTTAAAAGACCTTGCCTGCAGCACACACAAAGGACCTGACACTAGCTTTTTGTTACCCCAGACATTTGGAAATCCAAACTCAGGGAGGGCAGGAGATTGGGACAGGTGTTACACCCCGCACAAAGGCTGGCATTGAGGGTACAATTTGGCAGTCTCAGACCCCATATCAGATTACTTCTGGACCTGTGGAAATCTCAGGAGATGGACTGCACTGCTTCCCTGCTTCTGGAAGGAGTGCCATACTGCCCTGCAGCTGGAAGGACTGCCCTGCTGCCAGTGGCAGCTGCTCCCGAACAGCAGTAGTGAGGCGGGGAGGGGGGGTTTAAAAAAAAAAAGATCATTCACCTGCCAGCCGGCCGGCTGGCCGGCTGCCACCTCTCCTCTGTCCTCTTCCTTCTGGGTGAACAGGAAGCATACAAGCTCCCCTAAACCAATCACAATGCTGCTGTTAGCAGCGTTGTGATAGGTCTGAGCACCATGGTTCGGCACTCAGGCGGGGATAGGGAGCCTGTGCATGTTCTCCACCCAGGCTGTACAATACAGCTGGTGGAGAACATCCAAAGTGTGCATGACTGTTTGTCCGGCCCAAGAAGGCCGGCCAAACAGTCATGTGCACTTAGAGAGTGCCACCACTCCTCCCCCCTGTCCTGCCCTGCCCAGCGCCGCCCCGCCCTGCCACCCAAAACTTCCTCAGCAGGGGAAAATAAACTGATAATAACATTGCGTTATTATCATTTTATTTTTACTTTATTGCAGTGCTGAAAAGCAGTGGGGCAATGCTCCTCCGCCTTAGCCCCTGCCTGCTGCCTCCTACCTGAGGAAGGAAGATGACCTGCTAATTGAACCCAGGACCACCAGAGTGACTCCACGGTCTCGCTGGCTGGCCTTCTGTGAGAGCTACAGGCGCACAATAAGCCCCAGAGACCTTGCAACATACCTGCCTGCTGCTATTGGTCCCATCTGGAATGAGTCCTGTCCTCAAGTGGTCCCCCGCTAGGTCCTAGACCCTTGATGGTGTACTTAAGTGGCTAGACAAGGACTAGCACCCTATAGATGACCTCCGTGGCCTGAAAATCCAGGTTTTCCCACTCTGAGCTTTTATCGCCATCATTGACCGCTTCACTGGGACTTCGTCCAGGAGCTCCTCTCGTCAACAACTCATCCTCGGATGCAACCTGGTGCCTTGGCCTGATGAGATTCTACCTTCTCAAGAGCTTTTCTGAAATTTCTTCTAAGTCCGAAGGTAAGCCAAGACCGGACCCAATCCACCACCTTGTATCCAACCGGCGCGTCATCTTGGTCGGCCTTAACTTTTGACTTTGACCCAGTTTTGTGGGCCATATATCCGCGGTTGGCGCTTTGGTCTTTTTGATGCTAGATTTTACTAAAACTTTAAAAATTCAACACTCCTGTTCGACAAATTGAATTCTGTTTGTTTTGGTATCATTTTATTTATGAAAATGTACTTTATTTTTCTAGATTGGTTTGGGGTTTTGCTTGAGTTGTATTTTGACTTTATTACTGTTTGTGTGCTGCATAAATACTTTACGCATTACCTCTAAATTAAGCCTGACTGCTATTGTGCCAAGCTACCAGAGGGTTAAGCACAAATTAATTTAGTGACTTTTTGTGGTTCATCCTGACAAGCATTGTGTTTATTATTTGAGTGGGGATTCCATCCCTCTCAACTAATAGCCCAATTTCTTACATTGAGCAATTAAGATACATTTACATTTTGTTTTTTGTTTTATCCTATCACATTTCCTGTGTTTTGAAAGACAGAGGTCAGGCTGCTTATTGTTTTAATATGGAAACTGGTGTTTACTTTTCTTTCTCTTACTGCACAGTTAGCACATTTTGTAAAGTAAACTATGTGACAATCTTGCTGAAAATGCTGTAGGGTGTTAGGTTTTTTCCAAAGACACAACAACATTTAAATACTGGTAAATTGATTGCGTAAATATTTCAAAATATATAGGCAGTTAGGAAAGGATAAAGAAAGGTCATTCATTTTTTGTAATTCTGAAGTGTGATGGAAACAAAAAATGTGATCGGATCAAAACAAATCAAGATACTTAGGGCCTGATTACTGCGGTTGAAGGCTTTCCGACTCACATCGTAGGTTTCACTTTCGACCGCCGCATTACAATGCCGGCGGTCGAAAGTGAAACCGGACGATCATTCCAGCTGGATTCCGATGTGTTCAAGGAGCCCATCGGCAAGTCGGAGGCCCTACTGGAATCCCTAAGGATGGCGTTTCCACCGTCAGGATTACCATGTCAGTTTCCGACAGGCTTTCCATGTTGGCCTTTCAGACATGGAAAGCCTGTTGGAAAGCGGCATGGGGGCCCCTATTAGGGCCCCCATTCCTCCACGGCCTCCGGTTGTGGGCAAAGAGGGCACCTATGGTGCCCCCCTGTTAATCCCTGCACCTTCTGGCAGGTGTGAGAAGTTGGCCTGGCATATGCTGTCCACTAATTATAGTGGGCACCGTGCACCAGTCCAAATCGACTCTTATGGTAGGTAGGTTAAAGACAACCTTATTGAAAGCTATCCTAGTGGTAGCTATGGAGAGCAGCCTTCAGGCTAAGTCTTGAAGGAATGTAAAGCAGCTTGTTTTACCAGTCTATAATCTCTTGAGTGACCAAATGAAAGAGCACCACACCAGGTATATATTCAAAATATATGTATTTATTACTAAACACACCCCTCTAGTCTCTTTATGAGGCTAGAGTTCAAATACATAGGTTATAAGATCTTAAATCACAGTAATAGCACAAATACACGTTTGAGCCCTAGGGGCGTACCAAACCATATACCAATAAAATGGTATGCGAACCACGACTGAACTAGACACTAGGCCTAGAGCCTCTAGAAGTGCTTGGACCACAAGGAACCACCCAAGGTAGTGACACAGGGGACCCACGGGAGACGCGTGCAGTGTAAATACACAACCGCGATACGCCGTTAACTTCTATGGAGAAAGTCGGGATCGGGAAAATAGAGGAAAGGGACACTTAAAAGAGGACTAGGACAAAACCCTTTGAGATCTAGGACTTTGAAGAGTCTCTACCCACGGGAGCACCGGAGTACTCGTGTTACCTCACCCAGGGAAGCCGGGTGCATAGGTGCCTTTCGGGGTCGGGTTTCGTCGTCGTTTCTTATGGCGATCTGCTGCAACGTGCTGCTGGCGACCAGGAGAAAAGTGTCCGGGTGGATCCAAGAGTGGATCGGAGTTCTGAAGAACCTGAAAGCAGAGGGGACAGAGTCTGGGTCACTAGCCAGTGACCAGGAGGGCGATGGACAGATGCCCACCGATGTCGAGTGCTTCAAGTTCGTTGACGGTCGTCTTGACTCTTCAGCCACGAGGTCCGGGAGGCGTTGTCGGCGACCAGGAGCAGGATTCGGGCTGTTGCTCGATGTCTGTCGAGTGCAGAGGTGTCGGCGACCAGATTGGACCCAACAGGCCTTGGCAACGGCAAGTCTTGAGTAAGATGTAGATCGTCGATGATGCAGACCAGCAAGGTCTGGGGAACTCACCCAGCAAGGGTAAGTGAGGGCAGGCCTGGAGCAACCAGACTGCCAAGTAAAGAAAAGATCGGCCTTCGGTAAGGGCTACTAGCCAACGGGCTAGCGACCGCGAAGGAGCCTTGTGACGCCGCACGTGGAGCTGGCTTACAGGACACTCGTGGAGTGGGGGCCAGTGATCTTCGGTGCAGGTGGTGCTGGAGGCTAGGGCTACTCGGAGCCCAAAGCACGACTTCTTGGGAGACCCAGAAGATGGTGCACTTGCAAGTGTGCTCGGTGTCCAGGGTCACGGTCTCACGTTACCCACGATAGCCACGGGCCTCAGCTTTGCTGGGGACTCAGGGTAGCCTCGGGGAAGTCTGAGAATCCACCTCTGGTGATGTGATGACTTCGGCGTCCGACGGGAGCTTCAGTGATGCGAACCGGACAGATGCTTCTTTGGTGCCTGCCAAGCAGGGGACTCTCTCCTTGACCCCAAGGGAGATTCTTCAGTCCTCTAATCGTGAGTAGAGCGTCGAAGGTCCAGGATTCTGTTTCAGAGTTTCGTCCAGGTATAATCTAAAATCCTAAGGACTGGGTTCCTACCTTTATTCCAAAAATAGGGGATGGACTACTCTGTGGCCCCACCTATGGGTGGGTCAGGGCAGAGGGGTGGCTACACCCCTTTCCTTTGTCCAGTTCGCGCCAAAGCAGGGGCTGCAAGCCCCTGATCCGGTTTGAACTGGGGTATGCACAGGGACACCAAATGTGCCCCCAGTGCAGGACTTCAAAGCACCCGAAAGTGCTCCCGCCCAGCCCCAATACACATTGTCCTGTCTGGGGAGGTGGTCACACCTCCCTGGGACAGGAAACCTATTGTCCAGGCCTCCCCTGCCGGAGTTTCGTCCAGCAGCAGGAGGCCAGACTCGTGTCTGTGGCAGCAGCATCCATTTTGTGATGCCAGGGCTCTGGAAAGAAGTTACCGGACTCGTCAGAGTTAACATGCCTTTCCCTCTAGAAGGGTGGAATGCTACCCCCGCCGCCAGGATTGGCGGGGGAGTAGTATTCCAAGATGTTTGACACCAAACACGACATGTTTTGGTGCAGCCATTCCATAGTTAGCATTTTACCGCGAGGATATAATGCGTTTAAGAGTATATGGTCAGGCTGCACTACAAACAGCATCAGAGATGGTCTCCGAACGCTGCAGAGGGGCCCTGCTCATGCAGGGGCACCCTCTCACATAAGAACCACGCACTCTGCCTTTAGGATTGATAAGGCCTGCCTTAGGAGTGACTTATAGGTTTATATGTGTGTACGCTTTTAGTGATATAGGTAACCTATACCACAGCAAGGGGTGCATGCACCACCTTACCCAGGCTGCAGTAGCAGACCTGTGGTGTCAGTTTGGATGGCCTACCAGGGGTGGCATAATACATGCTGCAGCCCCTGGCAGGCCTCTGAGGTACCTATGCCCTTGGTACATAGTATACCATATACTAGGGACTTACAAGGGCACTCCAGATCCCAATCAGTGATGTGCCTAAGGCACATGGAGACCCTTTTAAAGAGGAAACAGCTAGGCTGGGGTTCTGAATAGCAGGGCCCCAGCCAGACTAATGTCGAAAACCAGTGAAGTATCAGCAAAAAGTGGGGGTACCCCTGTGAAGCAGATCCTACTCTCCTACACAACCCCCCCAAACGTAGGGACATTAAACTAACCTTGCCCAGTTAAGTCTTCATGTTCTAAGTGGAAATACCTAGAGAGTCCATCTGCATTCGCATGGTTACTCCCAGGCCTATGTTCCACTGTAAAGTCCATCCCCTGTAGGGAAATGGACCACCTAAGCAGTTTGGGGTTTTCACCCTTCATTTGTTTTAGCCATAAGAGGGGCTTATGGTCTGTCTGAACCAGGAAGTGTGTACCAAACAAGTATGGCCTCAACTTCTTCAGTGCCCAGACCACAGCAAAGGCCTCCCTCTCTATGGCTGACCAACGTTTCTCTCTAGGGGTCAGCCTTCTGCTAATAAAAGCTACTGGCTGATCCTGACCTTCTTCATTCAATTGTGACAGTACAGCCCCTACCCCCAATTCAGATGCATCTGTTTGGACAATGAACTTCTTGGAGTAATCAGGACTCTGCAGAATTGGAGCAGTGCACATGGCCTGCTTGAGGTCATCAAATGCCTTTTGACAGCTAACTGTCCACTGAACCTTTTGGGCATTTTCTTAGAAGTTAAGTCATTCAAGGGTGTCACTATTGATCCATACCCCTTGACAAATCTCCTATAGTACCCAGTCAGGCCTAAGAAGGCTCTCACCTGAGTCTGGGTAGTTGGAGCAGTCCAGTCCATGATGGTCTGGATCTTGCTCTGCAAAGGTTGAACCTGGCCTCCACCCACAAGGTGGCCCAGGTACACAACCTGACTCTGCCCTATCTGGCACTTAGTGGCCTTGATAGTCAGGCCTGCCTTTTGCAGGGCCTGTAAAACATTCCTGAGGTGGACCAGGTGATCCTCCCAGGTGGAGCTAAAGACAGCAATATCATCTAGATAAGCTGCACTATAGGCCTCCAGTCCTGTGAGAACTGTGTTCACCAACCTCTGGAAAGTGGCAGGTGCATTTTTCAGACCAAAGGGCATCACCACAAATTGATAATGCCCACTAGGGGTTGAAAATGCTGTTTTGGGCTTTGCAGCATCAGCTAGTCTGATCTGCCAGTAGCCAGCTGTTAGGTCAAATGTGCTGAGATATTTGGCAGAGGCCAAAGTATCTATGAGCTCATCTGCCCTGGGTATTGGATGGGCATCAGTCCTAGTGACTGCATTGAGGCCCCTGTAGTCTACACAAAACCTCATCTCTCTTTTCCCACCACTGGTGTGAGGTTTAGGTACTAGGACTACTGGACTAGCCCAAGGGCTATCTGAGGGCTCAATCACTCCCAATTCCAACATCTTCTGGACTTCAGTCCTGATACAGTCCCTGACATGGTCAGGTTGCCTATAAATCTTGTTTTTAATAGGCAGACTGTCCCCAGTGTCCACTTCATGAGTGCACCAGGTGGTCTGACTGGGTGTCAGAGAAAACATATGTCTAAACTGATTGAGGACTTGCCTGCAATCAGTTTGTTGCTGGGTAGTGAGGCTGCCTGCCAAGGCTGCACCATCAACTGACCCATCGTCAGGGTTCTGTGAGAGCAGGTCAGGGAGTGGGTCACTCTCTTCCTCCTGCCCTTCATCAGTAGCCATGAGCAAGCCCATGTCTGCCCTGTCCACATATGGCTTAAGTCTGTTGACATGGAGAACCCTGTGGGGACTCCTGGGTGTTCCCAGGTCTACTAAGTAAGTGACCTCACCCTTCTGCTCAACAATAGTGTGGGGTCCACTCCATTTGTCTTGGAGAGCTGCTGGGGCCACTGGCTCCAACACCCACACCTTCTGTCCTGGCTGGTAAACAGTTAGGACAGCCTTTTGGTCATGCCAGGCCTTTTGAAGTTCCTGGCTAGCCTCAAGGTTTTTGGTTGCCTTTTTCATGTACTCAGCCATCCTGGAGCGGAGACCAAGTACATAGTCCACTATATCTTGCTTTGGGGGCTTGAGAGGTAACTCCCATCCTTCCTTCACCAAGCACAGTGGACCCCTCACAGGGTGGCCAAACAGAAGTTCAAAAGGGCTGTAACCAACCCCCTTCTGAGGCACCTCCCTATATGCGAATAAAAGGCAGGGCAAGAGTATGTCCCATCTACGCCTAAGCTTTTCTGGGAGCCCTTTAATCATGCCCTTCAAGGTTTTGTTGAATCTCTCAACTAAACCATTGCATTGTGGGTGATAGGGTGTGGTGAACTTATAAGTAACTCCACACTCCTTCCACATTGCCTTTAAGTACCCAGACATGAAGT
This sequence comes from Calotriton arnoldi, assembly GCA_963921515.1. Taxonomy (NCBI): domain Eukaryota; kingdom Metazoa; phylum Chordata; class Amphibia; order Caudata; family Salamandridae; genus Calotriton; species Calotriton arnoldi. The sequence continues at coordinate 76,126 of CAWUFW010018892.1, read as the reverse complement.
TTGCACCCCTGTCTGATACCACCTCCTTAGGAAAGCCCACTCTTGAGAAAATTCCCAGGAGGGCCCTTGCCACCACAGGTGCTGTAGTGGTCCTAAGGGGTATAGCCTCTGGATACCTGGTGGCATGATCCACTACCACCAGTATAAATCTGTGCCCAGATGCTGTTTGGGGATCCATGGGACCAACAATGTCAATCCCTACCCTCTCAAAGGGCACCCCCACCACAGGTAGTGGTATCAGGGGGCCTTTGTAGTGCCACCTGCTTTGCCACTGGCTTGGCAGGTTACACAGGAAGCGACAAAACTCCTTACTGTCTTCAGACATGTGGGGCCAGTGAAAGTGAGGGACAATTCTGTCCCAAGTCTTGTTCTGGCCCAGGTGTCCTGCTAAGGGAATATCATGGGCTAGGGTCAATAGGAAGCCCCTGAACTTCAAAGGTATTACCAACCTCCTGGTAGCACCAGGCTTGGGGTCTCTACTCTCTGAGTACAGGAGTCCATCATCCCAATACACTGTATGGGGACCACTAGCTTTCCCAGCAGCCTCAGCAGCAGCTTGCTGTCTGAGGGGTTCAAGGGAGGGGCAGCTCTGCTGCTCCTGGCTCAGATCTGCCCTAGAAGGTCCCCCTGTCCCCAAGAACTCAACCTGGTCAGGCTCAAGTTCCTCTGGGACAGTTCCTTCTTCAGGGCTGAGATCATCCCCCTCAAGGGACTGATCTTCCTCCTGAGCCAAGGGGAAGGCACTGCCTTAACCCTACTACTCCTCCTCTTGGAAGGCACTTGGTCCATTCTTCCAGAATCCAAGGCCTGTTCAGTTTTAGACAGTTTAGCTTGTGACCTGGTCACAGCAAACACATCTGCAGGGATCCCCAGCATTTCTGCATGGGTCCTGAGCTCCACTTCTGCCCAAGCAGAAGTCTCTAAGTCATTGCCAAGCAAGCATTCGACTGGTAGGTTTGCACTTACCACAACCTTCTTAAGGCCAGTTACCCCTCCCCAGGAGAAGTTAACAACTGCCAGAGTATGGTCTGTTCTGACATTGCTAGCATTGGTCACTTGGTACATTTCACCAAGTATAACTTGCCCAGGTAGCACAAGGTCTTGTGTCACCATTGTGACACTTGCCCCTGTGTCCCTAAATGCCAAAGCCTCTCGTCCATTGATTAAAGGCTGTTGTCTGTACTTGCCCAGATTACTGGGACTCACAGTGGAGGTCACATCCATGCCTCCATCACAGACTAACACAGCCTGAGTCAGTTCCCTGACTAAGTCAGAGCCCAACTCAGTTCCCAGGGTGAACCCTACTAAACCCTTTGCTGGAGCACTTCCACCAACTGTACTAGGGGGAACAGGTGCCTTAGGGGCATTGGTGGATGCTGGACTGGAGTCTTTGGACTTGGTGCAATCACTGGTCCAGTGGGTCTTTTGCTTACAGACCTTGCACCATGGTTTTCTTTGGCCTTTACCCTTGGTAGACTGGGAATCCCCACCAGAAGAAGATTTTTGGGGGCCTGATGAAGACTTTTGATCTTTACCCTTCTCCCCACCCTTGTCAGAGTTCTTAGCATCTTGCTTCTTGGTTTCCCCACCTTGGTTCTGTACCTTCTGCTTCACCCTGGTTCTGACCCATTTGTCTGCCTTCTTTCCCAATTCTTGGGGAGAGGTCAGATCAGAGTCAACCAGGTACTGATGCAACAGCTGGTTTTGACAGTTATTAAGAATCTGCTCCCTCATTATCAGATTATACAATCCTGAGAAGTCACACACCTTACTGCCCATCAACCAGCCTTCCAGAGCCTTGGCAGAACAATCCACATAGTCTACCCAGTCTTGAGTCTGTGCTTTTTGGGTGTCTCTGAACTTCAACCTGTACTGTTCAGTGGTTAGGCCAAACCCATCAATAAGAGCACTCTTCAAGACCTTGTAATTGTCAGCATCCTCCTCTCTAACAGTGAGGAGCTTGTCTCTACCTTTGTCAGCAAAGGAGAGCCACAAGATTGCTGCCCACTGCTCCTGAGGGACCTTCTGTACTTTACAGGCCCTCTCTAAAGCAGTTATCCATTTGTGGATATCATCCCCACTCTGGTAGGGAGGGACAATCTTGCTCAGGTTCCTATGGTCATAGGACCTTTCCCTATCTCTAGGGACATGGCTGCCACCATGGGACTCTAGTCCCAACTTTCTTCTCTCCCTAAGGAGATCTAGGGATTCTCTATCTAAAGCCAATTGCTTCTTCCTGATCTCCAGTTGAGTTTCCTCATACTGGACCAGTCTCTTTCTTCTCTCATGAGAGGATTCCCTCCTGTGAGAAGAAACAGAGCTCCCTATTGAGGTGCCAGAGTGGTTAGACTCCTGAGAAGGAGACCTAGACTTTCTGAGCACACTCATAATCCTTCCTGGGGGACAAAGGTGTGGTTCTCCAGATCCTCATCTTCATCTTCCCCAGAAGGGATTGGGTTTTCCAGGTCAGGGTCATTGTCACCCTCCTGGTCAGTTTCAGAGGGGGGCTGGGGGTAGTAGTACCCCTGGCCCCTTCCTCATCTGCTGGCCCACCCTCTGCTCCTACCCCTTCAGTCTCTGAGGACTTACTAAGATCATAAGCCACCAACAACTCCTGGAGGTGTTGGGTGGTGGGACTTTGGCCTGTCCTTAACTTCCTCACGTTACACAAAGCTCTCAGTTCCAAGAATGGGAGTGTGTCATACTTGGAGGGGAAGCTCAATGGCTTCCTGCAGGGCATCTCTAGATCCTGCTTTTAAAGACATTACTAGTGTGGTGTGGTGTATGCACTACCTACTCTAGTGTGGCCTACTAAACTCTCTTGAGTTGTAGAAAGGGTTGTGCTATCCCTTAACACACAACTCTAAGTTCAGTAGAACTTACTGATATTCTAAGCTTAAATTATATGTACCTTAGGTACCTTTAGTGGTTTTCAGTTGATCAATTCAATTGAGATTATCTGGTAAAACAATAGCAAGCTGGAATCCCACACGCTGCACACCAATGTGAGAAGTTGGCCTGGCATATGCTGTCCACTAATTATAGTGGGCACCGTGCACCAGTCCAAATCGACTCTTATGGTAGGTAGGTTAAAGACAACCTTATTGAAAGCTATCCTAGTGGTAGCTATGGAGAGCAGCCTTCAGGCTAAGTCTTGAAGGAATGTAAAGCAGCTTGTTTTACCAGTCTATAATCTCTTGAGTGACCAAATGAAAGAGCACCACACCAGGTATATATTCAAAATATATGTATTTATTACTAAACACACCCCTCTAGTCTCTTTATGAGGCTAGAGTTCGAAATACATAGGTTATAAGATCTTAAATCACAGTAATAGCACAAATACACGTTTGAGCCCTAGGGGCGTACCAAACCATATACCAATAAAATGGTATGCGAACCACGACTGAACTAGACACTAGGCCTAGAGCCTCTAGAAGTGCTTGGACCACAAGGAACCACCCAAGGTAGTGACACAGGGGACCCACGGGAGACGTGTGCAGTGTAAATACACAACCGCGATACGCCGTTAACTTCTATGGAGAAAGTCGGGATCGGGAAAATAGAGGAAAGGGACACTTAAAAGAGGACTAGGACAAAACCCTTTGAGATCTAGGACTTTGAAGAGTCTCTACCCACGGGAGCACCGGAGTACTCGTGTTACCTCACCCAGGGAAGCCGGGTGCATAGGTGCCTTTCGGGGTCGGGTTTCGTCGTCGTTTCTTATGGCGATCTGCTGCAACGTGCTGCTGGCGACCAGGAGAAAAGTGTCCGGGTGGATCCAAGAGTGGATCGGAGTTCTGAAGAACCTGAAAGCAGAGGGGACAGAGTCTGGGTCACTAGCCAGTGACCAGGAGGGCGATGGACAGATGCCCACCGATGTCGAGTGCTTCAAGTTCGTTGACGGTCGTCTTGACTCTTCAGCCACGAGGTCCGGGAGGCGTTGTCGGCGACCAGGAGCAGGATTCGGGCTGTTGCTCGATGTCTGTCGAGTGCAGAGGTGTCGGCGACCAGATTGGACCCAACAGGCCTTGGCAACGGCAAGTCTCGAGTAAGATGTAGATCGTCGATGATGCAGACCAGCAAGGTCTGGGGAACTCACCCAGCAAAGGTAAGTGAGGGCAGGCCTGGAGCAACCAGACTGCCAAGTAAAGAAAAGATCGGCCTTCGGTAAGGGCTACTAGCCAACGGGCTAGCGACCGCGAAGGAGCCTCGTGACGCCGCACGTGGAGCTGGCTTACAGGACACTCGTGGAGTGGGGGCCAGTGATCTTCGGTGCAGGTGGTGCTGGAGGCTAGGGCTACTCGGAGCCCAAAGCACGACTTCTTGGGAGACCCAGAAGATGGTGCACTTGCAAGTGTGCTCGGTGTCCAGGGGTCACGGTCTCACGTTACCCACGATAGCCACGGGCCTCAGCTTTGCTGTTTCAGAGTTTCGTCCAGGTATAATCTAAAATCCTAAGGACTGGGTTCCTACCTTTATTCCAAAAATAGGGGATGGACTACTCTGTGGCCCCACCTATGGGTGGGTCAGGGCAGAGGGTGGCTACACCCCTTTCCTTTGTCCAGTTCGCGCCAAAGCAGGGGCTGCAAGCCCCTGATCCGGTTTGAACTGGGGTATGCACAGGGACACCAAATGTGCCCCCAGTGCAGGACTTCAAAGCACCCGAAAGTGCTCCCGCCCAGCCCCAATACACATTGTCCTGTCTGGGGAGGTGGTCACACCTCCCTGGGACAGGAAACCTATTGTCCAGGCCTCCCCTGCCGGAGTTTCGTCCAGCAGCAGGAGGCCAGACTCGTGTCTGTGGCAGCAGCATCCATTTTGTGATGCCAGGGCTCTGGAAAGAAGTTACCGGACTCGTCAGAGTTAACATGCCTTTCCCTCTAGAAGGGTGGAATGCTACCCCCGCCGCCAGGATTGGCGGGGGGTAGTATTCCAAGATGTTTGACACCAAACACGACATGTTTTGGTGCAGCCATTCCATAGTTAGCATTTTACCGCGAGGATATAATGCGTTTAAGAGTATATGGTCAGGCTGCACTACAAACAGCATCAGAGATGGTCTCCGAACGCTGCAGAGGGCCCTGCTCATGCAGGGGCACCCTCTCACATAAGAACCACGCACTCTGCCTTTAGGATTGATAAGGCCTGCCTTAGGAGTGACTTATAGGTTTATATGTGTGTACGCTTTTAGTGATATAGGTAACCTATACCACAGCAAGGGGTGCATGCACCACCTTACCCAGGCTGCAGTAGCAGACCTGTGGTGTCAGTTTGGATGGCCTACCAGGGGTGGCATAATACATGCTGCAGCCCCTGGCAGGCCTCTGAGGTACCTATGCCCTTGGTACATAGTATACCATATACTAGGGACTTACAAGGGCACTCCAGATCCCAATCAGTGATGTGCCTAAGGCACATGGAGACCCTTTTAAAGAGGAAACAGCTAGGCTGGGGTTCTGAATAGCAGGGCCCCAGCCAGACTAATGTCGAAAACCAGTAAAGTATCAGCAAAAAGTGGGGGTACCCCTGTGAAGCAGATCCTACTCTCCTACAGCAGGCACCTTGAGGTGCCTGCCACGTGGTGCAGGGATTAACGGAATCTCCCATTTCTCTATGGGAGCTTGTGCTACGGCCAGTTTATGGCCACAGCACAAGCTCCCACAGAGAAATGGGAGTATGCGACCGCACCATGTGCGGTCGCATTGTAATACTGCAATCTGGACCGCCGACCTGCGGTCGGTCGGTCCAGAATCTGCGATGATGTCGGTCGGAGGCAACTTCGACCGACATCATAATCAGGGCCAAAGTCGGTGAAGTGCAAATAATGAATATTTTCTGAAATTTGATTGCCGCACATTTTCTCTTGTGCACTATATATTTCTTTCTGTAAAACGGTATGTCTTTGCAAATTTAGCACCCATTTCAAATGAAGTATGTTCTAAAATGCACCACCAGCTACATACTACACCCTTACCACTTTCTTGATGAATAGGTGTGTAATACATATTCTTTGAATGATTGTTAGAAATGGGATTTCTGGTTGGCTAGGGCATGCGCCTAAGCCAGGCAGAAACCACCACTCTGGTCAGGGCAAGGGAGTTGCACGCTGAAGATAACCCCTGCTCACACCCTTGGTAGCTTGGCACGAGCAGTCAGGCTAATCCCAGAGGCAATGTGTAAAGCGTTTGCGCAACACACACACACACAGCAGTGACACACTAGGCACACCACAAAAGAAACTCCACACAAGGTTACATCAAAAATAGCCTTTGTATTACTCATAAAACACATTAGAATGTAATCACATATATACACTGTGCCACCTGGAACTAGGTGTGACTTTACTGGGATTATATACATTACAGGGCCAATCGGGCCACTGTCATAACCATCACAATTCACAGGTAGTGAAAACACCCAGTAACTACTGGTAACATTGCACTTAGCACGAATGCATTAGGCATGAATCATCATAGCATGACTCCACATAACATATTAGGCAAAACATCAGCAGTGTACCTTAGTACACCGTAGCAGCGTGAACACATAAGGACCTCCCCAATGCTGAGAATCCCCTTGCACCAGCCAACAATTCCGGGGAGCCAAATAGCCCCCCAACAGCAGATAGGAGTGCGGAAGTCCCTGTGCCCCTAGGCACGTTTTACTCACGCCGTTTGGGTGCTGCTGATGCCTATCATGCCGTTCCTGGCTCCCGCTGCAGAACAAGAATGCCCCCGGAGCTCTGAGCACCAGGTATGGGGGTGGGGCGTATACCCACCCGGTCTCTGCCTCTCACGAGCAGGTGAGGATGCGGCTGCCCGCTACCATGCAGCGCAGCTGCTAGGAAATGCCCGTAATGCACAGGGGGCGCGGGGGTGCAACTCACCCTTGCCTCCGAAAAAGAATGCCCCCAACGTTGCAGCTGCCCACGATCCGGCGGTGCAGCTGTGACAACAGTTAGGCGCACAAAGTGTGCCTTTCAGGCCCCACTCACCAGGGCCTCTCCTCTCCTCGGGTCAGTCGTGGGAGAAAGGCGGGAAGTGGCAGAAGGGAGCCTGCGAGGCTCCGGTCCTTCTTCTGCTTGTCCGGTGAGCCTGCGAGGCTCCGTCTCCTTCCGGGAAAGCGACCACGCCCCCGACCACGCTTGGCAATCACGCGGGGCTCTCCTCTTCTCATGGGAGCCCCGCCCACAACCAGGCGTCCTTCGCCTGACTTCCTGGATGGCTCTGTGTCTCGCTCGTGGGCCCTGCCCACAATCCTGCCCCAGACGCTGCCTGACTTCCTATACGGCAACAGCGCTCGCTACGAGCAGATTTGGAGCCCCTTCCTCGGGCTCTGGACAGGAAATTTTAGAAAAGCGCTGATCACACGCTTTTGATGTGTGGCACAGCGCTGAGGGGGCACAACCATGGCAAAGGTGCTCCTCACGCTCCAGGCTTCCAGGCCACACAGGGCAGAGCTGGGCCCAGGCAGGCCAGCTCACAGGGCCCTCCGGCAGAGGGGAAGTCCTTTGTGGCGGTTCCTCCTGGAGCCCAGCAGTCCTTCAGCAACACGGCTCCAAGCAGGTACCACAGACATGGTGTCACAGCCCCAATATTTATAGTACAACATGTCTTTGTTCTGCCCTGGCACAGGGCACTGGACCTAGTCCAAACCAGTTCTGGGGGGCGCTTAACAAGTGCACAACAGTCCCCATTGTTAGTGTAGGCTCTGGCCCCAGACACACCACAGGGGGGCGGAGCCAGCATTGTGAAAGGCAGGCACAGTCCTATTCAGGGTCAGGTGCTACTCCTCCCACTACTCCAAATGCAGATCAGGCCTATTCAGCCTAGCGCTGACTCACCCAGCCCCTCTGGAGCCACTGCACCACCCCAGCCCCTGTCATCCAGAGCCAGACATGCAATACACAACAGGCAGGCACAAAGACACATAGCACACAGAAATGCCCACTTCTAAAAGTGGCATTTCTAAAATAGTGATAATAAATCTGCGAACACCATTACGCAGCATTTATTACCACTATTCCAAACATACCAAACTTGATCATGCTACTCCTCTCCTGTCAGGAATTGCCACTGAAACATATATCAGGGAATCAGAAACCATAGTGGCTGTTTGTCACTACCAGGACAAGCCACACAGTTAAGGCACATGTCCTACCTTTTACCTACAGCGCACCCTGCCCATAGGGCTAGCTAGGGCCTACCTTAGGGGTGACTGATATGTAGTAAAGGGGAGTCACAGACGTGGCAACCACTTTATGTGCCACGTCACAGCGGCAGTAAACTGCGCACGCAGGCCCTGCAATGGCAGAGGCCTGAGACAGGTTTGAAAGGCTACTTTGATGGGTGGCGCAAGCAGCGCTGCAAGCCCACCGGTAGCATTTAATTTACTGGCCCTGGGTATATGAGATACCACTTTACAAGGGACTGATAGGTAAATTAAATATGCCAAATAGGTGTAGATCAATCTTACCAAGTTTACCATAGAGAGCACACACACTTTAACACTGGAAAGCAGTGATAAAGTGCCCAGAGTCCTAAAACCACCAACGACAGGTCAGAATAAATACCAGGAGGAAGGCAAAAAGTTAAGGGTTGACCCTGCAAAAAGGGCCAAGTCTAACACAGATGCTTGAAATTTTCATGATGCCGATGACTTCAGAGATGTAACATTTATGACAATACCCCACTCTGAAAATTGTTCCAGCACTATTGAAATCATAAAGTAAAAATATATATGCATACAAAGAAGGACTATGTGTCAGCCCCCTTCATCCTTTGGTTTTTCAGTTGCCATTCAGATTTTGTTTTTGTCTACCACAGTATTAGGCTTGAAGCAGTGGGTCAACCTCTTACATTGACTTTATTGCACTGTGAGTGAAGGCATTTTGCCTGAGCATTCTTTTTCATTCTTTCAATTCTTTTAGTCATTGTTGTGAGTTAAAACTATGTGTTCTGGTTACAGTAATTCAAAAGCCCATAGAATATTTTCTTTGAGCCAATAAGAATCAAATTTTCCTATGTGTGCTGAAAACTAAAATGGTTTCTATATTCATTCCAAATACACCAGCTGCTACGATTAACCTGCAGCATATTCACTTTTCTTTCTGCTTTTGAGGCACATATTTATAATGGAAAAAATGAATAATCGCAAGAGCTTGCGAAGGTAAGACCTATTGACTTTACCACTACTTGTTTTACCAAAGTGGGATGCGGACTATGTTAAGTGAGGTACAACCTTTAAGGCAGTGAGTGGAGGGTCTTTTCTGTTAAGGGACACCTCACTGTAGTGTAAAAAAAAAAATCCATATATTGTGTGAAATACTGACTTGGATTTTGGGTCTCTACCGCGTTCCACTGTTTAATAAACAATCCTTTGCAAGAGATAGACAAAATCCGTGAGAAATCTGTGAAAATATGTGGAATTGTTTTTCTAATTTCGGCAGGGAAAAAGGGTAAAATATAGTGAACCGAAGGAGGAAAATCATGTTAATGATTTTTAGACTAATATAAAAAATAACGAATAAATACATTTAACTGTACTCAACATTCCTGAATGATTAGAAAACAAGATTATAAAATGATGAATGGTTTCTGCGTCCCTAACACACATCTCAGCCTCAGTTTGTGAAGCCTAGTGCAAGGTCTCCGGGCTGATAGCAGGATATCTGTGCCGTCTCGCACTTTCCCTCTTCACCTTGTTATGAATGACACCCAAACCTGCCTGCTGCATGCCTTAGGGGAGAGGAGGCACTGAGCCATTGAGTGAGTGGGTCAATTTCGCTTCCCTGCAAAGAATTAAACAGCAAGTGAAGTGGTTAAAGGACTATTTGAATTGTTATTATTATTATATTTGTTGTTGTTGTGTTGTTGTTGTTGTTGTTATTATAATATCATTATTATTATTAATATTATTATTGTTATTGTTGTTTTGTTGTTGGTGCTATTGCTGTTATTATTACTATTGTTAGTAGCAATAATAACACTAAAATTATTATTATATGTAAGTACAATAATGGTAATACTACTAATATTACTACTGCTGCCACTACTAGTACTACGCAAAACCAAAGGGGATGATGGACGGAGTGTTGACAATACAAGCACTCACCCCCAATCAACTGATCGGGGTTTAATCCATCATCATTCTTTAGCTCACTCCGCCACCCCAGTTCAGACATGGCCATATGCAAATCAGTCTGACCCTGTGCCTCATGGGAACAGTCCAGCCCGAACTGCCAAGCCATGTCTTCCCTGGACCGGAAACAAGCATCCTGGGACCGGTTTCGGGCTCACAGCCCTCATCAGCCAGGCTATCTTGAATCCAGTGGCAAAGTGAGCAAGGGACCCACGTCTGGGCATACCCTGCCAACTTAGGGCGAACAAAGCAAAACCAAAGGGGATGATGGACGGAGTGTTGACAATACAAGCACTCACCCCCAGTCAACTGATCGGGGTTTAATCCATCATCATTCTTTAGCTCACTCCGCCACCCCAGTTCAGACTTGGCCATATGCAAATCAGTCTGACCCTGTGCCTCATGGGAACAGTCCAGCCCGAACTGCCAAGCCATGTCTTCCCTGGACCGGAAACAAGCATCCTGGGACCGGTTTCGGGCTCACAGCCCTCATCAGCCAGGCTATCTTGAATCCAGTGGCAAAGTGAGCAAGGGACCCACGTCTGGGCATACCCTGCCAACTTAGGGCGAACAAAGCAAAACCAAAGGGGATGATGGACGGAGTGTTGACAATACAAGCACTCACCCCCAGTCAACTGATTGGGGTTTAATCCATCATCATTCTTTAGCTCACTCCGCCACCCCAGTTCAGACTTGGCCATATGCAAATCAGTCTGACCCTGTGCCTCATGGGAACAGTCCAGCCCGAACTGCCAAGCCATGTCTTCCCTGGACCGGAAACAAGCATCCTGGGACCGGTCTCGGGCTCACAGCCCTCATCAGCCAGGCTATCTTGAATCCAGTGGCAAAGTGAGCAAGGGACCCACGTCTGGGCATACCCTGCCAACTTAGGGCGAACAAAGCAAAACCAAAGGGGATGATGGACGGAGTGTTGACAATACAAGCACTCACCCCCAGTCAACTGATTGGGGTTTAATCCATCATCATTCTTTAGCTCACTCCGCCACCCCAGTTCAGACTTGGCCATATGCAAATCAGTCTGACCCTGTGCCTCATGGGAACAGTCCAGCCCGAACTGCCAAGCCATGTCTTCCCTGGACCGGAAACAAGCATCCTGGGACCGGTTTCGGGCTCACAGCCCTCATCAGCCAGGCTATCTTGAATCCAGTGGCAAAGTGAGCAAGGGACCCACGTCTGGGCATACCCTGCCAACTTAGAGGCGAACAAAGCAAAACCAAAGGGGATGATGGACGGAGTGTTGACAATACAAGCACTCACCCCAGTCAACTGATCGGGGTTTAATCCATCATCATTCTTTAGCTCACTCCGCCACCCCAGTTCAGACATGGCCATATGCAAATCAGTCTGACCCTGTGCCTCATGGGAACAGTCCAGCCCGAACTGCCAAGCCATGTCTTCCCTGGACCGGAAACAAGCATCCTGGGACCGGTTTCGGGTTCATAACCCTCATCAGCCAGGCTATCTTGAATATGGCTATGTCTGAACTGGGGTGGCGTGGTGAAGCAAAATAACGATGGATTAAACCCAGATCTGTGACTGGGGGTGAATGTTTGCCAATGTGCAACATTCCGTCCATCATCTTGTGTGTTTTGCATTTCGCCCTAAGTGGGAAGGGTATGCCCAGACGTGGGTCCCGTGCTCACTACGCCACTGGAGTCAAGCTATCCTGGCTGATGAGGGCTGAAAGCCCGAAACCGGTCCTAGGATGCTTGATTCCGGTCCAGGGAAGACATGGCTTGGCAGTTCGGTCTGGACTGTTCCCATGAGGCACAGGGTCAAGACTGATTTGCATATGGCTATGTCTGAACTGGGGTGGCGTGGTGAAGCAAAATAACGATGGATTAAACCCAGATCTGTGACTGGGGGTGAATGTTTGCCAATGTGCAACATTCCGTCCATCATCTTGTGTGTTTTGCATTTCGCCCTAAGTGGGAAGGGTATGCCCAGACGTGGGTCCCGTGCTCACTACGCCACTGGAGTCAAGCTATCCTGGCTGATGAGGGCTGAAAGCCCGAAACCGGTCCTAGGATGCTTGATTCTGGTCCAGGGAAGACATGGCTTGGCAGTTCGGTCTGGACTGTTCCCATGAGGCACAGGGTCAAGACTGATTTGCATATGGCTATGTCTGAACTGGGGTGGCGTGGTGAAGCAAAATAACGATGGATTAAACCCAGATCTGTGACTGGGGGTGAATGTTTGCCAATGTGCAACATTCCGTCCATCATCTTGTGTGTTTTGCATTACTACTAGTACTACTACTACTAATAATAATAATAATATTTTAAGTGGGCCTTCAAACCAAACTGCAGCCTTTTTTAAGTGCGGTAAATAATAAGTGGTATGCAAATTACCCACCTCAGAAGGTGGCTGGCGGATCACCGCATATCTCAGCGGTGAGTGTTTAACTCTCTAACCCGTGCTGTTGGCCCTGCGCTCCACATTTCCTGGACTATCTCCGGATAGAATTCTGGCCCCTCTTTCTCTCTGGGTTTGCTCAGAGGAAGAGATAGTTTTTCTAAGTGAAACATTACGAGCTGGAAGGCAGCCCGCCGGGAGCTACTAAGGTTGCCAGCTTATCTCTGTTCTTACTACCCTCCTCTTCCACTCTTTCATCTCTGTCTTATGCTCCCGCCTCCAAAGATAGCTTTCTACACTCTGCAGAGGCCTCCGAAGAGCACGTGGTGCCAAAGAAGCCATCAATAAATAAATACATTGTTGTGGAACAACACTGAGAGTCTCAGCAGGAAAATGACAGAAAAGGGAAGGCTCGGGGGAGCCTTTCATCTTACTTTCTGTTTGTGACAGAGGCTTTGGGCAGAAAGAGCTGTGTGTGGTGCACCACTCCTACAGGGCACTGTGACAGCACTAGTCACCGGTCATAAATTATTACAAGTGCCTAGTGGTGTGTTTCGCTCTTAGTATTTGACATTAGCATCTACTTACAATTTAAAAAAAAGTGACAGGCCTTAAGAGGGAGGATATAGCCTCCCCTGTTATACGTGTAATATTGTACGATTGAGAGGACATATTGGCCAAGTGTTGCTCATATACTTAAATTACTTTCCACCACATTTTCAGGTACAAGCATGTCAGAGTAAAATTTCTGGGGCTTATTTATGAGAGGCTTGCGCCGCAAAAAGTCACTTTTTTTGATGCTCCAGCAGCACAAGCCCACTCTGTGTGGCTTTGCATGGCCTCATAGATATGGAGTGAGACAAAGTAGCGCAATTCGCTGCATTGCCTTACTCGGCACCAAGGAAGCGTTCCATGAGCGTTGCGGTACGTTTTCCCATGCAACACTCATGGATTTGACGCTGTCCCAGATGTACTTAATCATATAAACCTGGGGCAGTGCCAAAACCTTATGCCTCCCCATAGCAGGCCTAACGAGGAAAAATATTTTTATTTCTCCTCGTTTTTTCATCTTTCCATGTGTGATGCATTCTGCAGCACACATAGAAGGAGGAAAAGGCCGCTCAGGATTGTTTTTGGGCCAGAAGGTGCCCTTTCCGGCACAAAAACAATCCTGCCTGCAAAGGAGGAACCCTTGCGTGGTGCAAGGATGCCTACGTTGGCCCTAGGCTGCAACTTGTGCACCAGAGCAGGGGGAAAGGACAGGAATGCACCATATTGCTTAAATATGGTGCATTCCTGCCCTTTCACATTGGCATAGGGCAGCACAGCAAGAAGACTTGTGGCGCTGCCCTATGCCAATTCCTTCTAAATAAGGCCCTTAGGTCCTCATTTATAAACCTTTGACGTAGGGCAGCGCCTCAAGCCTTCTTGCTGCGCTGCCCTACATCAAAAGAATAAGGCAGGAATGCGCCATATCTATGAGATACTACTCATTCCTGTCCTCTTCCCCACCATGGTGCAAGGGTGTCTGCGTTTTGGGAATTATTGTTTTTGTGCAGGAAGGGACACCTTCCTGCACAAAAACAATCAATGGATACGATTTCCTCCTTCTATATGTGCTGCTGAATGCAGCACACACAGAAAGAGGAAAAAACGGGAGAAATAAAGTTATTTCTTCTCGTTGCGCTTCCCCTAGGGAGATGTAGGTTTTTGACGCATTCCCAGGTTTACAGAATGGTGTAAATCTGGGATTATGGCAAATGCCATGGGTTTTACGTGGGAACACCCACAGTAACACCCTTGGCAAGCCTCCTCATCACAGTGTGAGGCAACACAGTGACTTGCGCTGCGTTGCCTCTCAGCATATCCACAAGGCCATGGAAAGCCACACAGGGTGGCTTTACGTCGCCTTGTAGATATGGCACTGCACTGTGCACCGCCAAACGTCAGTAAAAATGACGTCCCGGCGGTGCATAGGGGCTTGTAAATAAGCCTCTCAGTTCGCAAGTACCCCATTTCCTCTATCTCGACTTTTGTAACTGGCGACTTCGTTACGTTACTTGCTCTCTTATATTACTTTGGCCTGATGCTCCTGGTAGCTTAAGTAGTTTAGGGCTCCCTCAGCGCCATCATACCCACAAGTAAATTAGCGCTTAATTTTTTTTTTTTAAACTAAAAATACAAAATATTAAACTATGTGCCTTGCGTGGCCATTGCTGTGTAGGTTTTAAAACGTGAGTGGGAGACAGTGGTTGTGCAGTTGCCATCTGGTATTAGGTAGAATAAATATCCCTGATGAAATGCATAAAGACCTTGTGAATTAAATGAAATAAAAGAGATGCAGCACAAATGTATCTCACTAGAAGTGCAAGAAAACTATGCTAAAGAAACCAATAATAGTGAAACCTACAACAGCAGAACCATCAACCCATACAAATATTCACTGCAAGAGCACTACCTTGAAAAATCAAGTCTACACCTCAAATAAGAAGGCAGAACAACACATAGCCAAAGCAGCAGACTACGGGGCTGGACTGGCCGTAGTGGGCATCTGGCATTTCCCCAGGAGGCTGGAAGGGTGAGGGCCGGTTTTGTGGCGGTGGGGGCCGGTTTTGTTATTTGGGGCCAGTTTTGCAGTAGTGCTGCAATATCGGCCCCCAGTAACAAATGCAGCAGTGTTTCACACCTGTAAGCCTCCGCCCCCCTGGGGAGGGGGGGGCTCGTCTGACAAAATTGCCAGGGCTGCTTTGGGTTTCCAATCCCGCCCTGGCAAAAAAAGACTATCTCGCTTTACATTTACACTTTGCATAACACAGGAGCATGATATAAAGTGACAATAATGAGAAAATAAATGATAACTTGATTAGACAGCAAATGTAACTGGTTCTTTGTATGTATGTATAGTGTTTATCAAAAAGGGGGGGACAGAGGGCTTAATCAAGAGGTCCAGCGTACTTGCCCTATCAGAGTGAACGCAAAAAAGAGGTACGCAGTTCCCCAGTATGCAGGTAGTGTCCCAGGCACCCAAAAAAGGAGGGGAATTCCTCCTTTTGGAACTGAGGCCCTCACACACCCAGCAAGCTAGGTGTCATGCTTCAGCATATGGGTCTGCTCCTCGTCGGGTCGGCGCTGCAATACCCGACGGGCACCCATAGAGGGGCTCTTTGCCGGAGATCTTTTGTTCCTGCCGTAAGGGTGCCGTGGGTGTAAGGGACCTAGTGTGAGTGTAGATGTGCTGGAAGTGAATATAAAACAAGAGGGGATTCCTATGAGAGCAAATTTTATTCTAAATGGATCCCTACTTGATTAAAAATAGTGAGGAGAGGCGACTAACAAGCTACCAGGGTTCAAGAGGCGCTCTACAGCTTGTTAGTCGCCTCTCCTCACTATTTTTAATCAAGTAGGGATCCATTTAGAATAAAAAAAATTGGGTGCCTGGGACACTACCTGCATACTGGGGAACTGCGTACCTCTTTTTTGCGTTCACTATGTATGTATAGTGCCATAAAACCATATTTCACATCAAACTGTGAAATATGGAAATGTTTCATGGTTCCCTTTTTCAGTGCTCATGACCTCATCCTTTAATGTAACAGATGCAATTACAAATTATATAAATCATGCTGAAGGCCAGATTACTTAGCACATTAGAAGTAACACTATCACTGAGAAGGCAATTAATAAAATTGTATTCATTAAATATCCCTTGTTAAGTAATGAGGTGCTTTCAGACATCATTACTTATTAGTATAAATTTTGTGAGTTCATAAGCTTTGTGTTCGGTGTGCGAGTTATGATTTACGTGGCAGTTACACGAGTTATGGTTTGCTGAGCTAACCATGATACCCGAGATTTTGGGGTTTTTAATTTGTAGCCATAAGTAAACTTTAACTGTGGTTTTCAATTGAATTTCAGGTTTTTTTTTTTATGGTGTACTCCACCCAAGTTTAAGCCTACTTGGGTACCCACCCCGCTACGCATGGTCACTGGCTGGCCTTTGGCTGGGCCAAGCAAGGGTTGACCGCAGGACTCTGCATGCAAACTACAGCAGGTGGACAGTCTTGATTGTGCATGGCATTCAGGCGCGCAATGCCCATTGGGCTGAAAGGGCTTCAGCCCTCCCCCTCCCCCCATTGTGTGGGTCAGCCCGGGCTGAGACAGCTTCCCGGGCACACACACAGCCGCACCCGAGTACTTCACAGGTCTTTAAAAGACCATTTACCTGCTAACAAGGCTTTGTTGTTTTTTCACCCCTTCTTAGAGCCCCTGCATCTCCACTCTAACTATCGCTGGAAGAATTACCTCCCCCCGAAATGTTTAGTAGCCCCCCGTAATGTGGCTCTAGTTGCGCCTCTGATGGCATTCAGATATGTACAGCAGAAGATGACTGCAGCGCCTGACTTTCGGACAGGCCCTTTGCCCAACCCCCGCAGACAGCCATCTCTCTTTGCACAAAGCCTTCGGTAATGCACAGGGAACTGGTTGCAAGTCTAGTGTCCATCCCGCCATGGACGACCATCCCCTCTGCTTTTGGCCTTTGGCTGTACACAGTACTGGTTTGCTACAGAGACTGGCCTTTCAGCCCAGTCCACTACTGGCGATCTTGCAGGGCGCAGGAGTTAATAGAGAGAAGCTATTTTGTTGAATTTTCTTGGTGGTTCTCAAAAGAACCATTTATGTTTTTTTTTTTGGTTGTGTGTTATTTTGTGTTTTTACTGCATTTGTTTGTAATGGTCTCCAATCTTCTCATTCACGCTCCAGGCATTCTCCTCTCTGCTCCAGATACTGGTTTTGCTCTCCATGCAATAAAGTACAAATATTACGAGATGAAGAATGGTCTCTCCCACTTCGCGCAGTACCTGTTCCAGACCTTTTTTGGGCTCGTGGCTCTTCATGGCCTACTGGTGTGTTGGCATTGGGTTTTTCTGTACTCTCATGATTCGGCTGCTGTGTACTGGTCAAAGTACAAAAGAAGTATAGACCCCACTGCATCCTGCTTAGTATCTGGTTACTGAGCGGTGACCCTGCTCGTGTTCAGTGTCTTTTTTCCTGCAAGATGAGTGAGGTCCACCAAATGATGGAATCATTGGTGTGTGTTCTTATTCCACAGTTTCCCCTCTACAATTAACTTCATCCTCTGAAAAAATCAGAGGAAGGTCCTGGATTCTCCTATTGAGCTTTGTCCGCAATGGTTCATAGATTGAATATTCACAGTCACCTCATGTATGAACTGCACAGGTGTTCTGTTCTTCATAAAATGATGACTGTGCCTCCTTTTATTATGGACCTGGCAGTTTTCCATGCGGTGAAAGATCTAAAGTGTTTCGGCCAATAAAAACCCTAAAATGCTGTAAAACCTGTCTAAAAGTTCAGAACCTAATTCTTAGTCTACAGTTTTTAGAAGAAGTCCTCTTAGGCATACCACGAGTACAGACTCGAACCTAAATCCACAGACGTGGCACGGTTCTAAGAAGTTTGACTGCACTATGAATGTCCCCCCACTCATAAACCACCAATGTTATGAAGAAATACGTTGTTTAATATTCTAAATGAATTTAAATGTACTGATAGTTTGCAGCTGTAAATTAAGTCTGCAGCTCAACACACCCAAAACTTTGTCCCTGAACTTTGTGCAGAGTCCCCACACTATGACAGGGCAATTAACATGGGCCCACACGTTTCAGGGATTTTGAACTCTGTACAAAGTCAGCAAAGTACGGCAGGGGACCCAACATGGGTCCATGACTTTCAAAGCTCACTAACTCTGTACAAAGTCCGTAAACTGCCGCAGGGAACACAACATACATCCCCTGCTTTTATAGTTCACTAGTTCTGTCCAGAGTCCATGAACTAAGGCAGGGGAACCAAAATAAGTTTCACAGGTTTGGAACTCTGTATAAGAATCACAAACTTCGTAATAACATGGTCACAGGGCTATACCTTTCGGGATGTGCAAACTCTTAAATTAGTTCGCCAACCTCACTCACCAACCAATTTTTTTAAAAAACTTTTTGAACCAATTTATGGGGTATGCCCACCAAAACCCTTTATGTGCACTTTTGTGTGACATTTTCATTTTTAGGATGCGTAGATTTCACCCCGTTTCCTGTGTCTGAAGTCACAAGGGAAAACCTTCCCTTGAGACCAGACATTCAGAGCCTTCAGGCCTACAAGTCAAAGTTCACGGACCCTAAAAGGACTACAGGAGAAAAGCTCTCTCCTCCAAACAGATTTCTTGAATTATTAAATTTGGGTCCACGAACTGTCCTCTAACCCAAGTTCAAGGACAGTTCACAACTAACAGTTCAGATATCTTTAAGGTTTAACCCTTCATAGCACACTAAACACGTTTGTAACACTAAGGGGCTTGTTTATGAGAGCCCTGCGTCACTTTTGCACCATGAGAAGTGGTACATGCATGACGCAGGACTCTCAATTCAATTTATGAAGCCACCCAAAGTCACCCTGCGTGGTTTAGAGTGACCTCTTAATCATGAGTAAGGCGACGCAGCACAAATCGCTGCGTCGCCTTACTCTGCGCCCAGGAGGCCGTCTATGTGCCTTGGTGTGGGTTTTCCCATGCAACACCCATGGAATTTGATGCTGCCCCAGATTCACAAAGTCATGTAAACCTGGGAAAGCGCCAAATCCATAGGCCTCCCAATGTGAGGCATAACAAGGAGAAATATGTTTATTTCTCCTTGTTGTTTCTTCTTTCTATATGTGCTGCATTCGACAGCACACATAGAAAGAGGAAAAGGCCTCAATGGATTGTTTTTGTGCAGGAAGGTGCTCCTTCCTGCACAAAAACAATCCTGCATGCAATGGAGGCACTCTTGCACCATGGTGCAAGGGTGCCTATGTTGGTGCTAGGCTGCCGAAATTGTGCCAGTGCCGGGAGAAAGGACAAGAAAGCATCGTATTGCTTAAATACAGTGCATCTTGCCCCTTCACTTTGGTGTAGGGCAGGTGTCTTGCTGTGCTGCCCTATGCCAAAATCCCATAAATGAGGCCATCAGTTCTCAAGACTTACTCAACTGATTTACACCAAATCAAAGAAATGTTCTAATTTCATGTCAAATAGGTGTTATTCCATTCTGCTTTTTATTCTACAGACGGATCGTGGTCTGGAATATAGAGTACAAGAATTTTGTGGCACACAAATATTGTGGATAAAATAACAAGGGACAAAATATGGAAAGGTAAATGCACAGATGGAAGTAAAGATTTACTAATCCTAACTCCACATCTATGCACCTTGGAGATATATATGTAGATGTATATCTTCAAGGTACATAGAAAATCAATACATCCTTACCTTTCGATATTCTCAGTATCAATATTCTGTCCACGATATTAGTGTCCCATGATATCCTGGACTGGATATTCAGAAGCCACACCCACAGAGGAGAGAAAAGAATCCAGAGAGAGTTTAAATGGGAAATGCTGCTTTTTAAAACTGCTCTCAATTCTTCCCAGGAAGACCAGTATGAAACTTTCCATGCCAAACATAAAGAGGATAAACATGTTCTTTGGAAAGCTTTGTGAAGATTTGTCACACAGTGATGAAGTTATTAAGAAAACAAAAAACAGGTTTTCCATAGAAACACTGACGTAATTATCACTGACTCTGGAGTTAAGACTGGGTATTAGTTTCCATTAAAAAGGCAATTTTTGCTTCTATTAAAGCTTTGGGGACTTTTGATTAATCTGCATGAAATGTTCAAATAAAATGGTAAAAATCGATAAGTGTTGGCATGTTAAGGTTCATGGAGCTCTGTTTGGGGAAATTACAAAAGGAGATAAAAAAATAAGCATTTTCCATTTTACCTCTAATAGGAAATGTTGAACTCTGTTACAGCCAAAATGTGAATGGAATTAAACCAAACTTTGTATAAAACTAGATCTTTATTGAGAGGAGTATCTTTGCTTACTTTGATATAAATGTGTTCAGTAATGTTTGAAAAATTAGCATAACAAAATTTGTTTGGTGAAGGGGGCATGGCTACACTGGACGCGATGGTGGACGCCTAATGCGGGAGCTCCCAGCACCGGTCCCGCCATCTTTCATCATTCTGGGGTGATCAGAGGCCCCCGGCCAGTGGAAGTCGAGGGGAAGTGCAGTCGAGATACGACAGAATGCTCACGGACGAGTGACGGGCGTGGGGGCACCTCCAGTGGAGTGGAGGACTGCTGTGGCCTACAGGCGGGGGCCGCAACAAGCCCAGCAGTGAAGGAACAGGCTGCAGCTGGAGAAACTTTATGCCGGCAAACCCCTGGGCCTCACAAGGTAAGGGGAGGACTGTGGGATTCCAGCAGGGCCTGGCCCAGCAGAGGCAGTGCAACATCAGTGGGGGCACATGCTTGGCTGGGTGCCTGTAACCACCCAGGCCCCGATAGATGCACACCGGGGCACGCCACAGCTGCCTCCCACCCACAAGGGGCAGTGCCCAGAGAACGGCCGCCCCTCAGGGGGGAATAGCTTAAAGAGGACCCGGGTAGCCCTCACTCCACTGAGGCTCCCCCCCCTCCGGGCTAAGCAGGCCACATCGGTGCATCTTAGCCTCCCGGAGGGCCCCAAACATAAACACAGAGGAGAAATAGGATTGCCTCATCCTCCAGGGGCTCAGGGGCCGGGGCCCGGCTTGGTGTCCGTCCTGGCAAGGGGCCATGAAGAGCAGCCCACAGCACTGCAGAACACCATGGAGGTATAAGGATGGGAGAGGCCTGCGAGGGCACGAACAGAGGCTGGTGCTACAGGACTATGTGAGCGCTGCTCATGCTGCTCCGCCCACCCGGTTCTCGCCCCGGGTAAGGTAAGTAGGCCCAGACTGGAGGGAGGTGAAGAGCTGTCCCACCCCTTTAGAATTCCAGGGCTCACAAGCCCTCTCAGGACTGATGGACACCACCCCCAGGAGACATTCACCAAGGAGAGCCGGTCCACCTTCCACTAATTCGAGGTTCACAACCGAGGGATGGGCGGATCAAGTCAAGCAAGACAGTGGTGCCTTCCACAGGCTCCCCGGAGGGCCGCTCGACGGAGGCGCAGACAGCACCGCGAAGGGGCAAACTAGTCATGATACTGGCGGCCATCGAGACCTCCATGGTCCTTTTGGAAACAAAGGTGGATGCAGTCACAGAGGAAATCAACCTGCTCCGGCATGACTTAAGAAGCTCTAAGAACGGGTCACTCTTACAGAGAGGTCCTTGGCCGACCTACAGCCCCAGGTTTATAACTTCTAAAAGCAACTATGTGATCTCACAGAGAGGGTGGAATTCCTAGAAAAAGAGCCGAAGACACAGAGGGGATGGCCGGGCGCAGAAATATCTGCATAATAGGCCTCCCTGAGGGTTCTGAGGGCCCTAATATGGTGAATCATCTGGAACAATGGTTTGAAAAACAGGTCACAATGGGAGATCTCATCCCATTCTTTTCCTTTGAACTCACCATGTCAAGGCAAGACGCCCACCCACCAGAGCCCCACTGCCTCCAATTGTGGCCAAACTTCTCCACTTCACGGACCGTGATGGAATCCTGAAGGCAGCTGGCCGCATCAATCCCATTCTTCATGACAATCAACTGTTTCTCTTGTTTCCGGACTATACCCTGGCATTTCAATGTCAACGAGCCTCCTTCTTGGGAGTTAACCATAAACGAACAACTTATGCCTACAATATGTTCTCCTGTTCCCTTCCAAACTAAAAGTTATACAAGACAACAAATCCTTCTTCTTTATGGAGCCGTCTGAGGCATGGGACTGGCTGGAGGCCACAATATCAGGCGCATACAAGCCAGGAGACTGGCAGGAGCCCACCGATCACAGACGTACCCACCGCCACTGGGAGCAACAAAGCTGGTCCTTCTGAGAGCCACTGCAAAACTTGCCTGAACCCGAACAGGCCCAGGATGGCCACCAGTCGACCCTTGAGGTGGTGGTATCCCTCAGAAATACCCAAGAGAACAGTTGGACTCCTCCTTGATGGTGCCAGAGGAGGGGAGTTCTTATACCTTTGCCTGGTTGGCCCTAGAGGTGCCTCTGTACGTGAACCCCAAACAGCAGCCAAGGTCATATAGACCAGGGGACAGCTGGACATGGTGGCTCCTCGGAGAGGCCTGACTGTGCGGCGTCTCTCCAATGAGCAAGGCGGGCCACTCCTTTCGCCCGACTGATACTACCAGGGGCATAGCCATAGAACACCCCTGGAAACTTCTTTCCTGAGACCACCCCTCACTTAGGATTTCTTGGACATGTTGTTTCGGTGTTAGGCCTTTGCCTTGCTGCCTGCACTATTGCTGTTATTTACTGTTGATGTTACTTTGCTTCTAGACCCCGGAGCGCTTTCTTACATAACCTCCCTTTGTCACTTCTTGGATCAGGCTTTCCCTTTGCCCTTCCCCATACCTCAGCTCAGGAAAAGTTGGAGTCCGCATGGGAAAAGCAGGGAGACACCACCGCTTTGGACCCATGACCACTTGATCTAATAACCTGCTATCCTGGGACATCCGAGGGATGCACACCCCTACCAAAGGATATCGGGTTCACACATGTGTCAAGAGCAAAGGGATACACATTGGTTTATTACAAGAGGCATATATCTCGTACCTTGAGGGAACTTGACTACAAAAGAGGTGGAGAAGTCAGGTGTACATGACTAATTACTCATCATTTGCTGGGGGGCCTAATATGGGTACGGGCGAGGACCACGATGGAGGTACTGTTGCAGGAAATAGACCTGGAGGGCAGATTCATTCTCCCTGAGGGGTGCCTGACAGCAATCATATAGTGATAGGTAGCATATATGCCCCCAACATAGAGCAATCTCAATTTCTGCAACAGCTATCCCTCAGCCTAACCAAGTGGGCACGTATCACATGGCTTCTGGGAGGATATTTTAACACAGTGTTGGACCCCGACCTAGACCGATCCCGTCCACCTCTCCCCACAGGCCCCACGGTCACCACTGCTCAAAATCTACAGCTGTGGCTGCAACAATGGGCCATGACAGATGCCTGGTGCCAACAAAACCCAGGAGTCCAACTGTATTCTTTTTACTCTCCAGTCCACAAAGTCTACGCTCGGCTCAACCGCATTGTCTGCTCCCACACTGTCTGTCCCTTCATAACATCCCTGGACAACCTGGGCAGGGAAATCTCTGACCATAACCCCCTACTGCTCTGTTTACATTGGGGTCTGAGGGCATCCCCCATCCTAACATGACAATTGCAGACCCTTGAGGACCCACCTTTTCAGGATGCCCTTGCTGGCAAAATCCAAAACTTCTTTGCATGTGATGAATCCAGGGAGAATGTATTCAGACACTGGTCGAGATCCGCCCCACCATTCTCCACAAGCAAGCGGCAGCTGAGTGCGAATACATAGACACAGGGAGGCAAATAGTTGCGTCCCTTTAGCTTCTTTAGTTCCTACATACTCTCAGAGAAACAGAGGCCCAGCTATTGGAGCACCTCCAATGCCTAGACCTTGTGGTGTGTGCTGCTAGGGTTCACTCGGATGGAGGCCATTCGGTCAAGCTGTTGACGTGGCTGGTTAACAGGGAGACTAAGTTGCCCTCGGTAACCTCACCGAAGTCCCCTGACGGCTGCCTCCTATACTCACAACAGGCTACACATGATGCCTTCATATCCTACTATACCGACCTACGCCCCCACCGCCCATCCCCCTGAAGCAGTTGTGGGGTTTCTGGAACCCATTCATCTTTCCAGACTATACCCGATGGACCGGGAGGACCTCAACGCCCCCCCCCTAATAACACACGAGGTGAAAGCAACGATAATGGCCTTGTCTACCGGTCAATCCCTGCGGAATTCTAAATAACATTTCAAGGAGCTTTGGCACCACAGCTGCTAAAACTATTTGAGATAGCACTAGAATTGAGACTCGCCCTGCTGAGAGAGGCTTCCATGGTCTCACTAATGTAACCTGGGAAAGATCTCATGTACGTCACATCCTATCACCCC
This sequence comes from Calotriton arnoldi, assembly GCA_963921515.1. NCBI lineage: Eukaryota > Metazoa > Chordata > Amphibia > Caudata > Salamandridae > Calotriton > Calotriton arnoldi. The sequence goes on along the minus strand of CAWUFW010018892.1, from coordinate 51,627 downwards.
ATAGTAATTTTGGATATTGATTATAAAATTTTAAGCGCCATCTTAGCCCACAGGGTACAGCAAATACTGTCATGATTAATACATAAAGATCAAAACATGTTTGTCCCGAGGAGGAAAACCTCTATGTGTATCCGCCGCCTCTATCAGGCTATTGCAGTGACCCGAACCACATGGTCCAACGCGACGGCACTAGTGCTGGATATCCACAAAGCATTTGCCTCCTTCACCTGGGATGTCTTATTTTCGGTCCTGTGAAGGTTTGGCTGTGGCTCCTAAATAACCAAGTTAATCTGCTTGCTCTATACTTCCCCCACTGCGCGCACTCAGTTTGGGGGGTGACTGTCTGACTCCATCCCAATCGGCTGGAGAACTAGGCAGGGTTGCCGCCTTTTGCCCCTTCTATTTGCCCTGGCAATAGAACCCCTTGCGACTTGGGCATGAGCCGAGGTGGAGGAGTGGGGAGGATCCCTCTGCCAAATGGCTCACAAGCCATTTCTTTATATGCAGACAATGTCCTTATCTAACGTTACCTCCGACCAGACATCCGTAGCCACACTCCTGGTGGAGTTCGGAGCAGTGTCATGACTTATTGTTAGTTAGGATAAGTAATGCTTGTTCCTACTCAGGGCAGGGGTGAACCCTCACGATATCGATATGTAGGGGGTGCTTGGCCTCCCAGTAAAAGAGAGCCATATCTCCAGCCAACAACTGCAACTGTGGAAGGAGTCAGGACTGACCAGTGTGGGGAACCTGTTTCTGAATGGCCTATTAATGACGTTTCAACCCTGACTGACCAATATGCTTCTACCGAAGGCCAATTTATCTGATTCGCTGCCCTAAAAGGGGACCTTAGGGGATATGTGGGGGGCCCGCACGACCAATCCAAAAACTCATCAACTTTAGCAAACATTACAAACGATGAGCGGGGGTCAGAGGCTGATCAAATGGATCAACAAAGCCCTAATCATGCACATTCAGATGTCATTGCACCTCTTGAGGAAAACTTGGGAGGCAAAATGTGAGAGATCACGTCACTATAAAGAGTGGGACTGGGCTCTGCTATACATGTGGAAGCTGATCCAGTTCTTTATTTTGCACAGGGCATACTTCTTTCCGTCCCGTCTAGCCACAGACACCTGCGCCAGGCGCGCCGTCCCACAAGCTGATATGAAGCACATGTTGTGTGACTGCCCACAACTCATACAGTACTGGAACTTGATTATATCCCATTTGGAGTAGATCACAGGGATCACAGGCATTTTCACATGGGAGGCGGAGGCCCTGGGCATTTACAAAAGAAAATGCAAAAACAAAAGGGGGAGGCGTTTCCTAGACCTGGCCCTCATGATAGCCAAGTAGTTGGTCACAACAAGATGGAAGCTCACAACCCCACCTAACCCAGAACACTGGCAAAGCACATTCCTTCGATGGGCGAAGGCAGAGGCTCTACACCGTGAAGAGGCCAGGGGGTTGCGTCAATGCCCAGTGGCCTAAGGGTTGGAGACACTACTCTCTCAGTTGACCAAGGCCCCCTCTGACTCCTCCTCTGATTCAGAAGCAACATAACCTAGTACCCCTAGCCAGGCTCAGTAAAGAGCAGTGTCCTTCTTCAGGCTGCCAGAGCCAAACACACACCTCTTTACTAATTCCAGTCCCTAACTCTCACAACACAACACTGTGGTAACCCAAATGCCACATCCCCTACTTTGCGAGGCCTGATCACTCGTGGTCCTGCGCGGACTAACCTCTTCTTTTCATCCGCCAAACTGACCTACTTATTAGGCTCTCCGTATTACCTCCAAATGCGTTATGTTTGTTGAAAGTTTCTTCCAAATGAATGAAATAAATGATAGTGACATATTTTTGTACACCAGAAGAGAGTGAAATTCTGCACACTACAGTTGTAATTTCGCTATATACATGTAAAAAATGTTTATTAAATAAATAAGTTTAAAAAAGCGTGTTTGGTGAAGGTCGAACGGTTAATTTATATATCTTTATCATTTGTGACCAGTTCATCAACGTGGGCTTGCACAACAGCTTCGGACTCAAATTAACAAAATAAACAAACCCTGTTGGATGAGAAAGCATTTTCCCCAGTTCATGGTCCATGGACCTGATCACTGTGATTGGCTGGCAGTAACAGAAATGGTCTGTTGTGCTCACCATTACAGCATGTGGGGCATGGTCCCTGCTTTTAAAATGGCCACATAAGAGGGCAGGGTGGACACACCCTGACCATAGGTCTTTGGGGGAGGCTTAAGATATCCCCTCATACATTGAAATAATTTTTAAAAATGCCAATTTTTACACAGCTTTTGGGCCCAGAAAGCATGCCTGTGAAATTGATCTTTCTTTTGAAGGTTTACATCTAGGCCTGTGAAACACGAGCACAGACATGTGAACCCAGTTTAGGTTTCCTTCGCTTAGATGCAAACTCAGCATATGAGATCACAAAACACAAGCCTGGCCTAATCGACCTGATTTAGGATTTGCTTAGTTCGCAAACCCAGCAGCCACGTCTGTGCAGTCTTAGGGCATATGGACCTGATTTGGACCTCATCCTAAGTTTGGTAACAGTTGCAGTCCAAGAACTGAAATTTTCAGTCTCCCGACCCAAACCAGAAACTCCTGCTCCTGTAAAACATCTTCAGAGACGGAACTTCCTGTTTAAGGTCCACGGACCCAAAATCTGGTTCCTTGGACCTCAAAAACATTCAAGAATAGGAGCCTTTTCATCAGTGGAAACTTGAATATCCTTCCTCAAAAAATTGTTTCTTATGTTGTGTGAGTGCTCAATGGCATGTGGATCATACTTTACATTGAGGGAAGGTGAACATCAAGGCTGATGATGGAGAACAAGGAGAAAGTCATCAGGAAAAGGAGATATCTGAGCCTATAACATCTGAGAATACAGAGACAGAGGAGAGAGCTGAGCCTTCCCAGATTGCAGCCAAACTGCAGCAAGATTACAGCATCTGAACTGGGTAAACATCTGAAGGGAACTCTAGATTGTCTAGGAAAATGTTATACACAGCCAGGTGAAAAAAGTAAATGCAAAATTTAATGCAAGAAAGGTCATGTGCAAATTATGTGACCTTTAGCTGAGCAGGTAATACAGGCAGTCATATTAGTTTACACAAGGAGATGATGGATGGAGTGCTGAAACTTTTCAGACACTCACCCCCAGTCACAGATCTGAGTTGAATCCATCATCGTTCTTTAGCTCACTTTGGCACCCCAGTTTGGACCCAGCCATATGCAAATCAGTCTTGACCCTGTGCCTCATGGGAACAACCCAGTGTGAACTGCCAGACCATGTCCTCCCTGGACCGGAAACAAGCATCCTGGGACCGGTTTCGGGGTAACATCCCTCATCAGCCAGGCTAGCTTGAATCCAGTGGCAAAGTGAGCAAGGGACCCCGTCTGGGCATACCCTGCCAACTTAGGACAAGCAAAGCAAACACAAGGAGATGATGGCCTGAGTACTGAAACTTTTCAGACACTCACCCCCAGTCACAGATCTGGGTTGAATCCATCATCGTTCTTTAGCTCACTTTCCCTCCTCAGTTCAGACCCAGCTAAATGCAAATCAGTCTTGACCCTGTACCTCATGGGAATAGTCCAGCCCGAACTGCCAGGCCAGGTCCTCCCTGGACCGGAAACAAGCATCCTTGGACCGGTTTCGGGGTAACACCCCTCATCAGCCAGGCTAGCTTGAATCCAGTGGCAAAATGAGCAAGGGATTCTTTGTGTTTGCAATAATATTAGTTTGGCATGTCAGTCATGAAAAGACATCTTAAACTGAATCTCAAAGAAGAGATTGTATGATGTGAGCAGTACTAGAACGAGGGTGCAGAAGAGGCAATTTAGTAACACTATTCTTATACAGCTGCTTCAGCATATAAAAAAGCAAAATGATCCTCCTCTGTAAATCTTTGCACGGTACTGCATGGAGTGTAAAAAAATGGTGTAGAGAACAAACCCTTAACTTTTGCCAGCATACTATGGATTTCCACTATGAAAAATTTGAATCCTAATCTGAACAACACAATCAGTTCCCGTCAAAACAGGCCGTTCGCCAGTCCATTTTTTGTTTAGTTAAAACAAAATGAAAAACACCAAACAAAATAAAACACAGCTCACCAAACGAATGATCTTTTGTTCCATGAACTAGCTTATCTCTACTTACTCCTAGGCTATGTATTGAAATCCAACTGGTTGGGTGCAAGGCCTGGTCACAGGCTGGGTCCCGTGGTGTTACCCCCCCACCCCCATGTACACAGCTATAGGCCATATGCTGCTGGGGCTGACTGCCCCAAGTGGGAGACTGGAAGTTGTATGTAGTATAACATCACAAAAAACCCCAGCAATTCACGGAAAAAGTAGTTAAAGTTTAGCTATGGTTAAAACACTTTAACATATGTTTTCAAAGCACTGAGATCCACCTAACCCCTTCGCTGCTAGGCCTTTTTCCCCCCTTTGCTAAGCCTTTTTTTGGCTATTTGGGGTAGTTCGCACTTAGGCCCCTGTAACATTTTGACCACATAAGGTATCCACGCCAAATGTGCTTCCTTTTCTTCCAACATCATGGGGATTCTAAAGGTACCCAGGGTTTGTGGATTCCCCTGGAGGGGACCCAGAAATTAGCCAAAATACAGCTTTTTGAAAAATGGGAAAAAAGGGCTACAGTTGAAAGCGTCTGGTTTTTTCCCTGCAAATGGTATCAACAAAGGGGTTGTGGTGCTGAAATCACCATCTTCCCAGCTTTCAGGGACAAGCAGACTTTTGTCAGAAAACCAACATTTTTTACACAGTTTTGGCATTTTTCTGGGACATAGCCTATTTTTGCTATTTTTTGTGCTTTCAACCTCCTTCCAGTTAATGGTAGAAATGGGTATGAAAGCAATAAGGGATCCTGGAAAGCTATACATTTTAGAAAAGTAGACAAAATTCTGAATTCAGCAAGGGGTCATTTGTGTAGATCCTTCAAGGTTTCTTAATAGAAACTAACAGTTGAATATAGAAAAAATTGAAAATTAGTTGAAAAAAACAGCCATTTATGTCAACGTTTTCACCTGTAACTTCTTCTAATTATGACAGCTGTCTGAAAACAATATACCGTTACATCCGCTGGACCTTTCTGGTTGTGGGGATATATAGGACTTGTAGGTTCACCAAGAAACCGACGAACCCAGAGCCAATAACTGAGCAGCGTCTTGCAATGGTTTTTTATTATGTACCGGGTATATAGCAATTGATTTGGGAAAATATATACATGGAAAAATCGGTATGAAAGACACCTATGTATTTCTGAAATTGGAACAAAATATATAGTTTAGAAACAGTAGATATTTGCACATTTCCGAAATTGGGAGTACCCATACTAGCATGAGAATTATAGGTCATTTTTCAAAATGACTTCTTTTTTACACATTGTCTTTCATTTGGAAGGCAGAAATGCATCGAAAGTCAATAGGTAATAACAGTTGCTCTACAATTCTGTGTTACCCTAAGTCTCCCGATAAATATGGTACCTCACTTGTGTGGGTAGAGCTAGTGCCCACGACAGGAAACGGCTCAAAACGCAACGTGGACACACTTTATTTTTACAGTGAAAACTGACCCTTTTTTTTGCAAAGTGCCTAGCTGTAGTTTTTGAACCCCAGTGATCCAGCGGTATACCAACAACAGATACTCCACTACCATATACTCACCTGGGCCCATAAAAACACACACACATTGAGTAAACCGCTGGAGTGGTTAAAGTTTTATATTTATACTTCACAATATTCAGGATTAGTTATTTAATTTTCTTAACTAACCTTTCACTGATCAAAAAGTTCTTTCCTCTGGTCGATGGACCATTAGTTGAACTAGTTGATGGTGATAATTAACTTAACCCTTAACTATTCTTCCGTTTGAAGTAAATGATCACAGACTCAGGAAGGTTTAAAATCTTTATCTTAATTAAATGCATGTGGACCATTTAAAAAATACAGTGCAGTCACTATCATACTTAGGAGAGAAATTCAATTGATTAAACATCAAAACATATACTTCGGACTCATACAATAATTAATGCTCAGAAAGGGAGAGGACAGAGAGAAAAGAACATTTGCAAATATCGTGAAATTATAATTACCAAGAATAGTGTGAAAGACCAACCCCCTGGCCAAAGGGCTGGTAAGGGTCCCCAGGATAGGTCAGGAGACAAAGACGTCAGGACAGGATTCAGGACAGGATAGATAACCTCTCTAGAATACCGACGATTGCGCCGCACCCCTTTCTGACACTCTCTTCCTCCTCGAGGTTCTTCCGCGATCTTCTGATCTAACCCAATTAAGTTAGGATAGAAAGTTCTTCTTTAAAGTCTGCATTCGAGTCTTCATCAGCATCTCACAGCATCTCTCCCAGCAACAGCATCTCCGACTCACAGACAGCATCCCGAGCTCTGCTAACTTACTAACTAAAGCTACCTTAGTTATACCTTCGTTTCTTCATGTTCCACCCACTAAAGTTTCAATATCGTAAATATACGAAACCTAATTGGTCAGGCAAGTGGGGAAACTCCATCACACCATGCTTACATGTCACTTTATTCTGTTAAACTATTGTTCGCAAACCCATCCCCTTAATTTTTATTCAAAACTTTATTCCCATCAACTACATGTATCCAATTTGCAACATTAATGACACTACGAAGAATAGAACATCACATTGCTGAACTTTTCACCATCCTTTCCCAGGGTATGGCACTCCAATTTGGCTTCCGTTCAAGTGTTCTGTCATTGACCTTCATGGCTTCACTCAATGAGCATGCGCAGGCATCACGTCATTTCATCCAGTCCGGTTATACAAGAGAGGCCTAAAGGCGCACTAATAATAAAGTCAAAAGACAACGGTTATTTTCACAAAATAAATGGTCTCACTGTATACCTCCCACCTCTACTCTATTCCCGTTTTCTTATTAATACTTTCCCCGCATTAGCATTAGTAAATAGCCTGTTTTAGTTTCAACTAAGCAGATGCCATGCACGCGAGTCTTCAAGACTCCATTTTAGTGTCTTCTGCTCATGCGCTAGAATTTCCCTCCAAGCGATTGCTCGTCATATTGCGTAGATGCAGTTGACGTATGCGCACTACAGTTTCCCCGTTTAAAGCAGTATTAGTCCGTTTTCATTGTTATCCGCGTTAGTACACACATAAGCAAGCTTCACTAACCCGCGTATTCATGTGGTGCGTATTAGTTATTCACAGATTACGTTTAATAACTTGTTAATGAGTTAAACGAGCGGATTGCCTCCGAGCAAGTCTCTTTCTTACGAGACCTTGCTCCATCAATCCCCTCTCTGATGGCATTTTGATCCATCACAAAATTACTCATCCCTTCCCAGATGCCAACTTTAGCACATCTCAGTTTTCTCCTTTTTCTCTCCTTATTTCATCAGTTACTTCTTTCCCTTCTAAGTCTTTCATCTTTTTGTATAGCTTTCCTTTCATTTCCTCTTATTGAATTTCTTCATATTCCCTCTTTCATTTCTTTCCTCTCCCTTCTCTTTCTAAATGTATTCCTCTCTTTCCCTTGCTTCTGCAACATTTACATGTGATCATTACTGTCATTACTATTGTTATTATCACAATTACTGGTAAGATTATTTGACCTAGAAAACTTTTCCCAAAATTAGTAAACCAATTCCCTATTGATGTTATACTCTTTGTTAATTTTCCCCATACACTGTCAACCTCCAGTTGGGTCAAGTCATTATGCATTCTTGTAATATTTCTAATATACCCTTTAATTTCCTTACTTTTGTCCGGAATATAAGTGCAGCAATGTTGAATTTTCAACATACCACAGACTCCACCCTCTTTTGCCAATAAAATATCAAGAGCAAGACGATTTTGTAAAACCATAGACCTTATTGCAACCATCTCTGTATTAATCATTAAGAATCCTCCGGCAGTATCTGTAGAAAGACGATCAACTATGGTTGACAATTTGCAAATTTTGCGTGAATTTAGAATGACTCCAACTGAGGGTATCAATGCACTGAATATATCACCTACTATTTCATAAAAACGAGCTCTTCTTCTCCGTGTTAGTCCATTAGAATTTTCATTGATTCCATTGATTCTGTCTACATGGTAGATCTTTGGAAAAACTATTCCAAAATAACAGCTCCCGTAACATTTTTCAGGTAACCTATAATAGGCATTATTCCCGCATACATAATACATTCCTGGAAATACAGGATCAGTTCCCCCTTTTAGTCCCCACCCTCCTAAAATTAGGAAGTTGTGTTCACATTCACTGGAACGAATGAAATTGTTATTACAATCTGTTTTTAACCTATGGAGGCAGAATTTTCCCCTTTTCACAAAGTCTAGGGAAATCGCAGCATGAGCTTCGCCCTTCGCATAAATTCCCTCTTTCTCAGCCCATGGAGGTACATGGGATTTCTGTTCAGCAGCTTTCTTTGTTAAATCCTGTCTCCTTTCTTCTACTAAATTCAAAAACTCTTTTTCTTCTTCACGTAATATACATGTTAGATTATTCTTGTGTGCCTGAGCTAAATCTATTGAACTCATTGTTAATAAGAATTCACCCATGAACTGTGCATTTTTACTACTAACTACTGGATTCATATTCTTTCTAATAGGCAATTCTGAAAACACCACATCTAAATTTGAATAAAAATACTGAAGTTTCCCTGTTACGTAAAATAAACTTGATAAAACGCTACATGAAACACCATATGTTAGAGGTATATGGTGATACGTCACCCCTTCTGACACTGATGAGGGTAACTTCATACAAACATAACAATTACTAATCTCCATCGTATTAACATACTGAAATAACAATTTAGTAAACACATTTAAAGACGAATCATTGTCTGATTCATTATGATAGTTTATCTCATCTTCTACCCCTATTTCTATTTTAGTTCCCTTTATTCTATCTACCTTCTCATTAGTAATTGTACTATTCTTGTTACTTGTTTCCATCAACAAAGGTACTCCTACTGTTAGGAATAACCATACTAATACTATTAATAAAATACTACATAAGCAAAATCTTAAGCATTTTCTTTTAAAACTTTGTTTCGGTCTTTCAGTGTCTTCAACTTCTGCCATTTTAATCAGAGAAAATGTCTTCTCTCTTTTTCTTTCTTTGTCTAAATTTTCTTAAAATCCAGTCTTATTTTAAGGAGGTCTTAATTTGCTTTCATCAATCTGTGCAACATGAACTCTTTCTGATTCTTCACATAAATCTAGGTTTTCAAACTCTTCTAGTATAACATAGGTCCATTCAGGGGCCTTGTATTTTCTGTTCAGAATTCTCAATCTTGGTCTTCTTCTTGTAAGTTTTACTAATGTTTGTTTAGATTGTGTCTGACTCGTAATCTCATTTACTTGCTCTGGTTTCTTTTCTGGTCTTCTTAGATGATATTTTAGTCTCTTCACTCCTGCAGGCCAATTGTCTCCTTTTCTAACTTTTTTGACCTGAACTGCACTTTCACCTTCTTTGTCTAAAGTTATTTTATTTTCACTTAATCTGGGCACAATCTGTTCTTGTTCTTCTTCTCTTTCTGAATGTCTTTGTTCTGTATTTTCTGTATTTGGATTTTCCTCTAATCACACCTGTTCAGGTCTTATTACAGTTTGTTCTTCTTCAGCCTGAACCTGTTCTTCTAGATCTATCTGATCCTGTTCAGGTCTTATTTCAACTTGTTCTTCTTCTGCCTGAACTTGTTCTTCTAGATCTACTTTTCCCTGCTCAGGTATCTGAATAGCTTTGTTTATTTGTACCTGAGTGTGTTCTTCTTTCCCTGACTTTTCCTCTCTATCTTTCTGTCTCTTTAATTCAGTTGTTCTCCTTGTTTCGACAACAGCATCAGGTATTTCGTTCACTGGTATCCACTCTTCCTGACTTGTACTTGGCTGTTCGTCATACAGTTGTCTTTCAGAATCTATTACTCTATATTCTTCTGCTTCACAACTTTCAACTTCTGACGTCTCAGCTTGTTCAGTCAGTGGCTGTTCTTGTTGTTCAGATGGACTCGGAACTCTTCTGGTATGACTAGCATGAATCCAATTGGGTAAACCTGCACACTTCACTGCTGTGGTAGTGACTAGTATCACTTGACGTGGTTTATCCCACCTGGGTGCTAGACACGACTTCCTTGCATGTTTCTTCACTAACACCCAGTCTCCAGGATTCAAATCATGCGCTTGGTCTGGTTGTCTTTCAACTGCGTCTTCTCCAACTTGATGAGAGACAGAACGCACCATTTCAGCCAATCCTTTGCAATAGTCTAATACCAGATCATCAGTTATATTCATCAATTTATTTCCAAGAATATATGCTTGTCTCATTGCCCTTCCCATGAGTACCTGGTGTGGACTCAATCCCATTTTTCTGTCAGGAATACTTCTGAGACCCATCAGTACAAGAGGCAATGCATCTGGCCATTTCAGCATTGTGGATGCGCACACCTTCCCTAATCTTGATTTGATTGTGCCATTAAGCTGTTCCACTATTCCAGAAGCCTCTGGACGATAAGCACAGTGCAGTTTTTGTTCAATGTTAAATGCAGCACAGATTAATCGAATTATCTCATTATTAAAATGAGGTCCTCTATCTGATTCCAAAGTGACTGGAAAACTGAAACGAGGAACTAACTCCCTCAATAGTAGTTTAGCAACTGTGAGACTGTCGTTCCTTCTAGTGGGGTATGCCTCTACCCATCTTGAGAACAGGCACACTATGACAAGTACATATTTCAGTCCATTGCAAGGAGGCAACTCAATGAAATTTAACTGCAATCTGGTGAAGGGTCCTTCTGGTTTTCCAATCTTTCCCCAACTAACCACTGTCTTCCTGCCTGGGTTTTGCTGCTGACAGATTAAGCATCTTTGGCAAAGGCTCTCTGCGACTACCCTAAACTTCGGATTGTACCAACTTTGTCTGAATAATCTGATCATTGAATCCCTGCCAATGTGTGTTGTCCCATGGTATACTCTTGCCATTTGAGAGAGTAGACAGTCTGGCATGACTGGTCTGCCATCTAAGTACACCCACACTTCATCTTCTGTCCTTCTTGTGCAACTTGATTTTATCCAAATCTCCTTTTCTTTTTCCTCAACTTCTTCCTGTAACTGTCTGACCTCATCCCATGTTTCTGGAACTGAGAAAAACATAAGTTGGCAGCTGGTTTCACCCATTTCAATTTTTCTGTTAATTGACATTGTATTTCTTGCACAGTATCGAGCAATTTGGTCGGCATATCTATTACCGGCCGCCACATAGTCATTTCCTGACTGATGTGCAGCGCATTTAACAACTGCTACTTCTTTTGGCAATTGTAATGCTTCCAACAGATCTTTTACATTTTTACTATTTCTGATAGGAGATCCTGAAGAAGTCAGAAATCCCCTCTGCATCCAGAGTTGGCCAAAATCATGCACAACCCCGAAACCATATTGACTGTCCGTAAATATGGTTATTCTCAAAATTTTCCCAATTTTGCATGCCTTTGTTAAGGCCACCAATTCGGCTACTTGTGCAGATTTGACTCCCGGTAAACAGGATGCTTCAACTACCCCTGTCATTTTACATACAGCATATGCAGCACTTAATCCTCCTTCTTCTGTTCTTAAACATGACCCATCCACGAATAATTCATGATCAGATTCCTTCAATGGTGTTTCCTTTATGTCTGGGGGGGCTTAGTACATAATTCAGTCACATCCAGACAATCATGATCAATCTCATCTTTAACTTCTTCACAACATGGGTCTGGTAGTAATGTGGCAGGATTCATTATTGTACATCTTATCACTGTCACATTTTCTGCTCCCAAAATCACTCTCTCTTACTTAGTCAGCCGACTAGGAGTGAGATGTTGTGTTCGCGTTCTTGTCAAAAGAATCTCAACTGAGTGTGGAACATAGACTTTTACAGAATGTCCCATCACAATTGACTCACTTTGCTCCAGACTCATACAAGTAGCAGCTACTGCTTTTAAGCAGCCAGGTAAGGCTGAGGCCACTGGATCCAAAGTGGCAGAGAAATACGCCACTGGACGTCGGCTCAGTCCATGTCTCTGTGTTAAAACTGAAAGTGCACAATTTTCTCTCTTCCAACAAAACAACGCAAATTCTTTTGAATAATCAGGCATGCCCAAGGCAGGGGCCTCACATAAACAGTTTCGTAGTTTCACAAAGGCTTCCAAACATTCATCATTCCAATCAATTGGATCTTTCGCTCTTTTCCGAGTTAATTGTATCAATGGTTTTGCTAGCATGGAAAAACTATTTATCCACTGCCTACAGTACCCAACCACTCCCAGAAACATTCTCATCTCCTTCTGTGTCTGAGGTAGCTGCATTTCTTTGATTATTTTTATTCTTTCCGGTGTCACTTTTCTAACTCCTCTTTCTATTTTATGCCCTAAATATCTAACTTCTTGTTGACAGAACTGCAATTTTTCTGGAGACACTTTGTGTCCTCCTTCGGCCAATTGGTTCAGTAATGCATTTGTGTCAGTGACACAATCTTCTCGTGTTTTTGATGCCACCAGTAGGTCATCAATATACTGAACCAAAACTGATTTCCCGGGCATAACCAATGACTCCAGACACTTCTCCAGTATCTGATTGAAAATTGAGGGACTCTCTGTGTACCCTTGAGGAACTCGGCACCATGCCAAAATACGATACTGAAACCGGAAGGCTAAAAGATACTGGCTGTCTGGGTACAAAGGAATAGAAAAGAATGCTTGGCACAAATCAATTACTGTAAACCAACCTGCATTCCAGGGTATCTGATAAAGGATCACTGCTGGATTTGGCACTACTGGGCAACAAGGCACCACAATTTTATTTATCTTTCGCAAGTCCTGTACTATCCTGTATTTACCACTAGGCTTTTTGAGTCCCATGATTGGCGAATTACAAGGACTACTCATTATTTCTTTTAAAATGCCCTGTTTAATCATTCGGTCAATTTCTGGAGCAATTCCTGCTTTCACTTCTGGACTCATTTTGTACTGTTGTGTGTTTGGGAAAACTGCACCTTCTTTCACCGTTACTTTAACTGGATCTACATTTGACATTAGCCCAATATCCTTTCCTGTATTGTCCCATACTTCTGTATTTACTGTGGTTCTCAACTCTTCAGGCAATTCACTCTCCGTTATCAATGAAAACATCTTGTCTACTTCTGTACCTTGCTTAGCTAACATCATTTTGTATATGATATCTTCGTCAGGGGTTTGGAAAGCGACACCATCAGGTGTACAATAGATTGTGCAGTTCATCTTGCACAATAGATCTCTTCCCAACAGATTTACTGGACTGGAATCGCAAACTACAAACCGATGCATATCTTTAAAATTTCCGATATGTACCTCCATTGGTTTTGTGATTGGGGTTCTAATCTGTTGATTTGACACTCCTACAACTTGGATAGATTCTCCCGAGAGGGGTAGGTTTGGGATGTCTGCTGTTCTCACAGTAGACCGGGTAGCACCAGTATCCAATAGAAAAGTGATATCATGACCTTCCACTTTCCCGTCAATAAATGGACCTGTCTGATCTACCGACAAGGATGCGCCAAGCACGCACTCCTCTTCCTCCCCCCTCAGGCACCGTCATTGCACATAGTCCGAATTTTCTTCATCATTCTGCAAAAAATATTGTGTAACCACTCTGTTATTCTTATCACTTTCTCCGTGAAATCCGGTGTTCGCACTGTATTTTTGAGGATTCACAAAGTTTGGCATAGGAGCTGGTGGCACCTGATACTGTGGAGTAACTACCTGCTGCGGCTGATTCATAAGTACTTCATTCTGCATCTGTGGAATTAAATTTTGGTTTGGCCCATTATTATTCTGAATACTCTTACACTCATTCTTCCAATGTCCAAGCTTTCCGCACGCATGACAAGGAAACTTCTTCTTCGCTTCCTCTCTATTCATTCGTCCTCTTAATTTACCACCATTTGCCGCTTGATCATTCTGACTCTGCTCTTTTATCTGATTATCAGTCTGGGTATTTACTTTATTCTCCTGCTGTTCTGCCAATTTTACTTGTGCCCACATCATTTTCTCTTTTAGCTTCCTACGCCTTGCCTCAATATCATCGCAACAATACTTTGCATATTTCAGAATTTCATCAATCGACTTACTCTGCCAGCACAACATGTGCTGTTGAATCATTTGACTAATCTCCGGTTTCAGACCATACACAAACTGATACACAAAATGTCCCATATCCTTATCACCAATGTTCTCAAAACCACTATACTGCTTAAACACTTGTAGTAACCGTTCATAATATGCATGTACGGACTCATTTGGCTCTTGGGTTGTTCTATCTATTTTTACCCAATCTGTTTCTTTAGGAGGGATTTTCCCTTTTAGGTAAGTAATTACTTAGTGATATTTCTTCATCACCTCTTCTGAGGGTGCTCCTGTCTTCGAGTCTCTAGCATACTCCTCACTTGGCCAATCAACTGTGATCTTACACTCTGTCCACAAATCAGCAGGTACTACAATATCAAATAACCCATCCAGATCCTTCAACAAAATCTTTGAAACCTTCACAAATCTTTCCACCTGTTTATACCACTCAACTGGCTTTTCTCTTAATCTGGGAAAATCATTCGTAAATGACAAAATATCCTGTCTACTCCAAGGGACATGAACATATCCACCACCAGGAACTTCTCTCATTGGACACAATTTCTCAACCTTATCTGATTCTCTCACTGGAAATGCAGATGATGCTTCTCTTGCTTGTACTTCCTCTTTCTTTCTTATCCACCTAATTCTCCATTTGTCAATGTCTCCCCATTTTCGCAAAATATTCATCAACTCTTTTATCTGTAGTCTCTTACCAGAAGCATTTACACTTTCTAAATCTTTGTCAGTAAAATCCACTCGATATGGTTTCTGCAACAGTTTTGATTTCCCTATATCTATTCCAATCTCTGAGGCAACCTCTGTTAATTTCTCATGAAATACTCTTGCTCTTCTAGTTATACACTTACATAAGAATAATAACTCCTCATCATTGTAAACATTCAATCTTTCTATGCTCACATTGCCAGTTATCATTTCTTCCAACTCTACTTTCAATTTACTGATATCTAGAATCTTTGGTTGTGGGTTTCGATTGTCTATTTCCTGTGCCCATCTCTCTATATCTTCAGGGGTAACTACTGTTGAACTTCCAGTTCCTATAGGAACCAAAGATCTCTTTTCTCTCAAATTTTCAGGTATAATTCTCTTTGGAGTTTCAGTTAAAGGTTCTACATTCGGGAGATCCATTAATGAAATAACTGATTCACTTTCACTAGTCTGATCATCCGTAATTATTACTTCTCTTCTGGGACTTGTTAACGGAATTGTCACAGTTTGAGGTTTCTGGCAAGTCTTTTTATCTCCATATAATGGAATTACAGGACCAATAGTCACTGGTACTGTCAAAGCTTCAGCATTTAAATTCAATTGGCTTACTTTTTGAACTAATTCTTCTCTAGTTTTATTTAAAGCTTCTCTCTCATTATCCTGCAACACCCTATTAAGTGATACATCATGTAAGATTTGTGGGGTTAAAGGTATTCCTATCACTGGTGCACTTGGGGTAACCTTACTAGGTGCTTCTTGGTACGGTGGAGGGTTTTTAATCAAAATATCCTCTAATAGCTCATCATCTGATTCACCATAACCTGTCGTATTTATGTGTTTCGTTTTTTCCTTACACTTTCCTCCTGATTGTTCTTCAGCCATTAATACTGGATATAAACCCTCGGTCACCACAGCTCTTCTCCAACGCTTCATTTGATCACTATTTGACTCATACGGATATCTAGGTAAAAATCCTCTAAATCTCCAACCACTTCTGTATTTTTCACGATCAAATGCCTCAATTTCCCATTCTTCCAAAGCTTCATACTGTGTCATTCTAGGATTAGGTTCTAACATATTCATTCTATCTCTCAAATTCTGAAGTATCTTTAAATTAAAAGTACCATGCTCCGGAAAAGCCAAAACACCATCACCTTTAGTATATTCCACCCAATTCTCCAACCATACACATGTGTGATATCCTTTCTCCATCATCATAAATGAAGCAGGTGTTTTGGGTGGTGGAATAGGAATTCCCTCTCTAGTCATTACAGGCTTGTCTTTCTTAAAGAAATTTTAAATTTTCTTCATTAATGTCATTTTCTTTGGTCTTCCAAACATTTCAGACGGTCGATATAGGAAAGAGTCTTCCGTATATCTTCTAGATCTATTACCTACGTCGCGTCCTATGTCAGCACGACTCACACCCGCAGTCAAATCAGGACTCAACATACAATTCCTTTTTCGACCAATCCCAACGCGGTTTTTATCTAACAACCAATTAGACTCAGGCTCACGCTCGTGTTCTGACCAATGCCAGCGCGGCCTTTTGTTACGTCAGTATTACTCCTCACTACTGACCCCTCCTTTACAATCTGTTTCTGTCTCACGCCCGCTGTTTCAACCAATCCCAGCGCGGCTCTCTGTGACGTCAGTATAACTCCGGCGACTGACCCTCCCTTCACAAGGTAATACGATAACTTATTTCTTAATACTTTTCATTAAATTCTTCGTTAATAACAACATAAAAACATTCGCTACTCTGTCTGTTCCACTAAACAAAAGAATAGATTTCTATTTATTCTTGAGTTTCAGAAATTACTCTTCTTCTACTGCGAGTAAAACCCCCGTTTACTCTTCATTCAAGCTCAGGAGAACCTGTTACTTCTCCAGTGTCACCCGTATTGGGAAATGAGACCAAAGTTTCACCAGCAAACCCCTTTTGCTATCATCCGCACTCGCTTTTATACGAAATAGTCCCTAGTTTAATACTGCCAGCCCTGCGTAGCTTCTCAGTATTATTCCAACAGACGAGTAACCTCACTGCAGTGTGGCTTCTGTCACCACCCGCTATTCATTTTCACGGGATTTCTGGGCAACATAAAACAAGACACTAACTCTTTTGTTAAACTTAAATCAATAATCAATATTTATCACCAAACTAGTCAATAATAACCATAGCTCTGCTACCAGAAAACTGATCCAGCGGTATACCAACAACAGATACTCCACTACCATATACTCACATGGGCCCATAAAAACGCACACACATTGAGTAAACCGCTGGAGTGGTTAAAGTTTTATATTTATACTTCACAATATTCAGGATTAGTTATTTAATTTTCTTAACTAACCTTTCACTGATCAAAAAGTTCTTTCCTCTGGTCGATGGACCATTAGTTGAACTAGTTGATGGTGATAATTAACTTAACCCTTAACTATTCTTCCGTTTGAAGTAAATGATCACAGACTCAGGAAGGTTTAAAATCTTTATCTAAATTAAATGCATGTGAACCATTTCAAAAATACAGTGCAGTCACTATCATTCTTAGGAGAGAAATTCAATTGATTAAACATCAAAACATATACTTCGGACTCATACAATAATTAATGCTCAGAAAGGGAGAGGACAGAGAGAAAAGAACATTTGCAAATATCGTGAAATTATAATTACCAAGAATGGTGTGAAAGACCAACCCCCTGGCCAAAGGGCTGGTAAGGGTCCCCAGGATAGGTCAGGAGACAAAGACTTCAGGACAGGATTCAGGACAGGATAGATGACCTCTCTATAATACTGACGATTGCGCCGCACCCCTCTCTGACACTCTCTTCCTCCTCGAGATTCTTCCGCGATCTTCTGATCTAACCCAATTAAGTTAGGATAGAAAGTTCTTCTTTAAAGTCTGCATTCGAGTCTTCATCAGCATCTCACAGCATCTCTCCCAGCAACAGCATCTCCGACTCACAGACAGCATCCCGAGCTCTGCTAACTTACTAACTAAAGCTACCTTAGTTATACCTTCGTTTCTTCATGTTCCACCCACTAAAGTTTCAATATCGTAAATATACGAAACCTAATTGGTCAGGCAAGGGGGGAAGCTCCATCACACCATGCTTACATGTCACTTTATTCTGTTGAACCATTGTTCGCAAACCCATCCCCTTAATTTTTATTCAAAACTTTATTCCCATCCACTACATGTATCCAATTTGCAACATTAATGACACTACGAAGAATAGAACATCACATTGCTGAACTTTTCACCATCCGTTCCCAGGGTATGGCACTCCAATTTGGCTTCCGTTCAAGAGTTCTGTCATTGACCTTCATGGCTTCACTCAATGAGCATGCGCAGGCATCACGTCATTTCATCCAGTCCGGTTATACAAGAGAGGCCCAAATGCGCACTAATAATAAAGTCAAAAGACAAAGGTTATTTTCACAAAATAAATGGTCTCACTGTATACCTCCCACCTCTACTCTATTCCCGTTTTCTTATTAATACTTTCCACGCATTAGCATTAGTAAATAGCCTGTTTTAGTTTCAGCTAAGCAGATGCCATGCACGCGAGTCTTCAAGACTCCATTTTAGTGTCTTCTGCTCATGCGCTAGAATTTCCCTCCAAGCGTTAGCTCGTCATATTGCGCAGATGCAGTTGATGCATGCACACTACAGTTTCCCCGTTTAAAGCGGTATTAGTCCGTTTTCATTGTTATCCGCGTTAGTACACACATAAGCAAGCTTCACTAACCCGTGTATTCATGTGGTGCGTATTAGTTATTCACAGATTACGTTTAATAACTTGTTAATGAGTTAAACAAGCGGATTGCCTCCTCTTTCTTACGAGACCTTGCTCCATCACTAGCTCTACCGACACCTAGGGAAACCTAGCAAACCTATATATTTTGTAAAACTAGACACCCAGAGGAATCCAGGATAGGGTTACTTGACTGGCTCTCTACCAGGTTCTGTTACCCAGAATCCCTTGCAAACCTAAAAATGTGTCAAAAAATACACATTTTCTCACATTTCTGTGGTGGAAAGTTCTGGAATCTGTGTGGTTCCACAAAATTCCACCCACCCCACGTTCCCCAAAGTCTTCCGAGAAAAATGGTACCTCACTTGTGTGGTTAGGCCTAGTGCCTGTGACAGGAAATGGCCCAAAGCGCAACGTGGACACACCACATTTTCACAGTGAAAACGGACCCTTTTTTTGCAAAGTGCCTAGCTGTAGATTTTGAACCCTAGCTCTGCCGGCAACAAGGGAAACCTAGCAAACCTATACATTTTTAAAAACTAGACACCCAGGGGAATCCAGGATGGAGTGATTTGACTGACTCTCACCAGGTTCTGTTACCCAGTATCCCTTGCAAGCCTAAACATTTGTCCAAAAAAACAAATTTTCTTCACATTTCTGTGGTGGAAAGTTCTGGAATCTGTGTGGATCCACAAAATTCCACCCACCCCGCGTTCCCCAAAGTCTTCTGAGAAAAATGGTACCTCACTTGTGTGGGTAGGCCTAGTGCCCACGACAGGAAACGGCCCAAAACGCAACGTGGACACACAACATTTTCACAGTGAAAACGGACCCTTTTTTTGCATAGTGCCTAGCTGTAGATTTTGAACCCTAGCTCTGCCGCACCTAAGGAAACCTAGCAAACCTATACATTTTTTAAAACTAGACACCAAGGGGAATCCAGGATGAGGTGACTTGACTGGCTCTCACCAGGTTCTGTTACCCAGAATCCCTTGCAAACCTAAAGATTTGTAAAAAAAAACACATTTTCCTCACATTTCTGTGGTGGAAAGTTCTGGAATCTGCGTGGATCCACAAAATTCTACACACCCCGCGTTCCCCAAAGTCTTCCGAGAAAAATGGTACCTCACTTGTGTGGGTAGGCTTAGTGCCCGCAACAGGAAACGGCCCAAAACGCAACGTGACACACCACATTTTCACAGTAAAAACGGACCCTTTTTTTGCAAAGTGCCTAGCTGTAGATTTTAAACCCTAGCTCTGCCGGCACCTAGGGAAACCTAGCAAACCTATACATTTTTTAAAACTAGACACCCAGGGGAATCCAGGATGGGGTGACTTGACTGGCTCTCACCAGGTTCTGGTACCCAGAATCCCTTGCAAACCTAGCAAATTGTCAAAAAATACACATTTTCCTCACATTTCTGTGGTGGAAAGTTCTGGAATCTGCGTGAATCCACAAAATTCCACCCACCCCACGTTCCCCAAAGACTTCAGAGAAAAATGGTACCTCACTTGTGTGGGTAGGCCTAGTGCCTGCGACAGGAAACGGCCCAAAGCGCAACGTGGACCCACCACATTTTCACAGTGAAAACCGACCCTTTTTTTGCAAAGTGCCTAGCTGTAGATTTTGAACCCTAGCTCTGCCGGCAACAAGGGAAACCTAGCAAACCTATACATTTTTAAAAACTAGACACCCAGGGGAATCCAGGATGGAGTGACTTGACTGACTCTCACCAGGTTCTGTTACCCAGAATCCCTTGCAAACCTAAACATTTGTCCAAAAAAACACATTTTCTTCACATTTCTGTGGTGGAAAGTTCTGGAATCTGTAAGGATCCACAAAATTCCACCCACCCCGCGTTCCCCAAAGTCTTCCGAGAAAAATGGTACCTCACTTGTGTGGGTAGGCCTAGTGCCCGCGACAGGAAACGGCCCAAAACGCAACGTGGACACACCACATTTTCACAGTGAAAACGGACCCTTTATTTGCATAGTGCCTAGCTGTAGATTTTGAACCCTAGCTCTGCCGCACCTAAGGAAACCTAGCAAACCTATACATTTTTTAAAACTAGACACCAAGGGGAATCCAGGATGAGGTGACGTGACTGGCTCTCACCAGGTTCTGTTACCCAGAATCCCTTGCAAACCTAAAGATTTGTAAAAAAAAACACATTTTCCTCACATTTCTGTGGTGGAAAGTTCTGGAATCTGCGTGGATCCACAAAATTCTACACACCCCGCGTTCCCCAAAGTCTTCCGAGAAAAATTGTACCTCACTTGTGTGGGTAGGCTTAGTGCCCGCAACAGGAAACGGCCCAAAACCCAACGTGGACACACCACATTTTCACAGTAAAAACGGACCCTTTTTTAGCAAAGTGCCTAGCTGTAGATTTTGAACCCTAGCTCTGCCGGCACCTAGGGAAACCTAGCAAACCTATACATTTTTTAAAACTAGACACCCAAGGGAATCCAGGGTTTCCCACGCAAGTGAGGTACCATTTTTCTCCAAAGACTTTGGGGAACACGGGGTGGGTGGAATTTTGTGGATCCACGCAGATTCTAGAACTTTCCACCACAGAAATGTGAGGAAAATTTGTTTTTTTACACATTTTGAGGTTTGCAAGGGATTCTGGGTAACAGAACCTGGTGAGAGCCAGTCAAATCACCCCATCCTGGATTCCCCTGGGTGTCTAGTTTTCAAAAATGTATAAGTTTGCTAGGTTTCCCTTGTTGCCGGCAGAGCTAGGGTTCAAAATCTACAGCTAGGCACTTTGCAAAAAAAGGGTCCGTTTTCACTGTGAAAATGTGGTGTGTCCACGTTGCGTTTTGGGCCGTTTCCTGTCGTGGGCACTAGGCCTAACCACACAAGTGAGGTACCATTTTTATCGGAAGACTTTGGTGAATGCAGGGCGGGTGGAATTTTGTGGATCCACGCAGATTCCAGAACTTTCCACCACAGAAATGTGAGGAAAATGTGTATTTTTTGACAAATGTTTTGGTTTGCAAGGGATTCTGGGTAACAGAACCTGGTGAGAGCCAGTCAAGTCACCCCATCCTGGATTCCCCTGGGTGTCTAGTTTTAAAAAATGTATAGGTTTGCTAGGTTTCCCTAGGTGCCGGCAGAGCTAGGGTTCAAAATCTACAACTAGGCACTTTGCAAAAAAAGGGTCCGTTTTCACTGTGAAAATGTGGTGTCCACGTTGCATTTTGGGCCGTTTCCTGTCGTGGGCACTAGGCCTACCCACACAAGTGAGGTACCATTTGTCTCAGGTGTCTAGTTTTCAGAAATGTGTGGGTTTGGTAGGTTTCCCTAGATGGCCGCCGAGCCCGGGGCCAAAAACTCATGGGACCCCCATTGAAAACCAGGTTGGTTTGTGATAGGTAATTTTGATGTCGCCTCACTAGGTTTTGGGCCCTTGCCTGTCGCGGGTCCTTGACCCACCCACGCGAGTGAGGTACCATTTTTATCGGGAGACCTGGGGGAACGCTGGGTGGGAGGAAATTTGTGGATCCACGCAGATTCCAGAACTTTCCCACACAGAAATTTGAGAAAAAAGTGATTTTTTCAGCTAAATTTGAGGTTTCCAGGGGATTCTGGGTAGGAGAATCTTGGGGGACCCACACAAGCCATACCTCACTGGACTCCCCCGGGTGTCTAGTTTTCAGAAATGTGTGGGTTTGGTAGGTTTCCCTAGATGGCCGCCGAGCCCGGAGCCAAAAACTCATGGGACCCCCCTTTCAAAACCAGGTTGGTTTGTGATAGGTAATTTTGATGTCGCCTCAATAGGTTTTGGGCCCTTCCCTGCCGCGGGTACTTGGCCCACCCACACGAGTGAGGTACCATTTCTATTGGGATACTTGGAAAAATGCTGGGGGGTAGGAAATTTGTTGTTTCTTTCTGCAGAGTGAACATTTTGGCACAATAATGCAAGGAAAATGTGACTGTCACATTTTGAGGTTTGCAGGACATTGTGGGTAAGATAACTTGTTGGTATCCACAGGAGAGACATCACCATGTACTACCATGGGTGTTTAGTTTACGACAATATCTACAGTTGGTAGGTTTTTCTTAGATGGAATGTACACCTTGGCAGAGAGACAAAAAGACAAAGATTACTGCACAGCCATCAATTCCTCAAGCACACACACATACTGGTTGGATTTGGCACGAGGGCGAGTGATGGTTCAGTATATAAAATTTTATTAACAAGAGATTTCACAAAAATGAAATGCCTGTCAATAATTGAAAGGACAAAAAACTGAACCAGTGACTCGCAGCTCGTGAGCTGTAAAGCCACGTCAAGGCCCCAACCGCTTAACAGGCCATTCACACACCTTTCATACGTGATACACACAAGACCATTCACACCACCAGGCACGAAACCAACACATTACAACATTCACAAAAAGGGACAAAGTACACCCTGCTTGCGAAAGACAGAAAAGACAAATATTTCTGCACAACCACCTATTCCTCAAGCACACATACATACTGGTTGGATTTGGCACGAGGGTGAGTGATGATTCAGTATATACAGTTGTATTAACCAGAGCTTTCACAAAAATGAAATGCACTGTTAATAATTGAAAGGACAAGAAACTGAACCATTGACTCACAGCTCGTGAGCTGTAAAGCCACGACAAGGCACCAACCTCTTTACAGGCCATTCATACACCTTTCATACGTGTGACACATACAAAACCATTCACACCGCCAGCCGCGGGCCCAGCACATTACAACACTCACACCAGCAGACAGCGCCATTTAAGGGCCCATCACTTTCACATGCCCACATTCCTGACACAGCAACCACACCAGCTCACGGATTGCGTGGAGTGGCGTTTGGCTAGCAGTGTGTGTAGTGACCAGCAGCAAGTCACTACTCACACACCGCCAGCCAAGCACCAGTCCACGCACACCGCCAGCCAAGTGGCAGTCCACGCACACCGCCAGCCAAGCGCCAGTCCACGCACACCGCCAGCCAAGCGCCAGTCCAGGCACACCGCCAGCCAAGCGCCAGTCCACGCACACCGCCAGCCAAGCGCCAGTCCACGCACACCGCCAGCCAAGCGCCAGTCCACGCACACCGCCAGCCAAGCACAGTCCACACACACTGCCAGCCAAGCGCCAGTCCGCGCATACCGCCAGCCAAGCGCAAGTCCACGCACACCACCAGCCAAGTCTCAGCCTACACACACCGCCATCTCCTTTAGGATTTTTTTATACAAAACAGAAAACACAAACAAATTGCAAATAGATACAAATCTACTAACATAAAATCTGAAACTAAATATATTGCACAAATGCCAACCTTGAAACTGAACAAAAAATATAAAACAATAGAGACCAGGCAATTCACTTTACCACTCATGGATGCTCCCAAAAATTATTTTGCGTGTGGTTTCTAAAACAAGCAGGCACACACAGCGCAGTGTTAGAAGGACATACGAGTCTCCTTCCGCGTACCTCTTCACCAACAGACTCTACATCTCCTACTGGGAAAGTCTTTGGAGGGTGTGGGAGGAATGTGATCAGGAAAGTGGCGATCTTTCAATCTAGCCACATCCTCCACCACTCCAACTCTAGGAACACTTGCCTGTTGAACTACAACAAGGTTGCCTATTACAGACTCCTGAAACTTAGCAAAAGTAATCTTTGACTCAGGACAACAATCCTTGAATACAACAAAAGCATTAAAGGTTGCCAAGTGGAAAAGATGGATAGCCAACTTCTTATACCAAATGTAAGCCTTACGAAGAGCAGTGTAAGGTTCCAACCTCTGATCTACTCTATCAACACCACCCATGTGCCTATTATAGTCTAAAATGCACACAGGTTTGCGCGCCTCAGCAACCTGACCCCAAACAGTCACAGGTGAAGTGCTTTCATCATGGATGGTAGTCAGCGCAACGCACTGCACTGTCCCCGCACAAGCTTTTGACAAACAAGTTCTTTGGGGAAACCTTTATGGTTAGAGCGGATTGTGCCACAAGCAACAGTGTCCACTTTGGCCAATTCCCTGAACAACCGCACACCAGTGTAGAAGTCATCTACATATAAATGGTGACCTTTGTTAAAAAGTCCTCTACCAAGTTCCCACACAATTTTCTCAGTCGCTCCAAAAGTGGACGGACAACCAGGGGGTTAATCCTGGATTCCTTACCGGTGTACACCCTGAAATTAGAGACATATCCAGTCCTACTGTCACACAGCATATACAGCTTAATTCCATAGCGTGCCCTCTTACTAGGAATGTATTGCCTAAAAACCAAGCGGCCCTTGAACAAGACCAAAGACTCATCCACTGCTTTTTCTTTCCCTGGAGCATAGATCTCAGAAAATCGATCTACAAAGTGATCAATGACAGGCCAAATCTTAAAAAGATGGTCACAATCAGGGTGATCTCGTGGCAACGCTAAACTATTATCGACAAAATGCAGCATCCGAAGCAGAATCAAATACCTATCACGACTCATGACTGCCCAAAATATAGCCGTTGCCATCAAGGGACTAGTAGACCAATATGAAGACATTGATGGCTTCCTTAGCAAGCCCATCAAAAAAGTTAAACCCAAGAACTTCTTCATCTCTTCCAGATTTGTGGGAGTCTACCGGGTAGCTCTAGAGTGGGGCCTAAGGCTGGCACTGTTGTCCCTCAAAAACTGTTCGGCATACAAATTAGTTTGCCCAACAATCTCTGCCAAAAATACATCGTCCATAAACAATTGAAAAACATTTATCGGCAAAAAACATTCTGTATTCACTCTACACCCTGGAACACCAGTAAAGTCTGGCAATGCCAGCTGCACCATGCCTGGGGCAACCCAGAGGTCATCACTTCCAACTGGAAGCCTTGCAGCCCCAGGCTGCAGCCCAGATGCCTCTTGCTGCACTATCGGCACATCAATGTCCTCCTCTAAAACAGGCACTTCATCCGCACTAAGAGTAGCTTCATCCGCACTGAGAGTAGCTTCATCATCCAATGATTCCATGTGGAGAGAAAACTCACTGCCTGAATCTTCCACTACCTCCTCTGCCTCAGATGCAGAGTCAGTCTCTGAACCATGGTCAGAGAAAGACTCAAAAAGCATACCAACAACCTGCTGAGCAGTAATCCTGCGGCTAGCCATTATCCTTACTAAGAAAGGAGACTGCATAAACAAGTCAACAACAACCAACATTGTGCAAAATAAGTAAGTAAAAAAAATGTGTGCTTTTATCACAAAGATCTATATACTCAAAAACTATACGATTCACTTGCAAGAGACAGCTACACTCACCAGCACCTACTCTGCAGAGACACAGCAAAAACCAACGATATCCCACTAGAAAGAAAAAAACAAAACCAATTTCTCACAAGACAACAAAATACACATCGAGCACAAATGCAAAAAGATTTTAACACTCAAAAAACAGAAGCCAAACATACTGCTATTATTACACCATTTGCAAAAAACACATTCATGCAGGGAAATGAAACTCATTTACATTGTACAAAAAAAATGTCTCTTACCAAACACATGCAACCACACAAAAAGCAGAACCACCAGTAACGAAACCGCAACCTGGAACAGTCTAAAGAGCAAAAGCCTTGAACTAGAACAAAAAGGGAGAAATAAAGCATTACAAATGCAATTCACAAGAAATAAAACAATTAGAATTATAACACGCTATGTCACTACCCAAATGGTCAATCTGCCAGATGGGCCTTCAAATAGGGCTGAGAAAAATGGGGTGTGATCTTGCCCAAGGGATCGGGTGAGGTTGTCTGCCAGGCCGATCTGTCCCCCAGGTGGGCCAGAAAACAGCAGACAGAAATGTGCCCCCCTTGCAAAAGAAATAAAACCCTGGTGCCTAGTAGGGCTTTCTGCCTCCCCCCTCCTGCCTAGGGCAGAAAGGCCAAAAAAAAGGGGCAGACCCATCCCCAGGAGGGCAGAAAAAGCATTAACCAAATTTTACCCCCTTGGAAGCGACCATGTCGCTTCCATTACACACAAAACAAAATCCCTGGTGCCTAGTGGGGTTTTCTGCCCCCGCCCCCTGGGGGCAGAAAGGCCCAAAAAAAACGGGCCGATCCACCCCAGGGGGGGGGGGGGGCAGAATACACATATAAAAAATATTTGCCCCCCTGGAAGCAACCCTTGCCCAAGGGGTCGCTTCCATTTCATTTAAAATAAACTCCCTGGTGTTTAGTGGGGTTTTCTGCCCTCCCCCTCCCCCCCTGGGGGCAGAAAGGTGAAAAAAATGGGCCAATCTGCTGATTAAACATACAAAAAAAATCTGCTCCCTGGAAGCGACCCTTGCCCAAGGGGTCGCTTCCAACGTCCCTGGTGTCTAGTGGGGTTTTCTGCCCCCCCCCGGGGCAGAAAGGCAAAAAAAACGGCCCACATATAAAAAATATTTGCCCCCTGGAAGCGACCCTTACCCAAGTGGTCGCTTCCATTTTCAATTTATTTAAAATCCCTGGCTCTAGTGGGCTTTTCTGCCAGGCCAAAAAAGCCAGCCGATCTGTCCCCGGGGGGGCAGAAAAGTCTTAAAAATATGGTGCCCCTTGGGGAAGTGACCCTTGCCCAAGGGGTCGCTTCCATTTAAATTTTAAAAAACATCCCTGGTGTCTAGTGGGTTTTTCTGCCCCCCCCCCCCCCCTGGGGACAGAAAGGCCAAAAAAACGGGCCGGGCATAATACACATACATTAATATTTGGCCCCTGGAAGCGACCCTTGCCCAAGGGGTCGCTTCCATTTTCAATTTATTAAAAATCCCTGGCTCTAGTGGGCTTTTCTGCCCCCCCTGGGGCCAGAAACGCCAGAAATCCAGCCGATCTGTCCCCAGGGGGGGGCAGAAAAGTCTTAAAATTAATGTGCCCCTTAAGGAAGCGACCCTTGCCCAAGGGGTCGCTTCCTTTACATTAAAGAGAAATCCCTGGTGCCTAGTGGGGGCATTCCTGCTGCACGATCGCGACGCCATGCGCGATCGTGCAGCAGGAATGCCCTGCATTGAGACATCAGGGGAGAGGAAAAACTCTTTCCTCTCCCCCGATGCCTCAATGCATCTCAATTCCCCCCCCCGCCCCACCGGAGCAA
This sequence comes from Calotriton arnoldi, assembly GCA_963921515.1. Lineage (NCBI taxonomy): Eukaryota > Metazoa > Chordata > Amphibia > Caudata > Salamandridae > Calotriton > Calotriton arnoldi. Next base: position 23,863 of record CAWUFW010018892.1, on the reverse strand, counting down.
GGAAACTTACCTGTTTCCTGAAGACGCACTGGAAGCAAATGGCTTCCAGTGCGTCTGGCTGCTCCTGATGACGTCGGCGCGCGCTGTGCGCGCTGAGGTCATGGGATTGCCTGGGGGGGGCCGGGGGTGGCAGCAGAAACTCTTCCGCTGCCATCCCCCTTTGTGGGGGCTAGATGGGCTGCCCAAGGGGGGAGCGCCAGCGCTTCCCCCATGGGTGGGTGCCATGACGGAGTGGTTCCGTCATGAGCACACGCCCACCGTGGCTCATGACGGAACCGCTCCGTCATGAGCACTCAAGGGGTTAAAACCCCACAGTTAATTTACATTTATGGTTATGACTTATAACTGAAATTAAACGCTATGGTTAGCTCTGCAATCCATAACTCGCATGCCAGTAATGCAAACTCTAATTAGTATGACAAATGCAATGTTTATGACCTCACATTTTATACCTCTGAGTAAGAAAACCTGACAGCACTATATCATTACATACGAACACATCCCATAATAAATAAATCATGCTGTATACTTAGATGCTGCACCGATAATGCTCATAGTAATGTCATATGTCAAACCACAAGTGAGATCATTTTTGGCAAGTATCCTATAAACTGAGTGAGACAGCCAAAATGGAGGAATTGGAAAAGGACTGGTTCTTATGAAACCAGAGGTGTGGGCACCAGGCTCCCTTACAATTATTTAAAAAATATATAAATACAGTAGATCCCTATTCATAGTTTCTACAGAGAAAATGAATCACTATTGGAACGTTTTTCTAAAATAAAGCCTACCTGTCATCCATTACTACTAGTAAAAGGATGCAGTGCCCTCACCCAGCCAAGGTGGCATGCTCCACCATAAGGCTGCACCTTATTAAGGACACAGGTCCGCAAAATGCCTTGTTCAGGCCCCTGAGCCCTTTATACATGTGATTTAATTTGCCACCTGCATTATTAGAGCTATATAAAGTCATCACAATGGGGACTATACATAATATTTTCTAGTGGTTGTTCAGATCTTAGTTTATTAGAACTTGCCACTTTTCTTCTGCTCTATACCATCTTCCACATATTTGTCCTGTCACTGTTTTTCCCAAACAACAGCATTTGTTATGAAAAAAAGAAAGAGAATTAAAATGTAATTTGTTTTACAATATTTCGCAAAATATTTGTAAGGGTTACCAGATCAACTTGTGCAAATTTTCTTTTGTGCAGCCATTTGGCTTTACAATGATGCTATAACTATTTGTTATCATTTCAGAAGCTTTTTTAAGAACTGAAAAGTGATCCATTGGATTGAAAAAAACTCCTCAAGATATATTTATTTCAAAGCAAATGCAATAGTATTGCAGCATGACAACCTATGCAATTTTTTAACCACATAATAAACCTACCTAAGTGCATATATTCTGTTTTTTAGTGACCCTTAGTGTCTTTCACTTTCTGCGTTGAACTTTGTCTGAGTTTTATATTTTATTGTCAATTTAAACGTTACTTCTTTTTTCAACTCGTTTCTTTTAATTCTCTATGCTGGATTTCATTTTACTGTTATTCCTTTTCGGATCTATTTCAACATTTATAATTGCTGCAGGCACTTTAATATTATTCAAATGTCTTCTGCTTTCCTAGCATGTTTTAGTTTTAAAACCTTTATTCCAAGAATAGAAACTATGCCTTTTCTTCCATTGCAAATACTGTTTCACGGTGATGGTTTCATCATTGCATTTTGTCCAGCCCCACAATATTTGTTGTGAACACCACAGAGTGCTCTGAACAGATATTGACCCCTATGCGGAAAATGATGGCAACTGTAGTATATGTTTTCCCATCCAAACATATCTGTCTGCACTTGAAATTCTGTATTATAACGCAATTTTTAGTCTATCTTCATTGTATTTCAACAGCATTTTCATGAGATTCTTCCCTGATTGTCGAATTCTCAAGTGTGTTTGTGCAACACCTGTGCAGACTTCAGACATATTATTGTGGTTCCCATCTTTTGTTAGACATTCAAACTGTCCTACACATTACTTTGGAATACTTATGTAGACAAACATTTCATGCCCTATATTTGTTTCTTGTATATAGCCACAAATGGTGCACTTCTGCTCCAATGCATAGTACGGTTCAAAAAGCCATATAAGATCAACTCCTTCTTGCAGCTTACTGAACATGTCTAAGATAAATTCCTGAGCATGTTGTTGTCCCTGCATTTAGTATAGTTCTTTCTGGCACACGGTATACTTAGACACTGTATCACAAATGAAATGCATGTTGTCCTCTGGAAAACATTTTCTACTTCCTTCCTTAGCTTCAGTAGCTCTGCAGTGAGTGGCTGGTGTTCCGTTTGTTCTAGGAATTCATAAACTGATTGCAGTGCAAATAGAACATTCACTGTCACATTAGCATTACACTGAACACCAGCTGTATTTGAGAACTGAAAAATAGCATTTACTCTGAAATAACTTTCTCTCTTTTTTTTCATTTGCTTTCTTCTTTTGCTTTGTACCATTGCACTCTAATTTGCTAAGAGTGACGTATTTCAACAGATTTACTTAACTAGATGTGGAGCATACAGACTTTTTAGTTGTTATCTTCCCACATATATGTCCTCAAAGAGTAAAAATATAGCACTACATCTTGCCAGTTTCTGTGGTTCCTGAACAGAATCAAACTGTATTTGTATGAACTCTATGTCATCCCTCATCCCTATTTGGGAGTATAATGAACTGCATGACAAACCCTAATGCTCCATACGATAGTCCTGACTCTACACTAGGTTTCTGGGTAACATGATGTGACACTTAATACTCCATTAACCTAGCTATCTTTCAAACAGTTTTTCTAGTTAATCTACTCTTTTTTGCCTTACAACTGATCCAGCGCTGTGGGTCAACCCTCTTGCCATTTGTCCTCTGATGAATCTTTCCTTTGCCGCTTGAGAGGTAATGGGAGCTAACTTTGCATCGGTCAAGTGTCTTCTTAGGTCCGGGGAATTGAGTGTTTAGCCTAAGCCACACTCAGCAAAGAATCAAGGCAATAAGCATAGAGGTCTAAACCTCTCAAAGTCCAAGGGAACGTGGCAATGATCTCAGACAGTGTAGACTCCAATGATTTGCAAGAAAATCTCTCAGGTAACACCCTCTGTTCGCATCATCAGGGCTTCCATTGTCATTTTGCCTTCTCAAGTTGTAAGCTGCAACATTCACGAAATGTCCCTCACTGAACATGAGAATAATATCAACCTTGGGCACCTAAGCCACATTGCAACAGTGCTGAATAAGACTCTTCAGTTAACGCTTTGACTCTCCATGTTACTTGTCATGATCTTCTTCTCAGACTCTCTCTCTCTATTGCTAGTACAGTGTTGTATCTATTCTCAAATGAACAACCCATGTGAACGCACCTGCATGGAAAAAGACATGCAAGCAGAAATGGAAAACAATATTTTATGCAGAATGGAAAACAGGCCTAGTCAGGACAACTTTAAAGTATTAAATCAATTGGGCACCTTTAATATGCATGTGCACCACCAAACACGAATAAAAAATGTCAGTACATTAGATTCATATTACATGTGGCACACAGTAAATCTTGAATCCGCATGTGTAAGCATGACTAAGAATTACATTTTGAATGAAATATATGAAACATTAGTGCACGCATTACATAAATCATTGTTGTTTCCAATGTGGATACTTTCTTATATTATGAGGATGATTTGAAATATCACCTAAACGCTAAACTTTAATTTAATACAGTTAAGGCACAAAGTACATTAATTCTCTAATGCTGCTGTGAATGCACTTCAATAATGATGTCAAGTGAAACACTTTACCTTAATGTCGTTAATCCAGACAGGAAACATGTGCTAAGTGCACGTTTATTTTATGTATTCGTTATATATAAAGGTGGAGCTAAAATTACGCTGCTCCAATACCTTAAGGAAAGTTCGTGTCTTAATGTTCCAGGTGATAACCGAGTTTAGTTTTCCACAGTTGTTTACTTTTCTGTCTGCAGCATGTCAGAGTTGAACTTTGCACATTGCTGCAGAGTTGGCATTAAACACACTGGCTTCTTGTGCGGCAATTTCAGTTTCTGTTTTAATTGTGTGCCTGACAACTGTTTTTCATACATGTTTTCAGTAATCCTGCCACACAAAGTTGTTCATGCTGGTTCACTAAGAATGTGAATCCGAATCTCGTTCAGCATTTATCCATACTCTGCATCTGCAGCTTGATGTATTTTCTGTCCTAATTCTTCATACCGAAAATGCAGCCAAACGTTTACATTCGCAGTACTGCCAAAGCTGTTACTGTGTCCTCATGACTTAACTTTTCAAAGATTGGCTGACCTTTCACAAGTGTCTGTTACAGGAGGCCCCCAAAAGGATTATACATTTACCTTCTGACACAATTGTAGTATGTTCTTAAAATGTCCTGCAATGTGAGGTGAAAAATAGCCAGCATCGAGTTAGACATCATACGTACTTCGTTAATTATTAATACCTTCGTTTGTCTCAGCACTCAATGAAATTCAAGTGAAGATTCTGGAGACAATTTGTTGAAGAAATTCTTTGTCCTGTTCAACTGGCAAAATAAAGTAGTGGTGAGTTGTTACAAGCAGCCAGCCCTTTTGGTGCAGCAACTGTGCATGAACATTTTGCGCCTGCTTTCTGGTGGACATATGCTGTTATAGCTTGGATGACAACTGAATATATCTTTCATCTAAAACTTGTAATCCACTGCTTTATCCGCTTTGTAGAACAGCTGTTTTTTGCTCTTTCTATGATTCTGACACCAAAGCACCAAGTCGACTATCTCTTTTTTTTTTTTGAAAATATTTTTATTGAGCACTGCAGATAGTACACAAGTGTATACAGTAAATCATAAGCATTTTGAAGGCCTTGCATGTTAGCAAGGCAGCCCGGATCCTGGCCACATGTTAAGATAAAACACACCTGCTTCTTACAGAAAATACATCATGACTTGCAGCATAAATGTACAAACCGTATACTCAGACAGATAACTACAATTCTAATACGTGGTATCCTGTGCAGCACCCATTACACCCCCCTCCCAAACTAACCCTCCCCAAACAATACCCCAACAAACAAGTAACTTAAGTGCCGCTACACAAATTACACACCTCGCTGATGTTCCTGCGTCCAGTGCGTAACAGGTCTGAGAGCCCCGGGAACGGGCGTGTACCGAAAGGGGAGGGGGAGGGGGGGAAAGAGGGAGGGGGAAAGAACCCTAGTCAGGAGCAAGGAGAAGGGGGGACCCAAGGGGAGAGGGACAAAGGCAAAGGGCCGGGGATAAGAAAATAGAAGGTAATAGAAGGGAGGCCCCCAGGTAGAGTGTGGGGAATCATGAATCCACCAGCTCCTATAATACTACACCACTGTCCCGCCGACTGTGTTGCGATCCCGAAGGCTCAACATCTTCCAGAGCCTTGAATTGTTCCACTAGGTGCGCCCAGTCCAGCGAAATCGGACGCTTACGCATTCCCCTGTATTCTTCACGGTGTAAAGCCTCCCTTTCTGCAACCGCCCATCTGCCCACCTCCTCTCGCCAATCGCCCACCCGCGGCGCTAGAGTAGACTTCCAGCGTCGTGTTATCATACGTTTTGCCGACATCAAAGCCAACCCTGCAAATCTACGTAACAATTTAGCCTTCTTAGGGAGGGGGAATAATCCCAAAAGGCAGGCCTCCATTGTATCCCATGGCGCCCGCCCTGTCAACGTCTCCAACCCTCGGACAACCTCTGACCAAAACCCCCGCAGTACCCGACAGGACCATATCATATGAAGGAAATCAGCGTCATGCATCCTACACCGCGGACATACTGCGGCCGTCGTGGGAAACATTTTCCGTATCGTAGCTGGGGCAAGATATGCTCTATGTAGTATAAATAACGGAATCATTTTTAAACGGCAATTACGGGAGACTCACCGGGGATGTTCTAGCATTTGGGCCCATTCTCTATCTTCCAGCTCCCGCCCCAAGGTCACGTCCCACTTCTGCCTAAGACGTATTAGTGGAACATGCAAATGTTCTCTCAAGCCTCGGTAAAGCCAACGCACCAAGTGTCGGCCATGTCCCATAAGGTGTAGTGATCTCAGCAATTGAAAAGTGGTGGGTTCCGTTTGATCCGTATACCAATAAGTGCGAATAAAATGCACTACAGTCTCGTGAATGAGAAACAAGGAGTAAGGCAGCGAGTTAGCGCGTACAAACTCGTCATGGGGCATCAGGTGGCCCTCAAGAAATAAATCCCCGACTGTCCTCACCCCCTCCCGAGCCCACCCCTGTATTTGGGTCATTGAAAGCACCCCACGCCTAGTAGGCAACCCACATATGGGGATATTTGGGGCATACGGAAATGGCACCCGAGCCAATCTCTTCGCCTGTGCCCAATAATGCAACGCAACCTGCAACAAGTATGGAGGATCACGCATTTTCGGTGCTCCCGAACAGAGCTGGGACTGAAGAAACCCCCGTCTCAAGCAACCCAAGGAGTATCCAATTTCGAATAAGTTTTTGCCGGCCAACCAATAAGCCATCCACTGTAACTGCCCCACTATACAATACGTCTTAAAATCAGGCACCCCCATGCCCCCGGCCGCACTAGGTAGCTGCAGCTTAGACAGCGCCAACCGATGTCTGCCCGCCCCCATATCAGAGATGTTAATAGCGTATCAAGCACTTTAAAAATCCACGCCGGCAGGACCACCGGCAAATTCACGAAGTAATAAAGGAGGCGGGGTAGCATGACCATTTTCGAGACCGCCACGCGGCCCGCCACAGTTAATGGCAACGAATTCCAAAAGGCAATCTGGGAGCGCAACGAGTTGATGGTGCGTACTACATTCCCGTCTATAGTATCAGCGTTTGATCTATAAATATTAACCCCCAAGTATTTAATAGTGACCGGCTCAACTCGGAAGCGCATTTGACCAAATTGTAGAGTAGGAGACGCACAAGTATTATAGAAGGTGAAGGCCACCGATTTAGAAGCATTAAGGCGCAAGCCAGAAATTTCCTCGAATCTATCAAAGGCAGCAGCTATCTCGCGTTTATCAACTTCCAGATTGTGAAAGTATAACAGCATGTCATCCACGTATAAGGATACTGAATGTATCACCCCACGCAACTGTATGCCATAAGGGATCATAATCTGACGCAAGTACTGTGCAAGAGGCTCAAGGGCCAACACAAAAAGCATGGGGGATAAGGGGCAGCCCTGGCGTGTACCCCGGGATATTAAATAAGAGGGAGAGATGGTCCTACCCGTCTTAGCGCGCGCCGTGGGACTGGTATACAACAATTTAAACCATGCGCAATAGGACTGGGGCAGGCCAAATTGAGACAACACCGCAAGCATATATGGCCAGCTGAGAGTATCAAAAGCTTGACGCACGTCTAAAGACAAGCAACCAGCAAGAGGGGAAGAGGCGGACGCCGCGTGTATTAAGGCATGGAGCCGACGGATATTCAAAGAGGTACTGCGTTGGGTACGAATCCACATTGGTCCGTGTGGATCAACCGGGGAAGGAGTGGAAGGAGTCGTGACGCCAATACCTTACTCAGCACCTTGTACTCTATATTCAGAATAGAAAGTGGTCTATAAGATAAAAGTTCAGTTGGTACCTTGTCCGGTTTCAATAAGGACGTGACTATCGCCTCCCTGGTAGTGAGAGGCAAGACCCCACTCTCTAGGGAAGTAGTATAAAGTTGCAACAACCTCGGAATCAACTGATCAGCAAATGTGGAGTAAAACTCCACAGGGAAGCCATCGGAGCCTGGTGTCTTGTTGCGGGCCAACGCCTTTAGTGCCATCCGAATTTCTGCAGCAGTAATCGGAGCAGCCAACCCCTTGGCCATTGAATCAGAAACCGTGGGAAGCTGGACCTCGGACATAAAGGAAAGCGTGAGAGCCATGTCATCTAAACATGGGGCAGTATACAACCGAGCATAATATTCCTGAAACGCAGCATTAATCTCACCCTGAGACGTGACCAGTACATTATCAATCGTGTTTATAGCTAAAACAGGGGTAGGACTCATCATGGGCTGGATCAGTCTCGCCAGTAATGTACCTGCCCTTTCCGCCTCAGAGTGTGTTCGCAGTCTGTAAGCATCAAAATCCAACAGACGCAATCGCTCTAACAACTCCGCATACTTGATCCTGGCAGATTGAAGCGGTTCTGCGTCGTCCTCACTCCTCTGAGCCGCCACCTCCAGGGCCTGCAATTCCCCCTCCAGGTCAGTAATATCCCTAATCACTTCCCTCCACGATCCCGCCAAAGTCCCCATGGCAACCCCACGTACTGTCACCTTGAAGGCCTCCCATTCGATAGCCCTGGACGAGGCAGTACCCTCATTCTCCACAAACAATGCGTCAATAGCCGCTTTCAATGCCGCCCGATAGACCTGATCTTCCAAATGTAGAGGCTGCATCCTCCACGTTGGAATTGGAGCAGGTGAATGGCCCCATGACAACCGCAATGCTATAGGATTATGGTCAGATATCGTCTTGCCCAGAAACTCACAATACGTAATTGAAGAGGAGAGACCCGGGGAGCATAGAAAATGATCCAGACGTGTGGGCAACTTATGGGGGCAAGAGTAAAAGGAATATTCCCTCATGTTCACATGCATTGCCCTCCAGACGTCCAATAAATCCCAACCCTGTGCCCAACGTGTCAAGGTTATGGCTTGTGCCCTTGCCGCCGTATTAGACAAAGGAGGATGAGAACGATCCAGGCCAATGTCGAATACTGCATTCAGATCGCCCCCCAGAAGCCATGGGACATGGGACCAGCCAGCAAGCGCCTGGGACACCCGCACAAAAAATGCCTCATGGTCCGTATTTGGTGCATAGAGGGACCCCAGTACTATCTGCCTGCCATCCAACGTTCCTAACAGAAGAACAAACCTGCACTGATCATCTAATTTGCTCTCAGTAAGAGAGAAGGGAATGCCCGCCCGAACCCAAATGGCAGCCCCCCTGGAAAAGGCCGAATATGTCGTCGCAAAAACCTGCCCACGCCATCTCCTTTGTAGTTTCGCAGTTTCAGTGGGGATCAAATGGGTCTCCTGAAAACAAATTATGTGTGCTTTACAGCGATGCAACTGCGCAGCTATTCTATGTCGTTTTGCCATAGAACCCATACCTCGCACATTCCACGAGACAAGGGTATAAAAATTAACAGCAGGCACCATCAAATGGAATTAGACCCCCCCGGGTCCCACCCCCATCCCCCCACCCCCACCCATCCCCCCACAATCCCCAGACCAAGCAGCATAGTTACATCAAAATCAACAGAATCCCAATACTGGGTCCAACGCCCAAACATCGTTCGACCAAACCGTGATAACAAAGTTAACATACTTCACATTCAACCAGTGCTACCGCCTTTGGGGGAGGTCGCCAACACTAGCCACAAACGCACAAGTGCAATGAGGCACTCAAAAAAACGCCCAGAACGTGCACCGGGCCCGGGAACTTAGCCATCTGTTCCCTCCTGTCAAAACGGCATACAAGTGCTATGATGTTCTGCCAGCCAGATAAAGACCCATGTACTGGATTACAGAACTACAATCGGACAGGAAAACAATAAGAAGCTAAGTATATCCTACAAGGCAGAAGACAAAGAATCAAGAGTCCGCCGAGGCCAAAGGGTCCTTGCTGAGTCGTGAGGTCGCTGACGGGAACAGTGCTACGCTCCATCTGTATCAGTGTCCGTATTCAATCCTTCCGATGGGCTAGAGCTGATCTCTGGGCGAGTGGTGCGAAAAGTGGAAGCAGCACGTAGAGCCCTCCGCCTGCCCTCCAGCACCTGCTGACGGCCCAATGAGCTGGAAAGCGAGCTTTGTGTGAGGATGCCCCTCTTACGTCTCCGAGGGGGACGCTGCGGTTTGGGCAGTGAGGAATCCATGCGTCTCGTAGGTTGGACATCGGGGAACGTCTTGTCCAGCCATTCCCACGCACTGTCAGGGGTGTCAAAAAACAAGGAACGCTAATCATAGATGATTTTCAGTTTTGCGGGGAATAATAATGCAAATGACAGGCCTGCTGCTCGAGCCCGTGCCTTCACCTCCATAAAGGAAAATCTTCTGCGCTGGACTGCCAAGGTGTAATCCGGAAATATTGAAATCCTAACATTATCGATTTGGAGAGGGCCATTATCTCTTGCCGCCTGTAGTAGATGATCTCGATCCCTGTAATTTAAAATCCTGGCCAGGATGGGACGCGGGGCAGCGCCCGGAATAGGACGTCGTGTTGGGACCCGGTGCGCCCTCTCAACCGTGAAATGTGCGGACAGTCCGGTGGGGGCCACAGTAGTCTTTAGCCAGTTTTCAATGTATTCCGTAGGCGAAGTACCTTCCTTCCCCTCCGGCAGACCCACGATTCGGAGGTTGTTCCGGCGTGCCCGACCTTCTGCATCATCCGCCCGTGCCTGGAGGGAGTCAATCTGCTGACGCATGTGCTGTAGTTGTTCTTCGTGGGCCTGTACCTGTGGTACCATGATTTCCACCTGCCGCTCAGTCGTTCTAGCCCTGTCCGCCAACTTCTTATGGTCATCTTTCAACAAGTTGAGATCCACCGAGATTATGCCCAGCTGCGCCTCCAAAACAGAACGGGAATCCCGAATCTCCCGCAAAATCATGTCTAGCTTGTCCCCAGAAGTGTTGGTCTCCACAGCTCCCTCCATCTGGTGGGACTTGGCGGAAGATTGACCCGAAGTCGGAGAGAGAGATCCTGCCCTCCCGGACCTCGTTGAGACTCTGGGTCTTCCTTTACCCATAGCCGGCGGCGTGATGGGGCCAGGCAGCGAGCCCCCGTCCACAGCAATTGATTACCAACAAGTATACCACAGCCAGCAGAGAGCCGCACCGGAGATACCAGCGACCACCACCAGCCAACAGCACAAGTCCACAGCAAGGAATCCACTCAGTTCAAACGGAAGGGCAACCCAGACCCCCCGACAGTGCATGGAAGTCACTATCTTTTGTAACAGCGATCTCCTCCTTCTTTCCGAAATGTAAATAAAGGAAATGTCACCAGTAATGTTTCATACAGCTCCTGTGTCGCCGGGTCCAAGCAGCTCAAGTAGAGCCCTGCGCAGCCAGGCACTCCCACAGACTATACTCCCAACCGCAGGCTCATGTCAGTCCCAATTCGCCCCCGGCCTCAACTCCACACCAGGTATCACCAGTCCGGGCAAGACACTGCAACTGCCATGCGGCGTGAGAGGACTCTTTTAGGGACACTGTCGTCCCGCTCCAGCACTCGCTGCAGGCCAAGGGAGGCCACCCCAACCAACTCGCACCGACCGCCCCTCCAGGAGGGATCTCTAGCTATTCCCCAGTGCTGTGGAAGGGGCACAGGCTCCAAGCCCCAGCGCTTATCCTTGGCGCCCTTCACGGTCTCACCTCAGCAGCAGGGGGGCCCCACTCCAACTCTCCCAGCCACTCCTCCACTCTGCATGCAATATGTGGCGGGCACAGCCAGGATCCGCCGGGGAGCCGCCACCGACCCGTGGCGTAATGCGGCCTCACAACCACTCGGGGCTTCTGCTGGGGAGCCTCTCCCAGCAACGGGCACAGCAGCCCCCACACACTGGCGCATCACCTGTCCCCTCAGGCGGAAGCAGGAATCCGACGCCTCAGAGCCCACCCGGGCAGAGCCCCACTCAGGGGACACAGCAAGAAGGACGCTGTTTGGGTCCAGAGCCGGGGACTCGCGTGGGCGCCGCCGCCGGGCTCGGGCGCCCGCAGTTCCTTCAGGCCTTGGGGTATGCCGCGGCTCCCGATGCACAGCAGGCCTCAGGAGGGCCAGGAATCGCCGCCGCCGCCAGGACCACTCCAGGTGGCCCCGGATGTCCAGAAGTCGCCGTAGAGGCAGCCTCGCTGTCCGGGATTGGCAGTCGCTCCCTTTCTACCGTCCGACAAGGTAGGGAGTTACGGATATTTGCTTGGATTACAAGCCCAGGCCCGGAGCTCGTCGCTTATGCGACCACCATCTTGGGCTGCTGACCACGCCCCCCAAGTCGACTATCTCTTAAGTTGCTTGTTCCATGGTTGCCTTAAACTCATTCTTGGCTACTTGAGCCTCATTCTGAATGAGTGGGCCTCCCAAAGGAGTGTTCATTCCTGGGGTCTCTTGTGCAATTTCTTTTGCCACCAATGTTTATTGTGGAACTTCCACTTCCAACATTGTGAGGTATGTCTTGAAAACTGTGTGCTCTATCTGGTCTTTGGCCGATTCAAATGCTGACTCATAAGAGTCAAAACTTACGAGTAGCTGCTCATCCTCTTCTCTCCATGGTCAAAAAGTTGCAAGGAGGCAATGTAGTGGAATTCTTTTTCTTCTGCCCTTCACATGTAAGACAGTGATTGGTTAGAATTGGTATATTAAGTTTTACCAAGCTTTCTCCATATCCTTGTGGAACCAGATTCCTCATTAGGCAGTACTCTCTTTTGGTACATGTAGTATTAAACCATTTCATAACGACATTTTCTAATAAATGTCTGTATGAAAGCGATAGTGGATAGTGAGGGACGTATTCACAAACTGCATTTTGCTGTACATTTAATAGTACTACAATAGCGCTACTCACATACTACAAAATGCTACTCACAAACCTGCATGTGGAGGTCTCCTCCTCCGTCCTCCTATCTTTTCTATGTAAAGATCTCTACTCCAATTGTGGAGATCTCCGCACACATGTGCATATGTTTTTATAGTAAATGTGGGAGTACTTACTATAAAATGGAAGTGGTTTAGGGTGGCATAAGTAGGGGTTTAGGGAGGGCTAATGAAGGTTTTAAGGAGAGACAAACACCCACCCACAAAAATGTTAGGTCATTGCTATTTACAAACTGCACGTCTAAAGTTACTACAGCCAAAAAGGACCTAAGGCAGTAATACATGTACTCCAGTTCAGCTTAGGAATATGTCCAGCTCCACACATGACCACTCATAGGTACTCTCGCCTAGAAAATAATGGAGCCATTAAATAAAAATAGAAACATATTGGAAAATAAAGGAACTTTTTTTTTAGATCAAATACTTTTGTAAACTTGTAAATGAATCCTGTGGAATGTGATTGCAGGTATTTTGTTAACATTCATTAGGTTGAGCCTGGGCAGCGCATGCGCTGCTCTGCGAGGCATGCTGTATTCGGAGTATGGAGGTGAAGCTCCGCCCACTCTCCGCCCGTACTTTTCATTGACTTGTTTGGTTGACCTTGGTAAATTCTAGCTTCTGATTCGTTAATAGGCTTGGTATTCCCTCCTAAGTACCGTCTTGTCTTCATTCGTAACCTCCCATGGCGACACCCCTGTTACGTGTGTTGTTGCTCTGTAGGCTTAAATTACAGCCTCTGAGCACTATTTTACTAATTGCTTTTCACCTGCTTGCAAACAGGCAGGACCCGCTCTCTTGTTAGGCTTCATTTATTTTTTCAATAGCGCTGCACGCCACAGTGGCGGCTGCGCCAAACGCGGCTCCATGTTTTTTTTCTTCTATTTTTTAATTTTTGTTTGTAAAAGTGGCCCGTGCGACGCTTTCACGTTAATGGCAGCCATGCCCCTTTCTTTAGACGAGCCGCGGTTAAGCAAAGGGGGCGGCCGCCATTAAAGTGAAAGCGCTGCACGGGGTGCTTTTGCAAACAACCATTTGCAATGCAATAGGTCTCGCATTTTCGAGAGTTTAGTAAATGTGAGACCTATTGCATTGCAAATGCGTGTTTACTTTTTTTTCTCTCATTTTTCTTTCTTCTCCCCTTTGTTTTAACCCTTCTCTCTCTCAGTTACTTTGGTCAAATTTCAGTTATCTGGCTCACCACGTGTCTCCCTCCTTTTGTTCACAGCAGCCCCCACATCTTCAAGTAATCAGGAGCGGGAAAGGGCCTGCCCACCTAGCATCTCAAGTTAAAGGAGAGGGTCTACGAAAATGTGGTACAACCATTACAGGAAACCCGAGAAGGTTTCACCAGGGACTCCAATTGCCATCGCATTAGGATTGATTAGAGACCAGCAGTACCGTAATGACCTGGGGAAAGGGGCAGCCTGAGATTGCTAATGGCAAAATGTTACTAGAAGCACTAGTTTTGAGTTACCATTAAAATGCACATTTATGTCCAGTTTTCACAACTAGTAAAGTTTACTACGGTAAGGGAATAAGCATTTCGACTATCATAAAAAACATTTTTTTTTAAAGAATATGCTGAACAAACCTTGTCCGCACATTGAATTCATGTAAAACGTGTTTTCCCAAGCCTGCAGTTTGCAAGTTCCCAATAAAATGCAGCTATGCCTTTTGTCAATATATTCGCAGTGTAAGCGATATTCCCCGTCTCCTCCTTTCTCTGCTGTTTTCACTTTTTCTGTTGCTGCCCGTCTTAATCTGACACTGTCTCTCTTCGAGTGGGTACATATTGCATGTTAGCACCCCCCCCATTTTGCCTCTGCTTTCGGTTATTCTAACATACCTGCTTTTTGTTCCTAACTCTCTTTAGCTTTCTCTGCTATTGCTTTATGTGGCATACACTACTGGAGCGTCATTTCTATCTCTTTTATCTCCTTGTTATTAATATTCTCTCTCTCTCTTTCCTACTTCATTTTTGTCTACCTGTTTCACATCTCCTTCATTGTTCCTACTTTTTGTCTTCCTTCTTCTCCCATCCGACCTCTCTTCGTTAGTCCTTATCTGACTACCTATGTTCTTTTATTTTCCCGCGGTAGAGCTTGCAGTGTTTACAGGCATCGGACACATGTTGAAGTGCGCAGCAACCCTCGCGGGTGTCCTCGGTTTCTTTCCCTAGATCGCCTTTCTTTGAGAAGGCAGGATCTCCAGACTGAACATTTCTCAGTTAAAGTGCTATTTCTACCGACCCTCCTGTTGGCGAGTTGACGGAGCGTGCAGCAACAGCAGCTAGCCATGCAAGAACATTAACAAGCACATGTTTCCTGAATGCTTGTGTTGATGTTAAAACACACACAAACACACTGAATGGACACCACAATTTTTTTTGGGCAGTTTTATATAGGCGAACTCGACCCGGAGCTCTTTACATTGGAGCTCTTTATATGAGCACCAGGTGCGTTACACATGGACACATTCCTTTTTTTAGGCAGGGGAGAATTAAGTGATTTGCCCAGAATCACTGGTTGTTGAGCGGATGCCATGACTCAAAACTGGTTTCCCACTTCCAAGGCAGCTCTAGCCATTAGGCCAATCACACAAAAAACATGATAAACCATATCTGAAATGCAGTCTCACATACACACAGGACACAGGCATACATCCTATTACTCACCATTTGCCTGCACATATACAGCCAGGCACACACAAAATCATATGCAGTTGCACACAAACCCTTAATCCCTCACACATCAAATACAAGTACATACATACAAAATTAAAAACACAGTAACACTCAAAATTGATTCCGCCTGCATGTGATATCACATACATAAAATCATATACTGAATGGCACACAATTGAACACACACGTTTACACTCAATCACATGCATTCATACTCACACACTTTCGTGCACACATAAAATAAGACACAATATTACACACAAGTGCACACACAACAGAAACTCAATAACACACAAAATAACACAAACATCCATGCAAACACGCCTGCACCCTCAAAATCAAACACACATGTATTCATACTCAATCACACATGCATGAAATCCCATAAACTAACACGTGCACTTGATGGGGCTGGATTCCACGTTCTAGATTTACTCAGGAACCTCTGGCCGATGGTCTTTATTGCCTGCTGAGAAAGTGTGGAGGGGAGAAAAGAATTTCTACTGATTATGCATTCCCCTTCCCAATGTGTCTAAATGAGCACAGACTCTTGATTCAAGTTTGCTGAATTTATTATAAGGCCAAAAAGAGCAGAACATAGGTACACCTCAATATAAGAGTATAGAGATATATGAACGCTAATACAAAACCAAGCCTACGAATATAATTCATTCGGCACAGTAGGCACAGAGTAATGAATTCCAAAATAAGAATTCAACTGAGTATAGACGCTGTGTCCAAATCCTTCTTCATTTATATTAGAAGAGTAATCTGTCCCTACTCTGCTTCTAGAGTCACATCCCTACTTAACTTCCCAGTTGACTCCCCTCATAAGGTGTCAGCACGTGAAGACTTCCTAAGAAGCACACTCACGTTAAATGGGTCAAGTAGAGTAAAGCTACGGAGCTCGTTCTAAGATGCTCCCTTTTCTCAGTCCAAAGCAGAAGTCCCCCGAATCTGTCCCTGTTTCTAATACAAAAAGACAAAGTTACACCCCTAACAGGTCACATGGTAACCTGCTCCGAGTACACCTCTTTTAGGTAACTTTCCAAAAAACTCTAATTAATTCAGGCTTCATCCAACGACCTTGGTTCCCAGGTTTCACCAAATGCGAAAGGCGTCCTCCCTTCCATCTGTTCAGACTCTTCAAAGACATTCCTTTCCTCCCTATGTCTCTTCTTAAATTTTAATAACGAGGTCGAATTCCTGCACCTGCAGTAGGGACGAGAAAGAAAAACTCTCTACAAACACATAAATTCTAATTAAACTTATAACTTGAGAGCAGACAAGGAGAAACGAAACTTAGAGATACGAAAGTTAGGCCTACAAGATTGGCTAACCTAAGAACATCCATTAATACACACACATTACACAAGTTTTTATATGAACCGCTTATTCAGAAGAGGATACATTCTATATTGCATAATATTCGTAATATGCATGCATGACTACATTGTTTCTTTAAACATGTGCAAAATCCCAATCATTCTTGTATACAGCATTACAGATTTCATTCTAATGTCCTGATATAGCAAGCTTTATTCTAATCACATGGATTACAGCAAAACAACAAGATATATGTGAGTGCGGATTATTCAGGAGTATAATGCACCCCTACATATTTGTGGGAGCGCCGAGCGCTCTATCACACTCAATAAGATAATTTCTGTAATCCATGCATTGCACACACAGTCAAAATCTACTCATAATCACACGCATACATACACACAATCACTTAACCAATAGTTTTTTTTCCGTTTATTTATATTCAGCTACTAGACTTTTGTGGTTATCATAAAAAACGAAATACAAAAAACACTGGCAAAGCCAATAGGTTTGGATTACATTTTCCAACAGCTTCAGCTTTAGAACATTGCAGTGCGACACTCTGGAGGTAGCCAGAGCCAGCGGACAGAGAGGAATATAGTTGTAAAGTAGGCCTCATGCAGTTCAGTGCAATCACTGAAGTGGAGGCAGAATGATACACCCAAACAGCCAATAACATTAGATAAGAAATGAATACTCCAGTTGGCTGAACCAAGACCTTATCAACAATGTCTCAAGCCATTGGCTGAAAGAGGCTGCTTTAAGAAAGCCAATGGTTTAAAGGGGCAGACCAAAAGCCCACACCTTGTAGGTTCTTAGCAAAAGGTCTGTTTCTTAGCTAAGCTGTCTAAATTCCAGACCAAAAAAACAGAAAAGACACACACATTCATTCACACACATGCAACCATGCTCACAATTTCACACATTCAAATAATACACACAAAGGCACATGCACTAGCAGATAATAGACATCCAATTGCACATACACACCATCTCTTACTTTTCTCTATCTCATACATGCAAAAAACACAATCACATACACATACAATGAAACATATTCACTTGCCCACACACAATAACAAATTTTTGCAAATCCATGCAATAGCACGTTCAATCACACATCTACATAAACTCACACATCCAAAATCATACACGGAATCTAAAAAAACACATGCTGTTTCAGACACACATAAATCATACATGCAATCATGCTCAATTACATGGGCACACACAGTGGAGCACCTAACATCACACACAAGTAATACCTCACTCACACATGCGCTTGCACATGTATATTCACAATCACATTTGCATCAAATCACATAGACACATACACACAATAACAATTTCACACAAACATGCAAACTCCTATAGAATCACACAGGTCCACACAATGCACACAGGGACACATAATCACACACCAAATTTCACACACACTCACATTGCTTTTATTCAGCTAAATCTATGAATTTTTTATATTTGTATCAATTTTCTGTAATAATTACATTCTTTTCAAGTATAGGTATGCGAGATGTTTTTAATGTTTTTTAACAATCTTTTTTTTTTAATTAAAGGATACATGATTAAACAAAGTCACCATATTGTAATATCATGTGGGGATCAACATAGTGGGGAGGTGGATTTGCAGAACAATATCACACTTATTAATATTACATCTTGCCTAGCCCACATTCTACATTAAACAACTTTACAATGACTGCCATCATCTATTCACTTCATGCCTTACCTCTGTATTGTTTTCATGCAGCCCATATTTATTCCAATTTTGGGGACGTCCTCGACCTTCATATGTGTGCTTTTCAGCCAACATGTACCTGTCCATGTCTTCTTTTAATTCCCCAATGCCTACGCGGAAGCAGGCTCCAGAGAGGCTAGCAATGGTCTTTCTCACACCATGAGACCCGGGCTGTACAGTACCATTAGGTACCTGAGAGAGGACCCCACCTCCTATATGTTCGAGAGAAACAGGTTTGCACTTTGCACTACAGGGAGATCCTCAACCTGTGCCAAAATCTCCCGCAAACCCCTCCAGATGGACTCCAATCTGGGACATGACTACACAGATGTGTGAAGGTACCTCATTGATGACATCCCCTGCTGTATCCCCAGAGGCAGTGCTCACTATTTTTTGGGGATCTCTGTAGGGTGGTACGACCAGTCCTTAGTTGAACAAGGCTGAATCCTGCTCTGATTGCCACTTTTCCTGGGGCTTGAAGAGTTTCCTACCATTCTTTGTCTTTTAATGGACCCAGATCAGTCTTCCAGTTCTGTCTTAATTTCCCTAACGGTTAGAAGAGCTGTTAATTATTTGTTTTATAGATTAAGGATATTGTTTTTTTGGTGAGAGGCTCAGAGAGAATCCTGTCCTCCATCGTGGAATTTTTCACTATGATGGCATCCTTTGCAATGTGAGCTGTAGTGGCATGCCTACATTGAATATATTGATACTTTTCACTGTCTGCCAGCTCATTGGTCCTCTTAAGTGTCTCAAGGGGTATGACCTCTTCTGGTTCTCAAAGCCACTTAATGACTCACTGTCCCAAAGTGGTGTCTCTTTTTAGGTCGAGCCTGGGCAGCGCTTGCGCTGCTCTGCGAGGCATGCTGTATTGAGGTAGGGACTTGAAGCTCTGCCCACTCTCCGCCCACATTTTTCATTGGCTTGCCTCATGGTTTACTGTAAACTGTGGCTGTTCATTGGTCAAAAGGCTTAGTAGCCCCTCCTTAGTACCACCCTGTCTCATTTTGTAACCTCCCATGGCGACACCCCATGTTACGTGTGTTGTTGGTCGGTAGGCTTTAATTACAGCCTCCAAGCACTATTTTCTCAAATAGCTTTGTCCTGCCTGCTGTTACACGCTTTTTCGTAACGCTTTAAAAAAAATTATGGCACGCATTTGCAATGCAATAGGTCTTGCATTTGCGAGAGTTTAAGCTATTGGCATTGTAAATGAAAACGGCTTTTATTTATCTGTTTTAAAAACAACTCATAAATAAAAGGCATTGTCATTTACAATACCAATAGCTCAGACTCTCATAAATGCGAGACCTATTGCATTGCAAATGCTTGTTTTTTTATAATGCTAATCTTGTTGAATGTTATAACTAAGCATACAATAGTTGCAACACACCTGATATTGCAAGGTGTGATTGTTCTGCACTCCACCACCCATCTACAGCTGAAGTACATTTCTACACCAACAAATTGCATATACGTTGAATATAAGAAATGAACTCACACAGCAAACAACTTTTTTCTGCCCTCACTATGTTGGTGAATGTGTTTGTTGCTTTGCCTTTCATTTTGAGAAATAGTTATTTGAGGAGGACAAATAGTTTTTCTGGCAAACGATCTACAAATTTGGGATCTTTACAGAAGTAGTTATTGCCAGATACCACTTCTCACCTCATGTGAGCCGTGAAATGGTTGCAGAGTGGGAGCAAGCGCTTGATTCACCCACAGTCAGCTCCCAGGCTATCCCTGCTTATGTAAAATACTGGGACTCATTTCATGGCCACTGGATCTTTTCAATGCGTCAATTCTGATAACGTAGGTATCTCACAGGTGAGCCAGTATCGATGCTTGCATCAAACATAGAGATGCATCAAGAGAAGAGTGCACCAGATTATCACCATGCCACTGTTACTTGCGGAAAGGCAAGGATGGCAAGGGAGTTTCATGCCTGTCCCCACTTCCATTAAGTGGGTAGGTGCCAGTAACTGCACCTGCATGGTGCTTCAACCACCTCACCACACAGCATATCATTTCCGACACTGATACCACTGACACTCAATCAATGTGCGAGCTGTCTGTCATTCTAGGGGCTGCTTCACATATGTTTACTGCCTTTCCTGAAAGCACAGATAATAACTACATCTTTCATCAGTCACCGCTTGCATATTGCTTGGTTGCTGGGGATTTCAATGACATGTAACCGATTGGTAAGTTATAACACTTCACACTGTAGTTACATGGGCATTTAGGAGTGTCATCTCAACATACTCATTAATCACTACAGCACAATATGCACACATTCCTCTTGACACCCACTGCACAAATGTAGGAAAGATGTATTACATTTAGAATATAGTTCCCTATATAAAAATGTTACATCTTTATTGTAGGTGATGCAGGGTATGCTCTCTCTTCCCATCTTCTCACACCCTACAGTTGTCCGACCACACTATGTCAAAACAGGAACAACAGGGCACACACACGTACATACATGAGCCATTATTGAATGCACTTTTGTGTTCCTCAAGACGCAATTCAGATGTCTTGACCATATGGGGTGGGGGTGCTGGCGTACTCCTCAGAAGTTGTGTGCAAGTTTGTTGTGGCCTTTTCCGTGGTGCACAACATTCTCATGCGTGTGAAGGAGCTTGTATATAGATCTTCATCCTGTTCTATGCCTACATCCAGGTACCCCGGGTGGGTACAGGATAGACATTAGAGTACAGGTGCAGGATTGGCTAATTAAGTCTTTTTACTTGAAATGCTAGTTTGGTTGCTGCATTTATGTGGTTGCACAGTCTCTTGTCAATGATGAATGGTGGACTACCACACTGTCCATATATATCATTCTGAAACAACTGTGTTTAATTTACATAATTTCATCAGTAAAGCTCTAGTTAAAAATAATTTGCCTCTTTATTTGCTATAACATTCAAACACTTTTCGATAAACAATACTTAAGTACAAGCTCTCACATAGTACATTCATGTTTAAGTTCTGACACATAAAAAACCTTACTTTCAACCTATAAATTACATATACAAACAATCTGTGTTGTCATTTTGTGATCCAATAAAATTGTTTTGGGTTTCCTCTACATGCAGAGGTTTCTCTCCTACATGCAGAGGTATCTCCTCCACACGCGGAGGGTTCCCTCTCTCATGCAAAGTCTCCGCCCAGCTTACCAGTCGGAGGTCTCCACAGTCGGGGTGGAGATCTGTGCCTATGGCAACAAACATATAATTGCATACAAGAAGAGGCAATAAGCCATTTTGAGGTCATTCTCAGCCATCCTCTCCACACCACAACATAAACCTCCTCCACTCTGCTCTCCTTTATTTTTTATAAACCTCAACATGGCTGAGGGGCAAGATGAGATGCCCCCATTCACTGATGATGAATTAAAGATAATTTGTGAGGGGGTCCTCCAAAGGCACCCTCAGCTTCATGGGGGTTTGAGCAGGACTTTTGTTCCATCAGACATTTACCCGGTGGGCTGGAACCCTTGGAGGCTGGTTTTTAAAGCCTAGGGCTACTCCTGGTGCCTCTGTCACTTTCTGCAGCTCCCCAACACTAATTGTAGCAGGCACAGGAAGTGTGAAGAGAGAAACGAGAGAGAGAGAGAGAAAGAGAGAGAGAGATATATATATATATATATATATAGAGAGAGAGAGAGAGAGAGAGAGAGATGCGGAGGGAGGGGAAGATAGAGACAAAGCAGTCAGAGGGGGAGAAGATTGAAGGAGAGAGAGAGGGTGAATGGAAAGAGAGTGATTGCGCCAGGAGGCAAAAGGAACTGAGTTGGTTTTTAGAATTTTTGCCAGGGCTGCTATTGGTTCTCTAGTCCGGTCCTGGTCATGAGACCCAGCTGAGCAATGCAGCACTGGTCCAAATTTGAAGAGACGTCCCTACATGCTGCAGTGCAGTGGATGTCCACACTTGGTGGGGGAAGCTAAGCTGCAAGTGCTTGGAGGACCTTTGTCACTGGGCCAGGATTAAGGCCTAAGACATTCTGGGATTGTTCTCCCAGCCACATTTTCGGCTTGCCCACGTTACACCACTGTACAGGACGGGTCCTGAGATCAGCCTAGCTAACCCTCCATGCTAAGCTCGAAGAGACTGAACAGCAGACAGCAAGCAAGTGCAGCAAATTTATTATTTGTAGATTCACTTAAGGGTACATGCATTTTCAGACTAGTGCCCAGTCATTTGTTTCATTTTAGCTGTGTTCTAACATTGCATGCTGTAATTAACGTGTTTTTGTGTGTTATAAAAGTTTAAAAATATTAAAATGGACGTATTGCATCTTTGATTGTTGTTACTAATCGTCTTATACGGACATGATGGAAACGCTTTTCAAATTCTATATTTTTAGTCAACATAGCAGTTAAATGACCACACAACATTTGAGAACTGTTTCATTTCCATATTTTCAACCTTAGTTTATGTTCTGCTGGAATTGTGTACTTTTACCTTACTTTCAAAAACCATGTTTATTGTCATTAAAAAATATGTAAATATGCAATTTGTTTTTAAAAGGTTGTGTAAAAATACTACACTAAAAACAACAATAAGACGTAATCCTTTAAAATATCTTGTTGCCTTGTGCAAATACGCATTAAGATAGGCATTTTGTTGAAGATGTTGCAAAACATTGCTTAAACATTTAATCGCAGGATTATGAAAAAAACTATTTGACCAAATATCTCTCCTCCTTTGAAAGCCTGATTACAAAAAAGTTTAGAAAAATATCATTCCTCACTGTTTGGAAGTTCTTAATAATTCGTGGATAAACATTGGCTTCCTGCATGTTTGGTAAAGTCTCCACAATGTCATATCTAGTATTTAGGAATATAATATTTATTTTAATTCATAAATGTTTATTTTGGAATATTCATTCCATATAAACATACAATAATTCATTAAACATTTCTGTTAAAAACAATGAACAAGCACATATTAAATAAAATCTGACAGCAAACTGTACAATCATATTAAATGAGATAGCAAGCGATAAACTATCATGAGAAAATTGTGTCAACCATTCAAAGAAAGTATATCATATAAGGTGCTAGTACAATTGCTATGTTTCCTACCTGCTGACAGGTTTTTCAGGCTTCCTAAAGAATCCAGTGGAGGGATTAAAATGGTACACACCAAGGGACCGATTACGATCCCGTCAGGAAGGCCCTCCCAGAGCCATCTGTAGCCTTACCTTCAAACCGACTCGTCCCGGGAGCCGGTCCATCCAAACAACGAAGTACGATGCGCAAAACCCTTCAATATCCGAACGACTCGTACGCTCCGATTCCAGCGCCATTTCCCCAACAAGAAGCCTCCGTAAAGGCTGAATGGAGTCGTACGGAGGCGTTTCCCAGTCAGATTCTGACCGGCCAAGTACTATGCGTACTTCCTATTGTCGTGGAGTTCCTATAAAACCTATA
>CAWUFW010018891.1:0-205703 GCA_963921515.1 Calotriton arnoldi | reverse complement strand
TGTCCCATTGCTGCCATGGTATGGTATCTGTTCACCTCACATCTACAGTCTCCACAGGGTATCTGCCCATTGGTGCAAATATGTGGGTCTGCATTCCGATGGTCACTTCTGTCATTGTGTCATTGATGAATGTTGACAGTGTCAGCCCCCATGGGTGTTGTTTGTCTGCACATGGCCAAAGGTATGTCTTATTTGCACTGCAGTATTTGCCTCCCCCAATCTATGTTGCAATGGGACACATGCACTACTTTGCCACTGATGTGTTTTATGTTCTGTGACCAGGAATCATCCATGCAGTTTGGCAGTTGCAGCTTTTTCTTTGTCAACACTTACATTTTGGTCACTGTGATGATGGGGGTTTGGACCCCATTGCCACAATGTTCAAAATGTGCTTCAGATATGGACCCACACTTACATTTTGGTCACTGTGATGATGGGGGTTTGGACCCCATTGCCACACTGTTCAAAATGTGCTTCAGCTATGGACCCCACACTTACCTTTTGGTCACTGTGATGATGGGGGTTTGGACCCCATTGCCACACTGTTCAAAATGTGCTTCAGCTATTTGACCCCACACTTACCTTTTGGTCACTGTGATGATGGGGGTTTGGACCCCATTGCCACAATGTTCAAAATGTGCTTCAGCTATGGACCCACACTTACATTTTGGTCACTGTGATGATGGGGGTTTGGACCCCATTGCCACAATGTTCAAAATGTGCTTCAGATATGGACCCCACACTTACATTTTGGTCACTGTGATGATGGGGGTTTGGACCCCATTGCCACACTGTTCAAAATGTGCTTCAGCTATGGACCCCACACTTACTTTTTGGTCACTGTGATGATGGGGGATTGGACCCAATTGCCACACTGTTCAAAATGTGCTTCAGCTATGGACCCCACACTTACATTTTGGTCACTGTGATGATGGGGGTTTGGACCCCATTGCCACAATGTTCAAAATGTGCTTCAGCTATGGACCCCACACTTACATTTTGGTCACTGTGATGATGGGGGTTTGGACCCCATTGCCACACTGTTCAAAATGTGCTTCAGCTATGGACCCCACACTTACATTTTGGTCACTGTGATGATGGGGTTTGGACCCCATTGCCACAATGGTCATGGCCTGCTTGCATTGTGGGGGCCACACACATATATGTGTGGCACATGTGATAGGGGGTCACATTGTATGTTCAAAGTCATGTTCAGTGTTGTAGGCATTTGACACAGTCTACACACGCTTGTCATGGTGTTGGGGAGATGTCTTTTTCTTGCATTCCCTAGGTTGTGGTGTGCTGGTTGTGTCATGCATTGTCCATCCTATGAGTGGGGGTGGTGTTGGTGGTAGGCATTCAGCCCCCCATGGGTAGAGGTGGTAGTAGTGACAGGCATCCAGCACCCCTGGGTAAGGGTGGTAGTAGTGGTAGGCATCCAGCCCCCTGGGTAAGGGTGGTAGTAGTGGTGGTCATCCAGCCCCCTGGCTTAGGGTGATAGTAGTGGTAGGCATCCAGCCCCCCTGGGTAAGGGTGGTAGTAGTGGTAGGCATCCAGCCCCCCTGGCTAAGGGTGGTGGTGGTGGTGGGCATCTGGCACCCCCATGGCTAAGGGTGGTAGTAGTGGTAGGCATCCAGCCCCCTGGCTTAGGGTGATAGTAGTGGTAGGCATCCAGCCCCCCTGGGTAAGGGTGGTAGTAGTGGTAGGCATCCAGCCCCCTGGGTAAGGGTGGTAGTGGTGGTGGGCATCTGGCACCCCCTGGCTAAGGGTGGTAGTAGTGGTAGGCATCCAGCCCCCTGGGTAAGGGTGGTAGTTGTGGTAGGCATCCAGCCCCCTGGGTAAGGGTGGTAGTAGTGGTGGGCATCCAGCCCCCTGGCTTAGGGTGATAGTAGTGGTAGGCATCCAGCCCCCCTGGGTAAGGGTGGTAGTAGTGGTAGGCATCCAGCCCCCTGGCTAAGGGTGGTAGTAGTGGTGGGCATCTGGCACCCCCATGGCTAAGGGTGGTAGTAGTGGTAGGCATCCAGCCCCCTGGCTTAGGGTGATAGTAGTGGTAGGCATCCAGCCCCCTGGGTAAGGGTGGTAGTGGTGGTGGGCATCTGGCACCCCCTGGGTAAGGGTGGTAGTTGTGGTAGGCATCCAGCCCCCCTGGGTAAGGGTGGTAGTAGTGGTGGGCATCCAGCCCCCTGGCTTAGGGTGATAGTAGTGGTAGGCATCCAGCTCCCCTGGGTAAGGGTGGTAGTAGTGGTAGGCATCCAGCCCCCCTGGCTAAGGGTGGTAGTAGTGGTGGGCATCTGGCACCCCCATGGCTAAGGGTGGTAGTAGTGGTAGGCATTGAGCCCCCCTGGCTTAGGGTGATAGTAGTGGTAGGCATCCAGCCCCCTGGGTAAGGGTGGTAGTGGTGGTGGGCATCTGGCACCCCCTGGGTAAGGGTGGTAGTTGTGGTAGGCATCCTGCCCCCTGGGTAAGGGTGGTAGTGGTGGTGGGCATCTGGCACCCCCTGGCTAAGGGTGGTAGTAGTGGTAGGCATCCAGCCCCCCTGGGTAAGGGTGGTAGTTGTGGTAGGCATCCAGCCCCCTTGGGTAAGGGTGGTAGTAGTGGTGGGCATCCAGCCCCCTGGCTTAGGGTGATAGTAGTGGTAGGCATTCAGCCCCCCCTGGGTAAGGGTGGTAGTAGTGGTAGGCATCCAGCCCCCCTGGCTAAGGGTGGTAGTAGTGGTGGGCATCTGGCACCCCCATGGCTAAGGGTGGTAGTAGTGGTAGGCATCCAGCCCCCCCTGGGTAAGGGTGGTAGTGGTGGTGGGCATCTGGCACCCCCCTGGGTAAGGGTGGTAGTTGTGGTAGGCATCCAGCACCCCTGGGTAAGGGTGGTAGTGGTGGTGGGCATCTGGCACCCCCCTGGCTAAGGGTGGTAGTAGTGGTAGGCATCCAGCCCCCCTGGGTAAGGGTGGTAGTAGTGGTAGGCATCTGGCACCCCCATGGCTAAGGGTGGTAGTAGTGGTAGGCATCCAGCCCCCTGGCTTAGGGTGATAGTAGTGGTAGGCATCCAGCCCCCCTGGGTAAGGGTGGTAGTAGTGGTAGGCATCTGGCACCCCCATGGCTAAGGGTGGTAGTAGTGGTAGGCATCCAGGCCCCCTGGCTTAGGGTGATAGTAGTGGGAGGCATCCAGCCCCCCCTGGGTAAGGGTGGTAGTAGTGGTAGGCATCCAGCCCCCCTGGCTAAGGGTGGTAGTAGTGGTGGGCATCTGGCACCCCCATGGCTAAGGGTGGTAGTAGTGGTAGGCATCCAGCCCCCTGGCTTAGGGTGATAGTAGTGGTAGGCATCCGGCCCCCTGGGTAAGGGTGGTAGTGGTGGTGGGCATCCAGCCCCCTGGCTTAGGGTGATAGTAGTGGTAGGCATCCAGCCCCCCTGGGTAAGGGTGGTAGTAGTGGTAGGCATCCAGCCCCCCTGGCTAAGGGTGGTAGTGGTGGCAGGCATCCAGCCCCCTGGGTAAGGGTGGTAGTAGTGGTGGGCATCCAGCCCCCTGGGTAAGGGTGGTAGTTGTGGTAGGCATCCAGCACCCCTGGGTAAGGGTGGTAGTGGTGGTGGGCATCTGGCACCCCCTGGCTAAGGGTGGTAGTAGTGGTAGGCATCCAGCCCCCCTGGGTAAGGGTGGTAGTGGTGGTGGGCATCTGGCACCCCCTGGCTAAGGGTGGTAGTAGTGGTTGGCATCCGGCCCCCCCTGGGTAGGGGTGGTGGTGGTGGTGCGCATCCAGGCACCTGTGTGCATATGTGGCATTGGTGATGGGCATCCCGCCACTATGGTGCTGCTGTTGCTGGTGTAAGTAAATTCTGCATCCCTCTGTGTGTGTGTGATGTGTCGTGTACGTGTTGTATGTGTTTTGTGGTTGGTGGTTGGTGTCTGACTTACCTTCTGCGCCGTACGCGTCCGTGCCTGTTCCGGTAGTAAATGTAGAATATTGGTAGGATCGGGACGAAGGGATTCATGGTTGGTTCGTGTCGTTCGTCTTTCTCGTTGCTTCGCGTCGTCCTCGTCGCTGGCGTGTTCGCCTCGTAGCCGTGGATCGTGTTTTGGCGCGAATCGGAGCTTATGTGCGCCTCTCCCGGTTGCTTTGGTGCCGTGCGTAGCGACGGGTTCGGCGCGTACGGAAAGCGCATCGTACTTTTTCGGCCGGACGGGGCTGCATTTTCCCTTCCGTGCGACTCGATTCTGCGTTTCCGGATTCGCCTCGGTCGGAGAACAGGACCTGGATTGGGTGAGTACGACTCGGCCGGATTCTGTGCTGTTGTGCGCATCGTACTTACTCGTTCGGTATGATGTACGGATCGGTCGGGAAACAGGCATTCGCATGGCTTTTTTCCCGACCGAATGGTATTGGGTGCGCCTCCGACCGAGATCGGAATCGGCCACTTAGTCAGTTATACAATCAATTTTACAAAAAAAATCATCCATTTAGACACTTATATACCCATTTATTCTTCCATCTACCTTGAGATATACATATATAAAACATATTTAATTTTCAGAAAAACACACATTCACTGGATGATGTCATCAGTGATGTCATGAGTGATGTCACTGACCATGTCATGAGTGATGTAATATGTGACGTCATCAGCAGTGCATTGCGGGGGCGCGAGTTATAGTTAGCTGAACTAACTATAACGGGGGAATTTCTATGGTTTTGTACGAGTGAAATGTCCAACTAACTATAACGCCCCTGAAACCTATTGTTTTTTCAGTGAATTTCTAAGGTTTTTTAAATGCTAATTTCTAACTATAACGTGCCTGAAACCTATGGTTTTTTCAGTGAATTTCTAAGGTTTTTTAAATGCTAATTTCTAACTATAACGTGCCTGAGACCTATGGTTTTTTCAGTGAATATATATATATTTATTATACTATGTATACATGTGAAAATGTCTCGGTCCCCTGTTTGCCTCGGTGGCACGGAAAAAATGGGTGGAACTGACGTCAGCACGCCGACGAGGTCCTCTTATGGCTCCGATGATGTCATACGGTGTCGCGAGCGGAGCCGTGCTCGTTGACGTGGGATAGCTAGGAAAGAATTTCCGTGGAATGCTGGTGCAGGGGATATTCACCTAAGTGTTCAGGCTAGTCCTTTGGGAGCAACTGTTTATGTTGCCACTCCAGAAACCGAAACCAGTGATCCGAGGGCAGAGGCCCTGCAGATGGCACACGAGGTGGGGTGCCCAGTCGTGTGCACCGGCGGGGCAGCGAAGTGACAAGCACCACAACCCTCAAAAAAGGTAACGAGGGCACTGAATAACACAGGATCTTCTCTTTGTATCTGGCAGGAACAACGAAGTTAAAATGCCCTAGTACCAAAATGTAGAATTAGTGCTACAACGGTCTTCAAGAGGACCTGCGATGCCGCTTCTGCCTCCCGTACCCTGGAGGCAGCACATGGGTCACGCGGTACGGTCATACTGCGGTGGGACGCACACTCGTTGACCTCTCATGGCACTGCTCCACACTTCAGGGAGGACGCTTTCCATTAGCTATGTTTTCTGATGACATGTCGCGCCGGCCCCGTCCAACAACAGAACTCCTTTAGATCCAAACAGACTCTTCCACTCTCTCACCGGAAGTGAAACCAGGCCACGCGGACACTTTCACAATACAACAGCCGGGAATGCACTTTTCTGTAAAAAAAACACATTCCTTCCTCCTAATTAATCAAATAAACGTCTCACTGAAGAACAGGGGCCAGCTTCGATCGGTAAACAGCCGTTACAACAACTTTTTTACTTTGCGATACCATTACAACACATGCATTACCACGCATGCATTGTACATCACGAAGTCATTACTATGCATTTTATTAGAACGCATGGTCATTTACCATGCATGCCTTTAGAACAAATTTTGTTGTAAAGGTATGTATGGTAAATGACCATGCGTTCTAAAAAACATGTAGACGATCCATGTCGTTGTAAAGAAACAGAGGCTGTTCTTTTTCCTCACAATGACGTGCAACATCCCTCAGAGATGACGTGAAGCAGGAACCACGAAGAGAGAGGAACCATGAGGAGTGAGAGGTAAGGGGGATTGGGCATGGGGTGGGGGTTTCTTTTCTAGGGTTTAGGGTAGTGCAGTGGTGTTTGGGTGGTGTAGGGGGTCTTGCTGGGGGTAGTGTTTTAGGGTTTAGGGTAGTGCAGTAGTGTAGGGGGTCGTGCTGGTGGTAATGTTTTAGGGTTTAGGGTAGTGCAGTGGTGTATGGGTAGTGTAGGGGGTCGTGCTGGGGTAGTGTTTTAGGGTTTAGGGTAGTGCAGTGGTGTTTGAGTAGTGTAGGGGGTCATGCTGGTGGTAGTGTTTTAGGGTTTAGGGTAGTGAAGTGGTGTTTGTGTAGTGTAGGGGGTCATGCTGGGGGTAGTGTTTTATGGTTTAGGGTAGTGCAGTGGTGTTTGGGTAGTGTAGGGTCGTGCTTGGGGTAGATTTAGGGTTTAGGGTAGTGCAGTGGTGTTTGGGTAGTGTAGGGAGTCGTGCTGGGGGTAGTGTTTTAGGGTTTAGGGTAGTGCAGTGGTGTTTGTGTAGTGTAGGGGGTTGTGCTGGGGGTAGTGTTTTAGGGTTTATGTTAGTGCAGTGGTGTTTGGGTAGTGTAGGGGGTAATGCTGGGGTAGTGTTTTAGGGTTTAGGGCAGAGCAGTGGTGTTTGTGTAGTGAAGGGGGTCATGCTGTGGGTAGTGTTTTAGGGTTTAGGGTAGTGCAGTTGTGTTTGTGTAGTGTAGGAGGTCGTGTTTTAGGGTATAGGGTAGTGCAGTGGTGTTTGTGTAGTGTGGGTGGTCATGCTGGGGGTATATTTAGGGTTTAGTGTAGTGCAGTGGTGTTTGGGTAGTGTAGGGAGTCGTGCTGGTGGTAGTGTTTTAGGGTTTAGGGTAGTGCAGTTATGTTTGGGTAGTGTAGGGTGTTGTGCTGGGGGTAGTGTTTTAGCACTTATTTTTCTTTCTACAGCACTAACCATAATTTCTATGGCAAAATGAACCCCCTCATTTTGTTATTTTTTAAATTAAATGTTTTAAGTGTTACCAGTTTATTCCAATCAAGATGGCTTCAGGTGTGCCATACTTTTGTCATAAGTAAGACTGTTAGCGCTCTAGTTGTTCTTTAGAACACTCTGGGAAGCTGCAGTAGAACACAAAGGCATCAACTGACAGGCTGCTCCTTTTGAAATATAACAGGAAGATATTTGAGATCACACTTGAAACATGTCCTAATTTTTCTTTCTACAGCACTAACCATAATTTCTATGACAAAATGAACCCCATCATTTTGTTGCTTTTTAAATTAAATGTTTTAAGTGTTACCAGTTTATTCCAATCAAGATGGCTTCAGGTGTGCCATACTTTTGTCATAAGTAAGGCTGTTAGCACTCTAGTTGTTCTTTAGAACACTCTGGGAAGCTGCAGTAGAACACAAAGGAATCAACTGACAGTCTCTGCCCTTGTTGGATGTACATGTTTTACTGAGAATGTCAGACTTCATTCTCACATGACTGAGAAAGATAATGTGAATTTACAGAAAATATGCTCTCATTTTAGCTTCTGGAGCACCTTCCAAAACTGTATGGGACAAGCATGTGAAAATAGTTTTCTCTCAAACATGATTCATGATATCCCAGCAGAAGGTTTTTCACAGGGTAAAATCACCTTAGAACACACCACAATTCCTGAAATTAGTATGGTACCATCAACAAATGAATTCTAATGTAAATAAAGTCTGTTATCACCCTTTATAGTTCTCCTTTTGGTAACCCTCAAAATCTTTGATTCACTACAATGCATTTCAATGGGGTACTATCATTTATATTGGTCCCAAGATGGCTGCCAGCAATTCCAGGATGAAGTGCTGACAGCCAATCAGATCTCACGATGACATGTGTGGTTAGGCTCCGCCCAGATATATATGTGTTTTCTTTTTCAAATTTCTCAGGAACTACTGAACGGATTTACACCATTTAAGAAAAAGGCACGACCCTGAACCAAGGGCTACCTTTTTGGCAAATTTGGTGTAATTCCGTTCAGCAGTTCGGGCTGTAGCTGCGACTAAAGGTTCCTATGGAAAATTGCATGGGGAAAACATGTTTTGGGACCCCCCTTTTTTCTCGGCCCCCGCTTGCCGAATCACCCCGAAACTTTCAGGATAGGAGCGGACCGGAGCGCCCCAACACGTTGGAAAATTTCGCGAAGATTCGTCAACCGGCGCCAAAGTTATTTCAAATAGAATGGTGCGGATTTCCTATGGAAAATAGGTCCTAACTATAACTATCTACTGGCGACCGCCAGTAGATAACATATATGTATATATATATGCACACCATCCAGCCTCCACAGAATCATCCCAAGAATCATCCACGGAAGAAGGCACGGACTCAAGGTAGTAAGGATTCGGCATCTATTTATTTTCTTGGGTCACCCTCAATCCCAAAGGTAAGAGAGATGCGTTTCAGCTTGCTGGAAGCCTTTATCTATATATATATATATATATATTGCAACATTTTCAATTGGGGCGCTCCGGTCAACTCTTGTATTAAAAGTTTCGGGGTGATTCGTCAAGTGGAGGCTGAGAAAAAAGGGGGGTCCCAAAACGCATTTTCTCCATGTTCATTTCCATAGGAATTACACCAAATTTGGCAGAAAGGTAGCTCTTGGTCCAGAGTGCACTCTTTTTTTAAATGGTGTAAATCCGTTCAGTAGTTCCTGAGAAATTCATATGTTTAGAAATATTAGTATCTGGTGCCTGGATGGATCCGCGAACCCTCCCGATCGCGAGCTTGACTCTGATTGGCTGCCAACACTTCAAACCAGGAAGTGTTGGCAGCCATCTTGTGACTCGGTTGAACAGAGTCACAAGAAAAACAGTAAAAAATCAAAAAAAGGAGTCAGGGTAGAAACACCCTGATCCTCTAGGCCTGCTCAGGGGGTCCCAAAAAAGCTTTTTTTTAAAAATATTTTCTGCGGGATTCGCATAGGTTCCGCGAATCCCTCAGAGAAAATTTAAAAAAATGAAGCGTGGTCTCCCGTGCTTCGTTTATTTAAGCCCTAGGCTGGGCCAGGTCCCGGGGGCAGTGTCAAATGTGATGTGACGGCCCTCGGGGCCCCCGCAGCCCCAGGGACCGCCACCTCCCTGGGGCTAATCTAATGATATTCGGGGGCATGCACCCCCGCGCATCCCCAGGGATCGCCACCTCCCCGGGGCTTTTGGAAAATAAAAATGCGTGGGGGGGCTCCTGCCCTCCACGCTTCCCCGGGGCATTTTTTAACTATGGGTGGGGAGCCTCGAGGGCCCCCCCAAGCCCCACTGCCACCTCCCCGGGGCTTCAATTTTTTAAAGAAGTGTGGGGGGGCCCTCCCTCCCACACTGTCCCGCAGACCACCACCTCCCCGGGCATTCATTATTTAAAATAAGGGGGTCTGTAGCAGCCCCCCGGCCCCGGGGACCACCACCTCCCCGGGGCTTTAAACATGTTTGCAGCTCCCTTTGTCTAAAAGCAATGACGGTTCTCTCAGGAGGCGGGGAGCCAGCAGGGACTGCAGGGGCATTGGGGCACCCGGTGCTGTCCACAACACAGAGGGCATGCCCCGGGGGATGGGGTCCCCATGGCCGAAAATTGCCCGGAAGGGAGGCCACTCAGCCCCCCACCCCTTTTTTTATTTATTTATTTTTTTAAATAAGGCTGGGCCCCGGGGCATGGGATCCCCACGGCCAAAATTGGCCTCAGGAGGGGGGCCACGCGGCCACCCTCAAAAATAATTAAAAAAGGCTGGGCAGGCCCCAGGGGATGGGGTCCCCGGGGTCAAAGTGGCCCAGGGAAGGGGGGGCCATGCGGCCCCTTTCCATAAAAAACTCTTTCCTGGGCCCCAGGGAATGGGGTCCCTGGGGCAGTAATCGGCCTCAGGAGGGGGGCCTCGCGCCCCCCTCCCTTTTCAATTCGTTTTTTTTTATTAAACATGGCTCAGGCCCCGGGGGATGGGGTCCCCGGGGCCCAAAAGGGTCAAGAGAAGAGGGGCCACACAGCGCCCCTTCCTAAAAGAAAATGAAAAAAAGGAAACCAGCAATTTGCCGGAGGCCCTGCCCCCTCCCTGCACCACTCTGCAAATGCACCTCCTGGCATGCTCTGACTTGGGGGATGAAGTCCCCGTTGCCACTGAAGAGCCCTGGGGGGCAACTATCCCACCAGGTACCTCCAGTAAGCCCCACACAGTGGGATTGCTGAGAGGTGGTCCGAGGCCATGCCTCTTTTTACAACACTCTGAAAACGCGCCTCTTGCAGCACCGGTGGTGGGGCGATGAGGTCCCTTTGTGTCCTGAGGACCTCAGGACTGGAGTGGACTTCCTCCCCCAAGCAGCAGTGCCCCAGGAGGCGTGTTTGCAGAGTGGTGTAAAAAGGGTGTGTGGCCTCTGACCACTCTCAGCAATCCAGCTGTGTGGGGCTTACAAGAGGTAACAGAAGGGCTAGTTGGCCCTCAGCGACCCTCAAGGGGCAAGGGGACTTTATTCCCCAACCAAGAGTGCACCAGGAAGCGAATCTGCAGAGTGGTGGAAAAAGGGGGCATGGCCTGTGTCCACCTCTTAGCAATCCCACTGTGTGGGGCTTACTGGAGGTAACAGGTAGGCTAATTGGCCCCGAAGGACCCCAGCAGTGAAGGGAACTTCAATCCCCA
Organism: Calotriton arnoldi; assembly: GCA_963921515.1. Lineage (NCBI taxonomy): Eukaryota > Metazoa > Chordata > Amphibia > Caudata > Salamandridae > Calotriton > Calotriton arnoldi. Next base: position 195,022 of record CAWUFW010018891.1, on the reverse strand, counting down.
TCCAGAAGCACGCCAGGGAGCGCGTTTGCAGAGTGATGGGCAAAGGGGGCATGGCTTGCTTTGAGAATTTAGCAATCCTGCTGTGTGGGACTTACTGGAGATAATAAGAGGGGAGGTTGGTCCCCAAGGATGTCCTTGGGGGCCAACTACCCCTCCTGTTCCCTCCAGTATGTCCCACACAGTGGGATTGCTAAGAGGTCTTTGGAGGCCACGCCCTCATTTCTCCACCCCTCTGCAAATGCACCTCCTGGCACACTACTGGTTGGGGGATGAAGTCTACTTTACTCCTGAGGGACTTTGGGGCCAAAAAGCTCTCGTGGTACCTCCTGTAAGTCCTATGCAGTGGAATTTCTGAGCGCTGGTCGGAGGCCCAGCCCCTTTTCTCCACCACTCTGCAAATGCGACTACTAGTGTAATAGGTCTCGGATTTGCGAGAGTTAGAGCTATTGGCATTGATAATATGAATGTTTTTTACTAATGTTTTTTGGAGTGGAGTGGATATACGTTGTGTGTAGTGAAATTATGTGGTTTGTTGTGCAGTGAAATTATGTGGATAGAAAGTATGTGGTATTTAGTGTATAGGAATTATGTAGAGTGGGATTATGTGTTATGGAGACAAATTATGTGGTATGGTAGTCTGTGTTGTGGAGTGGTAATCTCAGGTTTAGTCTTCCTCATTTCCATTGATGCTAAACTATAAACTCAATGAGACAAAAAAAGAAGGAACCACTGAGGAGCACTTCTGGACCTAGTCAGAGGTACGAGCAGGGCCACTGGAATTATGCGACTATTTGGCTGCACAGACTTTCGCACAATTTTACATTTTCCGCACTTGCCACAAAATCCATCATCTGCTGCATAATCTGCAGATTTGGAAAAAAAAACCTTGTTTCTAGCTCAAAGGACTCAAAAATTACCAAAAATGCAGTGAAAAGTGTTACAGCGTGGTGGAAGGCCCTGTGCAAACATAGAATGGTAACCTGTTACTTATTGCTAACTGTGGGTGTTAAATTGTAACTAATGGTGTGCAAACCACTCTTGCTTCTTTCTGCGCCTCTCTTGCCTCTTTCTGCATTTCTCTTGCTTTTTTCTGCACCTTTTTACCTTTTTCTGCACTTCTCTTGCCTCTTTCTGCACATCTCTTCCGCTTTCTGTACCTCCCTTCTTCCTGCACCTCTCTTGCTTCTTTCTGCACCTCGCTTGCTTCTTTCTTCTGCACCTCTCTTGCCTCTTTCTGCACCTCTGTTGCTTCTTTCTGCACTTCTCTTGCCTCTTTCTGCACCTTCTTCCCTCTTTCTGCACCTCTCTTGCCTATTTCTGCACCTCTCTTGACTCTTTCTGAACTTCTCTTGCCTCTTTCTGCACCTCGCTTGCTTCTTTCTACATGTCTCTTGCTTCTTTCTGCACTTCTCTTGCTTCTTTCTGTACCGCTCTCCCCTCTTTCTGCACCCCTCTTCCCTCTTTCTATACCTCTGTTGCCTGTTTCTGTACCTCTCTTCCCTCTTTCTGCATCTCGCTTGCCTCTTTCTGCACCTCACTTGCCACTTTCTGCACTTCTCTTGCTTTTTTCTGCACCTCTTTTGTTTATTTCTGCAACTCTCTTGTCTCTTTCATCACTTCTTTTGCTTCTTTCTACACCTCTGTTCCTTTTTTCAGCACTTCTCTTGCCTCTTTCTGCACTTCTCTTGCCTTGTTTCTGCTCCTCTCATGCCTGTTTCTGAACCTCTGTTGCCTCTTTCTGCACCCCACTTGCTTCTTTCTGCACCCTCTTCCCTCTTACTGCACCCTTCTTCCCTCTTTCTGCACCTCTCTTGCCTCTTTCTGCACCCCTGTTCACTCTTTCTGCAACTCTCCTGCCTGTTTCTGCACCTCTCTTGCCTCTTTCAGCACTTCCCTTGCCTCTTTCTGCACCTCTGTGCTTCTTTCTACCCCTCTTACCTCTTTCTATACCTCTGTTGCCTCTTTCTGCACCTCTGTTGCCTCTTTCTGCACCCCTCTTTCCTCTTTCTGCAGCTCTCTTGCCTCTATCTGCACCCCTGTTCCCTCTTTCTGTACCTCTTTTACCTCTTTCTGTAACTCTGTTGCCTATTTCTGAGGTTCTCTTGCCTCCTTATGTACCTCTTTTGCTTCTTTCTGCACTTCTCTTGCCTCTTTCTGCACCCCTCTAGCTACTTCTGCACTCCTCTTGCTTCTTTCTGCACTTCTCTTCCTTCTTTCTATACCTCTCTTCCTTCGTTCTGCACCCCTCTTGCCTCTTTCTGCACCCCTTTTCCCTCTTTATGCACCTCTCTTGCCTCTGTTTGCACCTCTTTTGCCTCTTTCTGCACTTCTCCTGCCTCTTTGTGCACCTCTTTTGCTTCTTTCTGCACTTCTCTTGCTTCTTTCTCCATCTCTCTTGCTTCTTTCTGCCCCCCTGTTGCCTCTTTCTGCACATGTCTTCCCTCTTTCTTCACCTCTCTTGCCTCTTTCTGCACCCCTCTTGCCTCTTTCTGCAGCTCTCTTGCCTCTATCTGCACCCCTGTTCCCTCTTTCTGTACCTCTTTTACCTCTTTCTGTAACTCTGTTGCCTATTTCTGAGGTTCTCTTGCCTCCTTCTGTACCTCTTTTGCTTCTTTCTGCACTTCTCTTGCCTCTTTCTGCACCCCTCTAGCCACTTTCTGCACTTCTCTTGCTTCTTTCTGCACTTCTCTTCCTTCTTTCTGTACCTCTCTTCCTTCGTTCTGCACCCCTCTTACCTCTTTCTGCACTCCTCTCGCCTCTGTCTGCACCCATGTTCCCTCTTTCAGTACCTCTTTTACCTGTTTCTGCAACTCTCTTGCCTCTTTCTGCACTTCTTTTGCTTCTTTCTGCACCTCTCACTTCTTTTTGCACCCATGTTGCCTCTTGCTGCACTCGTCTTCCCTCTTTCTGTTCCTCTCTTGTCTCTTTGTGCACCTCTCTTTTCTCTTTGTGCACCTCTCTTGCCTCTTGCTGCACTTCTGTTGCCTCTTTCTGCACCTCTGTTGCTTCTTTCTGCTCTTCTCATGCCTCTTTCTGCACCTCTGTTGCTTTTTTCAGCACTTCCTTGCTTCTTTCTGCATCACTCTTGCTTCTTTTTGCACCCCTGTTGCCTTTTTCTGCACTCGTCTTCCCTCTTTCTGTTCATCTCTTGTCTCTTTGTGCACCTCTCTTTTCTCTTTGTGCACCCCTCTTGTCTCTTTGTGCAATTCTGTTGCTTCTTTCTGTATTCCCCTTGCTTTTTTCTGCACCTTTCTTGTTCCTTTCTGCAACTCTATTGTCTCTTTCATCACTTCTCTTGCTACTTTCTGCTCCTCTGTTGCTTCTTTCAGCACTTTTCATGCCTCTTTCATCACTTCTCTTGCTACTTTCTGCACCTCTGTTGCTTCTTTCAGCACTTTTCATGCGTCTTTCTGCACTTCTCTTGCCTGTTTCCGCACCTCTCTTCCCGCTTTCTACACCTCTGTTGCTTCTTTCTGCACACCTCTTGTCTTTTTCTGCACCCCTCTTGCCTCTTTCTCCACCCCTCTTCCCTTTTCTGCACCTCTCTTGCCTCTTTATGCACCCCTGTTCCCTCTTTCTGCACCTCTCTCGCCTCTTTCTGCACCTCTCTTGTGTCTTTCTGCACTTTTCTTGCCTCTTTCTGCATTTCTGTTGCTTCTTTTTGCACTTCTCTTGCCTCTTTCTACATTTCTGTTGCTTCTTTCTGCACTTCTCTTGCCTCTTTCTGCAACCCTCTTACCTCTTTCTGCACCTCTGATGCTTCATTCTGCACTTCTCTTGCTTCTTTCTGTACCTCTCTTGCTTCTTCTCCACCCCTGTTGCCTCTTTCTGCATGTGTCTTCCCTCTATCTGCATCTCTCTTGTCTCTTTGTGCACCTCTATTTTATCTTTATGTACCTCTCTTGCCTCTTTCTGCACTTCTGTTGCATCTTTCTGCACCTCTGTTGCTTCCTTCTGCACTTCTCTTGCCTCTTTCTGCATTTCTGTTGCTTCTTTCTGCACATCTCTTGCCTCTTTCTGTACCTCTCTTGCTTCTTCTCCACCCCTGTTGCCTCTTTCTGCACGTGTCTTCCCTCTATCTGCATCTCTCATGTCTCTTTGTGCACCTCTATTTTATCTTTATGTACCTCTCTTGCCTCTTTCTGCACTTCTGTTGCATCTTTCTGCACCTCTGTTGCTTCCTTCTGCACTTGTCTTGCCTCTTTCTGCATTTCTGTTGCTTCTTTCTGCACATCTCTTGCCTCTTTCTGCATATATGCTCCTTCTTTCTGTACTTCTTTTGCCTCTTTCTGCACCTCTGTTCCATCTTTCTGCACCTCTATTGCCTGTTTCTGCAACTCTCTTGCCTCTTTCTGCAGTTCTCTTGCGTCTTTCTGCACCTCTTTTCCTGTTTCTGTACCTCTAGCCTCTTTCTGCACCCATGTTCCCTCTTTCTGCACCTCTCTTGCCTGTTTCTGCAACTCTCTTGCCTCTTTCTGCAGTTCTCTTGCCTGTTTCTGCACCTCACTTGCCTCTTTCTGCACCTCCATTGCCTCTTTCTGCACTTCTCTTGCTTTTTTCTGCACCTCTCTTGTTTCTTTCTGCAACTCTCTTGTCTCTTTCATCACTTCTCTTGCTTCTTTCTGCATCTTTGTTCCTTCTTTCAGCACTTCTCTTGCCTCTTTCTGCACTTCTCTTGCCTCTTTCTGCACCTCTCCTGCCTCATTCTACATCTCTGTTGCTTCTTTCTGCACCCCACTTGCCTCTTTCTGTACCCCTCTTCTCTCTTTCTGCACCTCTCTTGCCTCTTTCTGCACAACTGTTCCTTCATTCTACACTTCTCTTGCTTCTTTCTGCACCTTTCTTGCTTCTTTCTGCACCTCTCTTGCCATTTTCTGCAGCCCTCTTCCATCTTTCTGCACCTCTCTTGCCTCTTTCTGCACCTCTGTTGCCTCTTTCTGCACCCCTCTTCCTTCTTTCTGCACCTCTCTTTCCTCTTTTTCTGCAGTTCTCTTGCCTCTTTCTGCACATCTGTTGCTACTTTCTGTACTTCTCTTGCATCCTTCTGCACCTCTGTTGCTTCTTTCTGCACTTCTCTTGCCTCTTTCTGCATTTTTGTTGCTTCTTTCTTCACTTCTCTTACCTCTTTCTGCATATCTGCTCTTTCGTTCTGCACTTCTCTTGCCTCTTTCTGCACCCATGTTCCCTCTTTCTGCACCTCTCTTGCCTGTTTCTGCAACTCTCTTGCCTCTTTCTGCAGTTCTCTTGCCTGTTTCTGCACCTCACTTGCCTCTTTTTGCACCTCCATTGCCTCTTTCTGCACTTCTCTTGCTTTTTTCTGCACCTCTCTTGTTTCTTTCTGCAACTCTCTTGTCTCTTTCATCACTTCTCTTGCTTCTTTCTGCATCTTTGTTCCTTCTTTCAGCACTTCTTTTGCCTCTTTCTGCACTTCTCTTGCCTCTTTCTGCACCTCTCCTGCCTCATTCTGCATCTCTGTTGCTTCTTTCTGCACCCCTCTTGCCTCTTTCTGTACCCCTCTTCTCTCTTTCTGCACCTCTCTTGCCTCTTTCTGCACAACTGTTCCTTCATTCTACACTTCTCTTGCTTCTTTCTGCACCTTTCTTGCTTCTTTCTGCACCCCTCTTGCCTCTTTCTGCAGCCCTCTTCCATCTTTCTGCACCTCTCTTGCCTCTTTTTGCACCTCTGTTGCCTCTTTCTGCACCCCTCTTCCTTCTTTCTGTACCTCTCTTTCCTCTTTTTCTGCAGTTCTCTTGCCTCTTTCTGCACATCTGTTGCTACTTTCTATACTTCTCTTGCATCCTTCTGCACCTCTGTTGCTTCTTTCTGCACTTCTCTTGCCTCTTTCTGCATTTCTGTTGCTTCTTTCTTCACTTCTCTTACCTCTTTCTGCATATCTGCTATTTTGTTCTGCACTTCTCTTGCTTCTTTCTGCACCCCTGTTCCCTCTTTCTGCACCTCTCTTACCTTTTATCTGCACCTCTAGCCTCTTTCTGCACCCCTGTTCCCTCTTTCTGCACCTCTCTTGCCTGTGTCTGCACCTCCCTTGCCTCTTTCTGCACCTCTCTTGCCTCTTTCTGCACCCCTCTCCCTTCTTTCTGTACCTCTCTTTCCTCTTTTTCTGCATGTATGAGTGAGTGACTGGGTGTGTAAGTGGCTGTACGGGTGAATGAGTGACTGTTTGAGTGGGTGTTTGGTTAAGTGAATTTGGTGTGTGAGTGGCTCTATTAGAGAGTGAGTGTCTGTGTGAATAGCTGTATGGGTGAGTGAGTGAGTGAGCGGATGTGTGAGTCCTTGTATAGATGTGTGAATGGATATGCAAGTGATTGTGGGGGGTGTGAGTGAGTGTGTGAGTGCTTGTATGGGTAAGTGAGTGACTGAGTAGAAAGGCTGTATGGGTGAGTGAGAGTGTAGGTAAATAAGTGGGTGTGTGAGTAGCTGTATGGGTAAGTGCGTGGCTATGTGAACAGCTGTATGGGTGAGTTAAATGGTTGTGTGAGTGCCTCTTTAGAGGAGTGAGTGGGTGTGTGAGGACTGGTAGGGGTCTGTGAATGGGTATGTGAGTGGTTGTGCGGATAAGTGAGTGTGCATACAAGAGGTTGTATAGGAGAGTGTGTGGGTGTGTGAGTGGTTCTGTGGATGATGTCATCAGTGATGTCATTTGAGATGTCATCAGTGATATCACTGACCATGTCATGAGTAATGTAATATGTGAGGTCATAAGCAGTGCATTGCGGGGCGTAATTTATAATTAGCTCAGGTAATTATAACTGCTGAATGTCTATGGTTTTGTACGAGTGAAATCCTTGTGCTGTGTTTGTGAAATCTCTTGTATTTAATATATTTTAAAAGGTGGCTCCTATTAGTTCCCAACACCGAATTACTGTGTTCATTCGCTTTTGTGTGGAACTTTTTATTTGTTAACTTCCCTGGCTGCATGCATTTACTATACTGCTACTAAAGCTGTTCACACTGTTTAAGCCCCTTTCACTGTCAAGATAAGATCTCTTCCTAAAGAAAAGGCAGACAGCTTCTAACAGTAAGTTACTTAGTTGTGCAAGATAGATACTTTAGCCTTAGAACGTTTGCAGCATTTCCAATTCATTCCTTAGTAACTTTATTTGCACTTTGTAGGCATTATCAGATAGATTTTTTTAACATGATCTATTTGGTCAATATGATCAAATTCTAAATAATTTAATACACATTGGGAATTAAAAAAAATATGTTACTACTAACCAGGCAGCCACAAGTGTAGTTACCTTGCAGACAACAGGGTCATGATTTGAATGGTGCAGCAGGTGCAGTAGCACCGGGCCCAACAGTTGTCAGAACTCCTCTAAAAACATAATATTGCTATATTTGACTACTAAATAGGCAGTCACAATCACAGTTACCTTGCAGTGAAAAGGGATATGAGTTGAGTGGTGCAGCAGGTGAGCTACAGTGGCACCAGGGCCAAATGCATTAGGGACCCCAATAAACCCAGATTATTGGTGAAATGTAAAACTAAACAGGCAGTCACAAGTGCAGTTACCTTGCAGACAAAAAGGATGTGATTTGAATGGTGAAGCAAAAAGTTGTCAGAACTCCTCTAAACACCTAATATTGCTATATTTTACTACTAAACAGGCAGTCACAATTGCAGTTACCTTGCAGTTGAAAGTGGCTTGATTTAAATTAGGCCTGGGCATTGAATTCCGCTCCGCTCGCGGAATTTGCGGAAATTGGACAATTTCGCGTTCCGCGGAGAACGCGGAATTGCCAACAATTCCGCGATCCGCGGCGAAGCGGAATTATTTTCTTGTTCGCGCTTTAAAAATGCATTCTAGTGCGCGCGATTATGACTTACCGGGATTCCTGCGTTTGCCGACGGGTTTTCCTATTCGTTCGCGTGCGCCACGAGATTTCGGTAGCCGGCCGCGCGATCCTGTGAGAGTTTGCGATCGCGAACACGTCATTCGCCGCGCCATCGGACAACGCGAGAGTGTGCGATCGCGAACACGTCATTCGTCGCGCCATCGTGCACCACGAGAGAGATTGCGGTCGCGAACACGTCATTCGGGCGCGCCATCGGATTTCCGGCGGAATCTTTGTAAACCTGCGATCCCGAACACGCAAAATTTTCAATCTGGAGACGAATAATATCGCGAGCAGCATAAAACCTTCTATAAACTGATGATTTCCATGGAAAAAAAACCTCAGATTGATATTTGGGTGTCCTTTTTTTTCACTTTTGGGCGGGGGGAGAGGGAGGAAGTGCCACAGAGTCTACTACTTCCTGTTCCTTTCCAGCAGGCTCCTCCCAGTGCTTTCTCCATCTCTTGTTCATTTTTCACTTGGATTTGAGCTGGAAGGATCACTCTTTGTGTCTGCTGCATCATTATCATTGGATTTGAGGATTTTTGGATTTGAGATTTTACAAGTAAGTTGGTGTTGTTTGATTGGGTCATTGCAGTTGCTGCAATTACAATTTTTTAATTTTCATCATTTTTAAAAATAAATATAGTGGTGGGTAGCCACTGTAGCCAGTAGGCCCAGAGCTAGTCATGGGTGGGTGCATGATGAAACATGATGAAACAACTGTTCCTTTGCTGTGTGATGTATTTTTTAATTTCAAACATCATTTAGGGGGCATGGATGGCGTTGGATTGAATTGCAAAATGTGTATTTTTGGGTGTATTTCAGTTTTTGGGCTGTGTGCTAAATACATGCCTTAGTTGTGTGTGGTGTGCTGCAGGCCTTGTTTAGCCCTGTGGATTTTCGTTTTTGCATTTTATTGCATTACAGGCAAAGCAGTGTTGTTTACCATGCAGCCTTTGCCTGGCTATTATAGGTCTGTTTTCAGTACATTGTTTTCCAGGCCTCCTGCTTGTTGCTTCTGATTTGTGAGTGTCCATGTGGCTGGTAGCCATTTCTGGTGGGAGTTATAAGTGTGCTGCTTTTTTGCCATATAGGCCTGCATGTGTTTCCTTTGTGACCTAGGCTTCTTGTTGTTGTGGGCCTGGCCATGAGGCTGGTGGCCATTTTGAAGCCAGGCAGTGTGCTTTTGCCATAGGCCTGCATTGTCTGTCTTCAGTTTCTTGTTGTTGTGGGCCTGGCCATGAGGCTGGTGGCCATTTTGAAGCCAGGCAGTGTGCTTTTGCCATAGGCCTGCATTGTCTGTCTTCAGTTTCTTGTTGTTGTGGGCCTGGCCATGAGGCTGGCGGCCATTTTGAAGCCAGGTAGTGTGCTTTTTTTCCATAGGCCTGCATTGTCTGTCTTCAGTTTCTTGTTGTTGTGGGCCTGGCCATGAGGCTGGCGGCCATTTTGAAGCCAGGTAGTGTGCTTTTTTCCATAGGCCTGCATTGTCTGTCTTCAGTTTCTTGTTGTTGTGGGCCTGGCCATGAGGCTGGCGGCCATTTTGAAGCCAGGTAGTGTGCTTTTTTTCCATAGGCCTGCATTGTCTGTCTTCAGTTTCTTGTTGTTGTGGGTCTGGCCATGAGGCTGGCGGCCATTTTGAAGCCAGGCAGTGTGCTTTTTGCCATAGGCCTGCATTGTCTGTCTTCAGTTTCTTGTTGTTGTGGGCCTGGCCATGAGGCTGGCGGCCATTTTGAAGCCAGGCAGTGTGCTTTTTGCCATAGGCCTGCATTGTCTGTCTTCAGTTTCTTGTTGTTGTGGGCCTGGCCATGAGGCTGGTGGCCATTTTGAAGCCAGGCAGTGTGCTTTTTGCCATAGGCCTGCATTGTCTGTCTTCAGTTTGTTGTTGTTGTGGGCCTGGCCATGAGGCTGGCGGCCATTTTGAAGCCAGGTAGTGTGCTTTTTGCCATAGGCCTGCAAGCTTGTAGCCTAGTCTGCCAACAGGCCTTTCATCCAGTGGGCCCAGAGGTAGTCAGGGGTGCATGAAACAACTGTTTCTGTGTGTTCTGTTGAATATAAACATCATTTAGGGCACATGGATGGCATTGGATTGAATTGCAAAATGTGGATTTATTTTTGGGGTGTATTTCAGTTTTTGGGGGTGTGTTACATGCCTTAGTTGTGTGTGGTGTGTTGCAGGCCTTGTTTAGCCCGGTGTATTTTCGTTTTTGCATTTTATTGCATTACAGGCAAAGCAGTGTGGTTTAGCATGCAGCCTTTGCCTGGCTATCATAGGCCTGTTTTCAGTACATTGTTTTTCAGGGCTCATGCTTGTGGCTTGTGATTTGTGAGTGTCCATGTGGCTGGTGGCCATTTCTGGTGGGAGTTATAAGTGTGCTGCTTTTGCCATATAGGCCTGCATGTGTTTCCTTTGTGGCCTAGGCTTCTTGTTGTTGTGGGCCTGGCCTTGAGGCTGGCGGCCATTTTGAAGCCAGGCAGTGTGTTTTTTGCCATAGGCCTGCATTGTCTGTCTTCAGTTTCTTGTTGTTGTGGGCCTGGCCATGAGGCTGGCGGCCATTTTGAAGCCAGGCAGTGTGCTTTTTGTCATAGGCCTGCAAGCTTGTAGCCTAATCTGCCAACAGGCCTTCCATCCAGTGGGCCCAGAGATAGTCAGGGGTGCATAAAAGAACTGTTTGTGTGTTCAGTTGAATTTAAACATCATTTAGGGCACATGGATGGCATTGAATTGCAAAATGTGGATTAATTTTTTGGGTGTATTTCTGTTTTTTGGGATGTGTTACATGCCTTAGTTGTGTGTGGTGTGTTGCAGGCCTTGTTTAGCCCTGTGTATTTTCGTTTTTGCATTTTATTGCATTACATTACAGGCAAAGCAGTGTGGTTTACCATGCAGCCTTTGCCTGGCTATCGTAGGCCTGTTTCAGTACATTGTTTTCCAGGCCTCATGCTTGTTGCTTGTGATTTGTGAGTGTCCATGTGGCTGGTGGCCATTTCTGCTGGGAGTTATAAGTGTGCTGCTTTTGCCATTTAGGCCTGCATGGTTTTCCTCTTGGCTTACTGCTTGCATCCATCCCCTTTGCCAGCTGCAGCTCCCTGAATGATGTGATGAGCAAATAATGTAATGCCAAACAGGGTCCACTTCTATTACATTTGTATTTTGGTTGTCCTGACAGTGTACACAGTATACCATGAAAGCCCTTGTTGACAGTCTCACAAATGGCTACACTAATTTATATCTTTTATTTGTTTCTTTGTACTACTAGTAATTGAACCACAACAACAAATGCAACATTTCACTGATGTTCTTCTCCTGGCTTCTTTGCTTTTAGGTGCACAAAAAGACAGAGGAGGAGGTGTCATCATCATCATCACCCGTTGTACTGCCAGGCTGAAGTCCTGCTGCGCGTCACGTCCACGTGTGACCACAGACATCTCTGCAACTTGTGCACCTGCGTCCTGCTGACATCTGAAGAAGATGGCCCCAAAGAAAGGTACAAGGTCCTCCAGTAGCAAGAAAGTTGCCAGTGAGAAGAAGGGAGAGAAGAAGGAAGTGGCACTTGCCAAGACTGGGGTGCCGGCCGATGTGTTTTTTGGTAAAAAAAACCTTACGCCTGCAGCAGCGGTGTCCAGCGGGGACCAAGCTGGGAGCAGCACCTCTGCATCAGTGGCCCCACCCCAGCAACCTAGGCCCAAGCCCATGACTGTGGCAGAGGTAGCCAGTCTTCTAACGACCAGTGATGTTGAAATGTCATTATCGCAAAGTAGTACCCAATCCACGCACTCGCAGGCGCAAACTCAGGAGATAAGTGGGCAACCCCAGCCGCAACCCGAACCGCAGCTGGAACTGCAACCACAGCCGGAACCACAGCCGCAACCCCAGCCGCAGCCGGAACCACAACCACAGCCGCAACCACAGCCGGAACCGCAACCACAGCCAGAACCGCAAACACAGCCGGAACCGCAACCACAGCCGGAACCACAGCCGCAGCCGGAACCACAGCCCACAATAGTAGCTGTTCCACCTGAAGTAGGGGCAGTTCAGGAAATCGAGCTTTTGCAGACGAAGAGGAGCAAGCCACTGTTCCAGAAGATCCAGTGTCTTCCATACCCCCAGCAAGGAAAAGGAGGCTTAGTACATCAACTTCTTCTTCAAGCCCCGCTTCTGATGATCTAGATGCCACTTGGAAGCCACCAGCTCAGCCTGAGAGTGATGCACACCACAAGACAAGGGTAGTGAAAAGGAAGGTTCCCGAAAGCCTTACAGTTATGGAGGTAGATGTAGATGAGGGGGGTGATGATGAAGAGCCAGTCATCACGAACATCACTCCTGGGCCTGCGGAGATGGAGACCAACATTATTAGACTATCCCAAATCGCTGCGAGGGATGTAGCACGGATACCACCAACACAGGTAACGCCAACACGACCTCCAGCTTCCATATTTGCCTTTGCAAAGGCCCGGCAGGGACCTACATCAAGCTCAACCACCACCTCAGTAGGTGGTGGTAATGTAAGTGCACAGAGTCAAATTCCATGCACACCCTCCATTTCATCTGGTATTGAAAGTGGCACCTCCAGCAGTGCCAGAAAGTTCTCCTCCCCAGTTTGGGACTTCTTTTCGGTTAGCAGTAAGGAGGAGAACATTGCTATATGCTCAATTTGTCGGCAGGCTGTTAGGCGGGGTAAGCTTGGTACAAACTATGGTACCGGAGGACAAACAAGTCATCTCAAAAAACACCACACTATCAGGTGGGAGGCTCACCTACTTCACTTACAAAAAGTAAAACTGGACCCATTGCTGTTGTTGGGGATGAAGAAGTAGGGGAAGATATGATCGCGGAGGAAGGTCAACAAGAGGGAGACATTTATAGCCCTACCCCCAGCAGTGTACTGGTAACGCCCACATCCTCAGCAACATCTCAGTGGCACAGTAGTAAGAGTCAACATGAGACAGCAAGGCAACCGGGCACTGCAATGAGCAAAAGTGCAGCGTCGTTGAGCCTAGCTGGGTTCAAGAAGAAAGGTGCAGCAGTAAGGAAAATATTCCAGCCTACCATTGACAGCATGCTTTGGTCGGAGGGGCAGTACCAACGCAACCACCCAACGGCACGGTTGTACAATGCGAAGCTGGCTAAAATGTTAGCGCTGGACCTTCTCCCTTTTTCATTTGTGGAAGGGGTGGGTTTCCTTGAATTTGTGTCAGCCATCTGCCCTAAATGGAAGGTTCCCAGCCGTTCCTATTTTGCCCGAGTTGCTGTTCCAGCACTACATCACGATGTGCTTGAATTGGTTGGACAAGCTTTGCAGCAGAGTGCTGTTCACAAAATCCACCTGACAACAGACATGTGGACCAGTTGCCAAGCCACTGATTACATGTGCATCACTGCACACTGGGTATCTTTTGTGGGGGTTAGAGACAAGCTATCTGAAGTAGGTGCTGTTGACACAGCTGCAATTTTTAATGCTTCTCGGAAACATGCAACTATAGCCATGTTCGCCATGGAGAAATCTCATACTGCTGAAAACATTTTGGAAGAGTTTAACAACAATGTCTTTGAATGGCTGCGCCCCAGAGGGCTTCACATTGGTTTTGTTGCCACGGATAATGGCAGTAATATACTTAAGGCCATGACGCTTGGTAAGTATTTCAGGGTCCCGTGTTTGGCGCACTGCATTAACATTATAGTTCAAGACTTTCTGAAAAAAGAACCCATAGTCAGCAACTTACTGACCACCTGCCGCAGAATATGCACGCATTTCAGCCATTCTTTTAAAGCCCGGAAGCAGCTGAGGATCATTCAACGTGACTATAGAATGCCAGTCAAAGCACTGATCCAGGAGGTGGCAACACGTTGGAACTCAACGTATTACATGCTTGACCGTCTGTTTGAGCAGTACAGACCAATCAATGAATATGTCATGCAAAGGGCGGATGCTGCTGTGAAAGGCATGACCCTTCAGGTGGACCAATGGTGCCTAGTTAAATCTCTTACAGAGATGCTTCTTCCTTTCGAGGTCTTCACACGTGAAGTCAGCAAGGAGGACTGTACTATGGGCCAAGCTATCCCATTGTTGCACATGCTAGAGCAAGAGCTGAAGAGGGTGTGTGAAGCGTACATAGGTGTGGAGGAAAAAAAGAAGCATACCAGTTGGCGGAGAGCTTATCATGTCGCTTAAGTGAAAATGCAAGGGTGCAAAATAAGATTCTGTCACAACAACATTACATTTGTGCCACAATTCTGGATCCACGGTACAAAGCGGCACTGCACAGTAAGACATTACTCCCTTTTTCAGAAGTGGATGTTGCCCGGTACAAAACTTGGATAGCTGAGGCAGCCAGTACATTGGAAAATGAACGGCTGGTAATTAAAGGCCTCAAACCCACATCAAGTACTGCAGCAGGGCATCCTGCATCAAGTTCAACTTCAGAGCCTGTGGGCAGTGCATTTGGTTCACAGCTGTCACCAACACTATCGACAACAGCAAGAACCGGATCATCATCAGCCCCAGTACAAACGGCACAGAATTGGTATTTACAGCAAGGACTTGCTAGGTCCAGTGCTGATGCAAAGACAAAAGAGGGCGCACTAAGTTTAGCACCCCTGAACATTGACCGAATGGTCCAGGCCTACCTGGATGACCCAACAGAGGTCTACATTGATCAAAACCCATTGCGGTATTGGTATGGCAAAAGGGGCCAATGGCCAGTGCTCAGCAGGCTGGCGATCAACTATCTGGCTTGCCCTATCGCAAGTGTCTCTTCTGAACGTGTTTTCAGTGCTGCTGGTTCCATTGTAACAGTGAAAAGGACCAGTCTCTCACCCATAAACGTGGAGAGGTTAACCATGATCAAAATGAATCAGCAATTTATACCACCGAATTATACAATACATGAATCACCGCAGGAAGATGAGGACAGCGGCTCAGGTGATGGAAGTAGCGTGTTGGATGCTGATTACCTACTTCTGGTTGAACCTCCAGAGTTTGAGGACGAGCTATACTTCCCTGACGGTGACAACTAGGCTTCCAGTTCTTACTGTGGTTCTCCCTTATTTACTTCTATTTCTGTGTCTGTCTTTCTGTTTGGAAACTTCAAATCACAACAAATCCATCACCACCGTCTTCGTATTTTATTGCCTTATGAGTTTCAGCTCTCTGCATTTCAGTCCACTCCTCCGAGTCCTGCTCCTCCATCCTCCTGAATCGATCTAAATCTATTGCCCTCAAGCCAGATGATGATTGGATGTAGCATAATCGAAGAAAACCTAATCTTGCCTCGTTGAGTCTCTCCAAAAGAAGTGGAACATGATGATGACTACTATAGCTATCCCCCTTTCAGAGCCGATACAGACTGCCCATTAACTGAAGATGAGAAGGAACAGGTAATGAATGATGACATGCATTGGACGCTGACTGAGTGATTTGTGTTGTTGTTGTTTGTAGTGCATGAAGGTAATTCATTGTGTATTATTATCTAATCTACACACTAAAAGTAACCCAATGCAATGTTTCTTTCCAATCTTGTTTTTCAATAACAATTTTCTACTTCTACTGCAGGCCGATCCATTGCATTTTGAATATGGAAAGGGGACTCAATCTGTACAGTACTGCACACTGAGTTGGACAACACACCATGCTGATGACCACAGTGACATTATCTCTTCGCACTCCAGTCACTCAGTACGATCCGAGATGATTGATGGAATAACTCAGTGCGTTTCATGAGTGCATTACAAGGTAACCAAGTCAACAACAACCACTGCAGACCTACATGTCTGTGTAGTGGTGGAGTCGAGTGTGGTGGTATGGTATGACTGACAGCGGGGCATTGATTTAGTCACTTAATTTGTAAAATGCTATGTTGCTGTATATCTGCTTTGTCTGCCTCTGTCAAAAAAGGTACGCTAAATGGAGGATGTGTCACGGGTGCCGTGGGCCTGCTCAGTCCTGTTGTTGTTGGAGGTTAATGTTGGAAACAGACTAAGTTAGACATGATGTATCCAAATCCATGCCGCCTCTGAAAGTGTTCTTGTTGCACTCCACCGTAATTTAGGCATTTTTTTTCTACTTGATTTTTCAATATCCCTTTGGTTTTCCCATCTGCAATTACAGGCCGGCCCTTACCCTGTGCTACACTGGGAAAAACAACTCTCACTTACCTTACCAATGAATCTACATGTGCCAGGCAGGCAGTGGCGTCACGCAAGATTGATGGCCGGAGCGTCCATGGAATGGAGGACCAAGACGAACGCCGAGATGCAACTCCCCATTTTGACCAGGATAACATACAGTAACAGTATCAACTTTCATCATCTTTTAAATTTCGATTCTTTTTTTTGTCTTCAATCATTACTACTGTGTGTTGTTGTTGTTATGTTTGCTCTCTGCTTATATAATTCAATTCATCCCTACAGCATTTTTTGACTTTTCTTTGCTATCTTTAAGCCCGGGCGGGTACAAAAGAACAGAAACTGTATGTAATTCGGGTCTCTCTGAGGGCAGACAGGCAAGGCAAATTGCATAATATACTGCTGCCCTGTACTGTCTAATTGTCTAGTAGTAGTAGTTAGTAATATCATTAACCATCAAGTTATCATCATCATGCATGCATTTCCTTTTTCTCCCTTAACTGATTTATGGATATGGTCGTCTGCCAATATTGTGTTTTGTTGTTGTCCATGCGTACTGTTTTTCTTTCTCAAACCTTTCCCAAAACCCCCTTCCCAACCATTCTTCAAACCCTAATCCTCTTCCCCCGGGCTGTGTGGCTTATTGAGGTGTGACTAAATTAAATGTACACCAATAATTTATCACACGCTTGCTGGGGCGGATGTGGCTAAAGCAACATAAATGCATTTTCAAGGCAGGGCGCGGATCTTCTTCTGCTTGCCCACCCTCCTATGAGCAGTATATTTGGGTTTTTTTACCAAAGGAACCGAATCCATCAGCATTAAATGCCATCATAGATTGGATTTGTCATCGTCCGAAACAGCACTAACGGTTACGCTTGTGTCGAGTCACGGACCACGGTGTACTGTAGGCCTAGTCGAGTGACTCGACACAGCTAGAGTTTGTAACTCTATGTACTAGGCTATCACCGCAACCATTATGTTTCCTTGTATTTTGGCATATTATTGTTTGGCAGTAAGTTCCGTACTGTACTTTGTTCTACTACTCCTCCCACAGTCTATCTCAGGCGACTGACTGTCTCATTTTCTTTTATTTGCAAGTGCTACTGCCAGGGTCTACTACTACTACTACCACCACAACCATGGCATGTTGGGAAAGAAAACCATCACCACCATGCAGCCATCGCCGTGCCCAAGTTAAACATCAAGCACAGGTAAGAGAAGAGGTTTGGGTGAGGCATAATTAATAACGGATTTTTTTTCATTAATTCTATTTCACACACCCCTTTGAGTCCAGTTGCAGAATGCATAGATTATCAGGAGAGACTGACAGTACTAGTAGGACAAGTCCCTCAGTGACGGGTACCGCATCTGTCTGTTTGTGTCTTAGTAACTCAGCCAATTATTTAAATCAAACACTGGCTGTGGCACTGCACCAGCAAGGAAACCGTGTGACGTAAAACAGTAACCCCACCCACAAAACATTAACCACATCGTATATTAAGTCTAAATATGTAATTTAATACCTTAACAAAAATAAACTATGTAAAAAAATCCCACAACACCTGACCCACCCCTCTCCCTAACCCCAACCAATGTTCATGTCCCGCAACGAAAAAGTCCAACAAATGTCCAAAAGTCCAAAACCCAACGCCCGATTCCCACCCACCCAAATAAGATATAAAAAAGGGGCAATAAATAAACGGGGTCTCAGCGGGCTCGCCTCTCCAGGACACGGATGCGCTCCTCCAGGCGGGCCACGCGGTGCTTCAGCGCGCGGCAGTTGCATCCACAGTGGGGGTGGGCAGCAGTGCTTCTTCCTGTGTGGCGGAGGGTGGCTGACAGGCGGTAACGCCGTAAGACTGGGGGGGGTGTCTGGGGCCCGGGGCATTGGAGGAGGCTGCAGCTGCTGCCGCCTCCTCCTCCTCCTCCTCTAGAAGAACCAGGCGCCGGTATTCGGCCTGTATGGCCTCCAGCTTACGGCGCCGGGCCTTGGCTGCCAACTCCTTCCTGTTGACTTTAGGAGTAGCTATATCAAGAAGAAAAAACAAGACTATTGTAAAATATACTCTTAGCAAAGCAGTCAGACAAATACATTCTACACATAGTGGCACAGTAGCACTAGCAAGCACAGTACGTAACATTTGTGGTATGTATCTATCCTCCCACTACCTCGGCCTCGAACATTTGGGGGAGTTTCAGGCATTCTGCCACCCATGCATCTGATTCATATCACACACCTATGCATGCATGCCACGTATCCTTCTCTGCCAGTCATAAACATAAAATCTCGCCCGTCCGGCCTCCTTCCACCCTTCTTTCCCTTTTCGTTCAACCCATCCATCAAGGTCATCTGATCAGACTTTTATTCTTCTCCATAAAAATTTCACAGCTGAGTTGAAGTCCGATAGAGGCCATTGGTTACTCTCAGTAGACTCCCGTCGCTAATGCCATTGCTAATGCTGCTAAGTAAAGGGTGTCTTCTTCAACCGGCGTTCACAACTACTTCTTACTTAAGTCTCAACAGTACAGTATACATTACACCCTTGCAGCGAGTGTAATGTCAATAAGTAAGGATTAGGAATATAACTTACCACCGCCCGCCACTGCTGCTGGCTCACCCCCTGCAGCTCCTCCTGCAACTGCCGCATCTCCTCCTGCACCCTCAGCGGCCGCATCACCTTCGCCGCTGGCCCCGGTACTGGTGGTCGGTAGTACGCCTAGAAAAAACATTACACATTTTTCAGATGCCATATACACCTCCCCCTATTTTTCACTAGCATGAATGAAAAAAAAGTTAATACATATACAACATACATCACTAGTATAAATCAGGTAGTAGACTAGACACTAGTAGTGTTATATGGTCCCTAGGGTCATTTTAGTCTTTGCTAAGTTACCCCGAGCCATGCACCCATTTTAGCTCTGTCTTTTATTTTTGCGCAAGTTACCTCGCAGCTTGTTGTGAAATACGCCTTTGAGGCCACATGAGCTCATACTGCTACTGTCTGAGCACTGCGTACAAGGTCGAGAAACAAGCGACTTTGTTATGGAGTTATGGTGTTAGTCCATATTGCTTATCCATTAAAAAAAAAGCAGTTTTTGGCACGACTGAGAAATGCTTGCACTATACTAACGCGCACCATTTTTCTCATTACAGACGGAAGATTCACTATAAGAAGAACCAGAGCTTTGCAGAGCTTATGATGTAACCACTACTAGGTTCTTCTAAGGTGAGGGCTCCCCAGAATTCTCACATCTCCATTTAGAATTTTATATAAACTAGATTCCTACCAAGGGGAGGGTGGTTCGCCCACCACTGTTCAGTTATCATGATCTCGCCTTTTGGCTTCTATGGACTTTTAGTTGTAAGTAACTTGTAAGTCTAACTGTAACAATGTTTATTGTTTTAATCTTATACATTTTGCTGTTGCTGCTGCATTATACAACATACAGAACTTGTCAGTTGGAAATAAAAAGAAACCTTTTGAACTTACATAGACTCGGTGGTATTTGGTGTGGACTTACACAAGAGTGAGCAAAAGGGTGTGCATTGCTTCCGCGACAGAGGTTGGGAGTGTTATGTTGTCTGGGTTGTCTACTCATTGGGTATTTTGGGGGGGGCCTTTCGGAGTAATGAGACACTATAACAAGTCGGTCAGGGGATTGTGGTGGCTTCCGATTGAGGTGTGAGGAAGGTCCAACCTCCCATCACCAACGTCCTATTTTCTTGTGCAAAGTTCTGTATGTGCAGAATCCCTACAACAGTAGTAGTATGTCCTATCCTATCTAAAATTCTAAAATTTGGTTGGGCATTTTCTTGGTGGGAATTGTCAAAAAGCCTCAAGAATAAGAAGACTAGAAGTAGTAGAAGAGGACAACCCAAACTCAATGGCTATAGCTATTGGTGAATGAGTTTTATTTAAAATATTTGAAATAAAGAGTGGGCAACTGGGCAAGCTTGGCTACAGACAGACTAATAGTAGTAGGACAGAGAGTCATAGCAGACGCAGTTAGAGGCAGGGATAACAAGAATTTAGAAACAGATAGTATAGAGCAAAGAAGATTTTGTAAAAATTCGAATTAGGATACCGAAATAATAGTTCGGAAAAAATAAGGTGCAGGAAAAGTTTAGGAAATATAATTATTAATATTAACCACTGGTGGACTTACTGGGGCCAGCAGCAGAGCCCTCGATAGAGGAGCGGTCCTGTCCCTGGGAGGCATCTTCCAGATCTTCTGGGCCCACCGCCTGCGACCCCATCTTCTTGCCCCTGGGTGCTGCTGATCATGTAAGATTTCATAAAGAAAGAGACAAAAATTAAAGTTTGGTGTGAAATAAATAAAATATTTTAAAATAGGCACCAAAAACATTTTTGGTTACAAAAATTGCAATAAAATTGACCTATCTGATCGACTGGTAGTATTGCGAGATTCACGGACCGTCTAGCAAGCCTAACTACCACCTGACCTAGCCCACCTATTCCAATCCAGACGGGCCAATTGTTCAGTAAGTCTGCATTTCCATTTATTTTAGTCCTCAAAATGCATAGATGGAGGACACATGCATACATTTTTGCATACATCAAATTGTTGGCTGGTTGCTGCTAATGTTCTGCTAGTGATGATATAAGCCTATTAACACTCAGTAAACAAACTACAAAAGGTTCTGCTAAGGACTGGGGTAAGCATCACTCAGCAGCCCGTGACGTGACAGAGGATGCGTCACGCACACAACTTAGAAATTACCAACTAATAAGTAACTAAACCTATCAATCCACCACTATCCCTTCTTAGTGGCACAAGGACAAAGGAAGGACTACTCTCTCTAGCATTACATCACTTAAGTTCTCTAAAGTAAACTCTTACATAATCATCAGGCCAAGCGAGCGCAAAGTTGCAAACAAGTAAGATTAGTAGCGCCGAGCGCCTGTGTCATAACAATCACAGATTTTTAAACGTCATTTACCTGCAATGTAAGCAGCAGCATTCTTGCTGGTCGGAGAAAAAAAATATTCGCAATATATAACACAGAGCAGAAGAACACAAAGTTGTAATATTAAATAGCTACTCACCAAGCCCCGGGACCTCCACTCCTAGCAGGTCCAGCAGGTCCTGCTCCCGGTCCAGAATATCGGACCACCGGTGCGTCAGCTGATTCTGTGTGCGCCGGACACCAGAGCAGCGAAACACTGCCCGCCGCACCTTGCCCCACCGCTGCCGACGCTCCCGGAGCCCGTACCCGGACCCAGGCCTGCCGCCTGCTGCCAGGGTTAAGGGGAGGTGGCGCTGAACAAAAAAACCAGTGCGGCCACCTCCGCCTCATTGAATAAGGCCCGTGCCTGCACCCCTCTTTGGCGCCGTCTTCCGCAAGGAAGGCGGTCGCGGCTCTGGCTCCGACTTCGAGCCCTGTGGCTGTGGCCCTTTGCCATGGTTCTGGGTAGGCGGGGGACGGAAAAGAAAAGGTAGGAATTAAATAAAGTAAGTAAAAGAAATGAAAAAGCAGGTAATAGAAAATGTGTGAAAAAGTAGTTAAAAACACACAAAAAGTAGAGAGAAACTCAAAATATAGAATCAGGAAAATAGAGAGATAGATAATAAACAAAAAAGACCCAAAATAAGTTTACAGAAACAAAGGATTGAAAAGATAGAGGGAGGATTGAAAAGCTGGCCCAGAACCATAGAAATAGAGTGAAAAACAAGATGGCCGCGCCCATTGCGACCGCATGGGCAAGTTCGCGCGATATTTCCCCCCCGAGCACGCAAAAAGCGTCGCGAACACGTAATACGCGTTCCCGAACAGGAAACCCTTATCGCGAACGGGCGGGAGCATGCAATACGCGACCCGGAACAGGAAATACCATCGCGAGCGGGCGGGACAAGTGAAAACAAGATGGCCGCGCCCATTAGCGACCGCATGGGCAAGTTAGCGATATATTTCCCCGCAAGCACGCAAAAACACATCGCGAACGGACGGCACAAGCAATTCCGCGATTTCGCGGAATTTCCGCAAGCTCGCGGAATTTGTTAGCAATTTCGCGGGGATTTGCGTAACGCGACTACGCAAATTCCGCCCACCCCTGATTTAAATGCGGCCTGATTTAAATGGTGCAGCAGGTACAGTGGCACCACGGCCCAAAATTCTCATGACTTCACTAAAAACCAAATATTGATATATTTTACTACTAAACAGACAGTTTTCTTGCAGGCAGCAGGGTCATTATTTGAATGGTACAGCAGGTGCCGTGGCACCGGGTCCAGAAGTTGTCAGAACTCCTCTAAACACCGAATATTGCTATATTTTACTTCTAAACAGGCAGTCACAAGTGCAGTTATCTAGCAAGTATTAGGGTCATGATTTCAATAGTGCAACAGGTGCAGTGGCACTGGAACCAAAAGCTCCAGGCACCCCACTAAACACCAATTATTGCTATATTTTACAACTAAACAGGCAGTCATAAGTGCAGTTATCTTTCAGGCACTATGATCGTGATTTGCATGGTGCAGCAGGTGAAGTGGCACCGAGCCAAAAAGTTGTCAGAACTCTTCTTATCTCCTATTATTGCTATTTTTTTACTACTAAACAGGCAGTCACAATTGCAGTTACCTTGCAGTTGAAAGTGCCTTGATTTTAATGGTGCAGCAGGTGCAGAGGCACTGGTGCCAAAAGTTGTCATACCTCCACTGAACATCACATATTGCTATATTTTACTACTAAACAGGCAGTCACAAGTGCAGTTATCTTGCAGGCAACTGAGTCATTATTTGAATTGTTCAGCAGGTGCCGAAGCACCAGGCCCAAAAGTTGTCGGAACTCCTCTAAACACATGATAATGCTATATTTTACAACTAAAGAGGCAGTCATAAGTGCAGTAATCTAGCAAGCACTAGGGTAATAATTTAAATAGTGCAGCAGGTGCAGTGGCACCGGGACCAAAAGCTTCAGGCACCCCACTAAACACCTAATATTGAAATATTTTATTCCTAAACAGGCAACCAAAAGTGCAGTTACTTTGCAGTCAAAAGGGTCATGATTTGAATGGTTCAGCAGGTGCAGTAGCACCGGGCCCAAAAGTTGCCAGAACTTCTCTAAACACATGATATTGCTATATTTGACTACTGAACAGGCATTCACTATTGCAGTTACCGTGCCGTTAAAAGGGACTTGGTTTGAATAGTGCTGCAGGTGCAGTGGCTCTGGGCCCTGGGCTGAAAGCTCTAGGGATGCCACTAAACCCAGATTATTGTTAAATGTTACTACTAAACAATACAGTCACAAATGCATTTCTCTAGCAGGCAAAAGGGTCATGATTTGAATGGTGCAGCAGGTGCAGTAGCATCAGGACCAAAAGCTGTAGGCACCCCACTAAACACATAATATTACTATATTTTGCTACTAAACAGTCAGTCACAAGTGCAGTTACCTTGCAGACAACAGGATCATGATTTGAATGGTACAGCCAGTGTACTGGCACCAGGCCCAAAAGTTGTCAGAACTCCTCTAAACCCTTAATATTGCTATATTTTACTACTACACAGGCAGACACAATTGCAGTGTATATATATATACCCTACTGGCAGTTATAGTTAGGACCTAGTTTCCATAGGAAAAGCGTTTTTTGTTTTCCCAATAACGTTGGCGTCGTTTGACGAATCTTCGCAAAATTTTCAAAACTAGTAGGGCGCTCCGGTCAGCTCCGGTCAGCTCCTGTCTTGAAAGCTTCAGGGTGATTCGTCAAGCGGGGGCCGAGAAAAAAGGGGGGTCCCAAAACGCGTTTTCCCCATGTAATTTTCCATAGGAAACTTTAGACAAAGCTACAGCACGAACCGCTAAACGGAAGTACACCAAATTTGGCAAAAAGGCAGCCCTTGGTTCAGAAAGAGCCCTTTTTGTTAAATGGTGTAAATCCGTTTAGTAGTTCCAGAGAAATTTGAAAAAGAAAAAGTTTTGATATCTATGGCAGCGGTGGGTTCGCGAACCCTCCCGAGCACGAGCTTTACTCTGATTGGCTGCCAACACTCCAAACCAGGAAGTGTTGGCAGCCATCTTGTGACTCGGTAACCGAGTCACAAGAAATCAGAAAAAAAACCATGAAAAACAAAAAAAGGGGGCAGGGTAGAAACACCCTGACCCCCTAGGTATGCTCAGGGGGTCCCACAGGGACCCCAGGGCCAAAAAAAGCATTTAGTTTTTTAAAAACAGCAGAATTCGCACTGGGTGCGTGAATACTGTCGTTATTTTTAAGCCCCGGGGTGGGCCAGGTCCCGGGGGCATGCAGAATATGGATAGCGGGGGCCCGCGGGGGTCCCTGCTGCCCCGGGGACCACCACCTCCCCGGGGCTTCATTTATGTTTTGTGGGGGGCACGCAGCCCCCCCTGCATCCCCGGGGACCACCACCTCCCCGGGGCTCTATTTAAAAAAAAAGAAATCTGTGTGTGGGGGCTCGAGCCCCCCCGCACACCTGGGGACTCCCACCTCCACGGGGCTCTAATTTTAAAACAAATAACCTGTGTGGGGGGCTCGAGCTCCCCACACGCCCCGGGGACCACCACCTCCCCGGGGCACTAAGTATGCAAATGTGGGGGTCCGTTACGGACACCCGAGCCCTGGGGACCACCACCTCCCTGGGGCTTTGTAATGGTAGGGAGGGGGGACGCGCGGCCCCCCTCCTGGAGCCCGTGATGGCCCTGGGGACCGCCACCCCCCAGGGCCGGCTCCTGCAGTGTGCCGGGGTGCCCACCCCCGGGACACTGCTGTTTGCTATGGCAGGGCGGGAGCCGTCCGGCTCCCGCCCTGTCATAGCAAACTCTGGTTTGGATTTTGAAAGTGAGAGCAGGGAAACCTGCTCTCGCTTTCAAAATCCAAACCAGATTGCTTTTCCACACAGGGAGCTGCATGTCAGCAGCTCCCAGTGTGGAAAAGCAATGCCGGCTCCCGCAGGAGGCAGGGAGCTGGCGGGACCGTGGGGGCATTGGGGCTCCCCCCACTGTCCCCAATGGAGTGGCCAGGCCCCGGGGATGGGGTCCCCGGGCCAGAAGTGGCCCGGGAGGGGGGCCACACGGCCCCCCTCCCCAATAATTAAAAAAAAAATTTAAAACACGCAAAGGCGGGCCCCGGGGGATGGGGTCACCGGGGCCATAATTGGCCATAGAGGAGGGGGGCCACGTGGCCCCCCTCCAAATAATATTTTATAAAATATTATTTTATAAAAATATATAATTCTGGCCATGCCCTGGGGGATGGGGTCCCCGGGGCCGAAATTGGCCTTCCCGTTTAAAAAAAAAAAACGGGTCAGGCCCTGGGGGATGGGGCCCCAAATATTGTGAAAATAGGGGGGCCACATAGCCCCCCTTCTACAAAAAAATAATAATAACAAAAGCCGGCATCGCTTCGGAGGCCCCGCCCCCTCCCTGTAGCACTCAGCAAACGCGCCCCCTGGTGCGATGTAAGTTGGGGAATTAATTCCCCTTCAATCCGGAGGGTCCCTGGGGGCCAAGTAGCCCACCAGGTACCTTCAGTTTGCGCCATAGAGCTGCGTTGCAGAGAGGTGGTCTGAGGCCACGCCCCTTTTTACACCGCTCTTCAACGCAGCTCTGTGGCGCTTACTGGAGGTACCTGGTTGGCTAGGTGGCCCACAGGGACCCTTAGGATTCAAGGGGATTTAATCCCCCAACTTACAACGTGCCAGGGGGCACGTTTGCACAGTGGTGCAGGGAGGGGCCTGATATGGCAAGTGTGCAAATGGGCCCCCTGGCGCGTTTAACTTGGGGGATTAAGTCCCCTTCAATCCTGAGGGTCCCTGGGGGCCAACTAGCCCACCAGGGACCTTCAGTTTGCACCACAGGGCTGCGTTGCAGAGAGGTGGTCTGAGGTCACGCCCCTTTTTACACCTCTCTGCAACGCAGCTGTGTGGCGCTTACTGGAGGTACCTGGTGGGATAGTTGGCCCCCAGGGACCCTCAGGATTCAAGGGGACTTAATCCCCAAACTTAAAACGCACCACGGGGTGCGTTTGCACAGTGGTGAAGGGAGGGGACGGGTCCTATT
The DNA here is from genome assembly GCA_963921515.1 of Calotriton arnoldi. Lineage (NCBI taxonomy): Eukaryota > Metazoa > Chordata > Amphibia > Caudata > Salamandridae > Calotriton > Calotriton arnoldi. The sequence goes on along the minus strand of CAWUFW010018891.1, from coordinate 168,992 downwards.
GTGATATGTGTGCAAACACATCCTGTGGCGTGTTTTAAGTTGGGGGATTAAGTCTCCTTGAATCCTGAGGGTCCCTGGGGGCCAACTAGCCCACCAGGTACCTCCAGTAAGCGTCACAGAGTTGCGTTGCAGAGAGGTGTAAAAAGGGGCGTGGCCTCGGACCACCTCTCTCCAACACAGCCCTGTGGTGCTTACTGGAGGTTCCTGGTGGGCTAGTTGGCCCCCAGGGACCCTCAGGATTCAAGGGGACTTAATCCCCCAACTTAAAACGTGCCACAGGGCACGTTTGCACACTTGTCACATCAGGACCCGCCCCCTCCCTGCACCACTGTGCAAACGGGCCCTCTGGCATGTTGTAAGTTGGGGGATTAAGTCCCCTTGAATCCTGAGGGTCCCTTGGGTCCAACTAGCCCATCAGGTACCTCCAGTAAGCGCCCATGAGCTGCGTTGCAGAGAGGTGTAAAAATGGGCGTGGCCTCGGAACACCTCTCTGCATCCCAGCTCTGTGCCGCTTCCTGGAGGTACCTGGTGGGCTACTTGGCCCCCAGGGACCCTCAGGATTCAAGGGGACTTAATCCCCCAACTTACAACGTGCTAGGGGGCACATTTGCACAGTGGTTCAGGGAGGGGGCGGGGCCTCATATAAGAAGTTAGCAATCCTGCTGTGTGGGACTTACTGGTGGTAATAAAAAGGATAGTTGGCCCCCAAGGTTGACGTTGGGTCCTCCTGTTACCTCCAGTAAATACCACACAGTGGGATTGCTAAGAGGTGTTTCGCATTCACAAAAAACTGACTATCTTATTCACGCAAACAACTTACTAGAGAAGTTAAAAGCACGAGGTTATCCGAAAAAGCTTCTGAAAAATGCGATGAAGAGGGCGTGGTGGACACCTAGGGACTGTCTCTTGCAGAAAAAAGAAAAATCTGACATGGACAGGATTGTCTGTGTCACAACGTGTCACCAAAATTGGCACTTGCTTCAAAAACATTGACGGATCTTTTGAAAAACCACTTTTCGCTTTAAAAAAAGAAAACAGTATTGGGAATCAACTGATTCGGGCGGCAGTGCCGACAACGACAATCATAAACACATTAAGAGATCAGCTTTGTCTACCACCGGTAAGAGGACATCACAAATGTGGAACCTGTAAAAATTGTCAATCAACAATGGAAGGATCACTATTCTCACTAAAGAACATCAAGTGGAAACATGAGGCAATCACAAACTTCAAAATGAAAAATATCATATATGGGGTGGTGTGCCCATGCCCAAAATTATACATTGGAAAAACTAACCAGGAAGTGGGGCAAAGAATGACGCAGCACAAATCAAGAATTTGGAAACATACTGCTAATGCACCATTGGTGAATCACTGGTTGGAAAATAAACATACCGAGACTGATTTTAAATGGACTGTGTTATTGAAAGTAGAAGGAGACTCCCGAGGTGGCGACCTAGACAGAAAACTATTACAAAAAGAAGCAATGCTCATAGTTAAATTCAACGCGGCTATTGATGGACTCAATGAGCTCTCAGAGATATACAATCTGGGTTGAGATTCATTCAAGCCTGAAATGGGAAATGCAGGGTACCTTCCTTAACCTTCAAAGTGAAGTCCAAACTCAACTTACAAAAAATCTTTTTTATTTATGGTTGCCTAAAACCAACATAATTTTTATTCAAAATAAACTTTTTACTCCAACATGCTCCAAATGCTGTTCATTACTAAGACAAGTTGCCAGATTTATAATCTGGCCAAACGATATTGCACCTAGGCACCAAATGCCGTCATAGAGTTGATAAGAGCTTCTAACCTATCACCGTTAGAAGGTGTGCGACATGTCAACCCCAAAAAATAACCCTGTATGAATGGGCAAAATACAACTAATTCAATCATACACGCGTCAGGTTGATCACAACCAATCTTTTATCAATTGCTAGTTTACACACAAAGTGTTAAACTGTACGTATCAATACTAGTATTCCAAAAAAAACAAACACCAAAAACTTTATTGACAATCCGGTGGCCATGGCCCCTACAGAGACGAAGGACTACAGCCCCATTACAATAATGAGCATTTAGAACACAAGAGGTTAAAACTATGCTAAGCCCTTCATTGTTGGACACGGTTTCCATGGAAATGACGTAGGTTGCACGCAAGATGCACTCCTTCATCTATGTTGAGGAAAAGCTCCGAAGACGCTGCACACGCAATTTTGTGAAGACGCCCAATGAGTCAGAAAGGTACGTGTTCCCACAGGGTCTTGGGGCGACGCTTTTGGCATTTAGAAACGAGCCGCTAGCGCTAAATTGCACCGAGAAGTATATAGCACGAAATTGAGCATCGCCTCAAAGGAAGGTGCCCGCGCTGCTCTGTGAACCGGTCTCCTGTAGAGTAAAAAAACTAGTGTTTGGCGACTTGGAAGCCAGTATACAATTCAGCATTGAGCCCACCCGGAAAACATAACAAATATCAGGTAAAGGCATACTATAGCGCAACAGACGTTTGATTGAGTGTATCGTAAAGAGAGAACTGGTCATTTTGTACAACTATTTTGAATATAAAGTTTGGAATGGCTTCCTTTGCATTTGTTGGACACCCTTCAAGGATTGTTCTCCTTTTCTACAGGCTTTTGAATCTTGCATTTACTGCATCACCATATCTTCTGCGCAAAATGAAGTACTGGCACTTCACACACTGCCATCTATGAACTTAAAAAGTAAGTGTTCTCTCCCCCAGACAAAGCTAATACCATGACAGACAGATCAATGACTAGAACTGACAGAATGTTCTTTTCTCTTCCTTTTCCCGTCTGTTTCCTTCACAGCTTATTTAAACACACCGTGCTTAAAAAATCTTCCATATAACTGGAGATCGGTTGATCTTGGCTGAGGTAATTTAATTGAGATAGGTAGCGTTCTTTGTTTTAACTCTGATTATTGGTTTGCAAAAAGATAAATATAAGAACCTTTGTCTTTTCTTTTCCTTTTCTTTTTCTACTTTTAGCTCTTTCCAGGTTTAGGTCCTGAGGAGAACCCCACAAATCATTCATTTGGGTTCGAAACGCGTAGACCAGTACATGACCTTTCAAGTGTTTTAAAAAAACGGACTGTCAGGCCAACTTCTTTTCATCGTTACATCTTCAACTGTTTGAAAAATGAATTGACTAATGTTTTTGTTGCCCTGGACAGTACACTGTTTGGTTTTTGCCCTGTTCAAATAACTGATGGTTGTAAATAATATAAACTGACGTTGGGCTTATTTTTCCATATATATTTTTTTCTGTTTTTGTTCTCTTGTATTGCTGTATTTTGTTTGTCCTGGAATTAGAGTTTATGTATTGATGTTAAAAAAAAATTTGTCTTAAACATTTGTGGTCTAAGTCTTGTCTTTTGTTGTCTAATGAGTGTGAAGTCAGAGTATTTGTCCATTAACTATTATATGTGGTTTATGTGTTTTATGTCAACAATTGAATTATTTGGTGTTGTGTTGACCAATAAGTGATTTGTTTCGAAAAAAGTTGATGGATTTAACACATCATTTGTTATGACAGAAAAATAAAAAATTGATTTGATCATTTGATCACAACAAGTCTAAGGTGTGATCTGGCAAAATAATTTGGGATTGACTATCAGTATTGGCACTTCTTCTTGTTTCTGACAATGAATATATTGGCCTAGCCTTACTGATTTAGGGCCAAAACCTTCTTTTGTTTAGCACATGCTATATCTTTGGCGCTGCTTGATGAATCTCCATGAAATTTTCACAAAAAATGTGCCCAGTACTTCAAACGATGTTTGGAAAGTTTCAGGGAGGTTCGTCAAGTGGGGGCTGAAAACAAAGGGAGGTCCCACAATGCGTTTCCCCAAGTTAATTGCAATAGGACATTTGAACATGCCTACAGTCCGAACCGCTGGACAGAATTACACAAAATTTGGCATGAAGCTGGATGCTGGTATGCAGATCGTGCTTTTTGTGATTTGGTGTAAATCCGTTCAGTAGTTTGTGAGATATTAAGTGAAAAACAAATCTGTATATCTGGGGATGCGGATTACCTGTGGATCCAACAGTTCCAGTGCTGTAATCTGATGGGCTGCCAACACTTCAAACAGGAAGTTTTGGCAGCCATCTTGGCACTCAGCTTGAAACCGAGTCCCCCCAAATACCACAGGTTTCAGGAACGTTACAGTTAGTTGGACATTTCACTAGTACAAAACCAGAGAAATTCGGCCGTTATAGTTAGTTAAGCTAACTATAACTCACGCCCCCGCAATGCACTGCTGATGACGTCACATGTTACACCATTCATGACATGGTCAGTGACATCACTGATGACATCACTCATGACATCTCAAATGACATCACTCATGACATCACTGATGACATCATCCAGTGAATGTGTGTTTCTGTAAAGTTTAAATATGTTTTATATATATATATGCCAAGGTGTATTGAAGAACGAGTGGGTGTATAAGTGTCTGAATCGATGATTTAGTAGGTGTGTGACTGACTGTATAAGTGAGTGATTAAACGTGTTTTACTGAATGCATGGGTTAGTGACTAAACTGTGTGAATGTCTGTGTCAGTCTGTCAGTTGATGTGTAAGCGGCTGCATGGGTTGGTGAGTAGCTACATGAGTGTCTATATGGGTTATTGATTGGTTGTCTGAGTATCTGTATGGGTGCCTGAGTATCTGTGTGGGTGGGTGGGGGGTGTGTGACTCTGTGCATAGATGTGTGAGTGGGTTATTCACTGGGTGTATGGGTTCAAGAGTGTATCTGTGAAGGGCTGTATGGGTGGGTGAGTGTGTGTATGAGTGTGTTGGTGGGTGAATGGATGTCTATGTGTGAGTAACTACATATGTGAAAGGCAGTATATAAGTGACTATACTTGAGAATGAGTGATTGTGAGAGTGGCTGTATGGATGAGTGTGTGCTTGTATCAGTGATTATATAAGAGAGTAAGTATGTGTTAATATCTGGATGAATAAGTGAGGTGGTATGTGTAAACTGTATAGGTGAGTAAATGGGAGTGTGATTGATTCTTTGCATGACTGACTAGGTGTGTAAGTAACTCTATGGATGAGAGGCGGTGTGTGAGTGTCTGTATAGATGTACTAGTGCAAATGATAGTGCTGTATTGATGAGTGACTGCATGTATGAGTGACTGTATGGGTGAATGAGTAGATGTGTGTGTAGACCTAGGAATCAGTGAGTGGGTATGTTGTAACTGGTATTGGTGTGTCTATGGTTTCGAAAATGGTAGTCTGTATTTTAGAGTGGGTGTATCAAAGGTTATATTATGGAGTGAGGAGGTGCATCAGATTATCATGTGGATGATGTCATCAGTGATGTCATCAGTGATGTCATTTGAGATGTCATCAGTGATGTCACTGACCATGTAATGAATGATGTAATATGTGATGTCATCAATAGTGCACTGCGAGGCGCAAGTTATAGTTAGCTCAACTTCTCTGGTTTTCTACGAGTGAAATGTCCAACTAACTATAACGTCCCTGAAACCTTTTGTTTTTTTCAGTGAATTTCTAAGGTTTTTTAAATGTTAATTTCTAGCTTTAACGTCCCTGAAACCTATGGTTTTCTCAGTGAATTTCAAAGATTTTAAATGCTAATTTCTAACTATAACGTCCCTGAAACCTATGGTTTTTTCAGTGAATTTCAAAGGTTTTTTAAATGCTAAATTCTAACTATAACGTCCCTGAAACCTATGTTTTTTCCAGTGAATTTCTAAGGTTTTTTTAAATGAAAAGTTCTAACTATGCCTACAGAGGTAGGACATTTGCAGAAAGAGGAAGAAAGGCGCAGAAAGAAGCAAGAGAAATGCAGAAAGAGGCAACAGAAGTCCAGAAAGAGGAAGAAAGGTGCAGAAAGAAGCAAGAGATATGCAGAAAGAACCAACAGATGTGCAGAAAGAGGCCTTGTTGCAAAGTCATCATGTGCCTGGGCACCCCCCAACTTTTTGCTGACTGGTGCTGGTGGTAACTGACACTGACTGACCCTGGGTTCTGCTTACCCGGCCCAGAGCCAGTGCTATGCTGAAAGACACTTAGAATACAGTGAAAACACCTACATTCACTAGGGTACACTATGGGTTGGGGTACCCCTGTAATTGGCATGACTTCCCCTGTAAGGCCCTAGTACATAATAGGGCAGGGGGATTAAAACTACCTCTAAGTCCCTAGCATATAATAGGGCCTGGCAGTTTAGAGGCCAGAAACCCTTTTCTGCACTTGTATGTGTGCACTGCTGAACCTGAGGTCAGTTTAAAAGTAGCCCTGTATATGCGGAAAGAGGCAAGAGAGGAGCAGAAAAAGGCAAGAGAGGTGCAGAAAGAGGGAGGAAGGGTGTAGAAAGAGTCAAGAGAGGTGCAGAAAGAAGTAAGAGAGGTGCAGAAAGAAGCAAGAGAAGTACAGAAAGAAGGAACAGAGGTGCAGAAAGAGGCAACAGGGGTGAAGAAAGAGGGAAGAGGGGTGCAGAAAGTAGCACGAGTGGTGCAAAAAAAGCAAGAGAGGTGCAGAAAGAAGCAAGAGTAGTGCAGAAAGAAGAAACAGAGGTGCAGAAAGAGGCAAGAGGGGTACAAAAAGAGGAAAGAGGGGTGCAGAAAGGCACAAAGGGTGCAGAAAGAAGCAAGAGATTTGCAGCAAGAAACAAAAGAAGTGCAGAAAGAAGGAACAGAGATGCAGAAAGAGGCAAAAGAGGTGCAGAAAGAGGGAAGAAGGATGCAGAATGAACGAACTGGGGTGCAGAAAGAGGCAAGAGAGGTACAGAAAGAAGCAAGAGAAATGCATAAAGAAGCAACAGACATGCAGAAAGGGGGACGTGGGGTGGAAAACGAGGCAAGAGGGATACAGAAAGAAACAAGAGAGGTGTAGAAAGAAACAAAAGAAGTGCAGAAAGAAGGAACAGAGGTGCAGAAAGAGGCAAGGGGGTGCAGAAAGAAGCAATAGACATGCAGAAAGAAGCAAGAGAGTTGCAGAAAGAAACAAAAGAAGTGCAGACAGAAGGAACAGAGGTGCAGAAAGAGGCAACAGGGGTGAAGAAAGAGGGAAGAGGGGTGCAGATAGAAGCACGAGTGGTGCAAAAAGAAGCAAAAGAGGTGCAGGAAGAAGCAAGAGTAGTGCAGAAAGAAGCAACAGAGGTGCAGAAAGAGGAAAGAGGGGTGCAAAAAGAGGGACGAGGGGTGCAGAAAGAGGCACAAAGGGTGCAGAAAGAAGCAAGAGATGTGCAGTAAGAAACAAAAAAAGTGCATAAAGAAGGAACAGAGGTCCAAAAAGAGGCAAGTGAGGTGCAGAAAGAAGCAAGAGAAATGCATAAAGAAGCAACAGACATGCAGAATGGGGGAAGTGATGTGTAGAAAGAGGCAAGAGGGATACAGAAAGGAACAAGAGAGGTGCAGAAAGAAACACAAGAAGTGCAGAGGAAGGAACAGAGGTGCAGAAAGAGGCAAGAGGGGTGCAGAAAGAAGCAAGAGACATGCAGAAAGAAGCAAGAGAGTTGCAGAAAGAAACAAAAGAAGTGCAGAAAGAAGGAACAGAAGTGCAGAAAAAAGCAACAGGGGTAAAGAAAGAGGGAAGAGGGGTGCAGAAAGAAGCACGAGTGGTGCAAAAAGAAGCAAGAGAGGTGCAGAAAGAAGCAAGAGTAGTGCAGAAAGAAGCAACAGAGGTGCAGAAAGAGGCAAGAGGGGTGCAAAAAGAGGAAAGAGGGGTGCAGAAAGGCACAAAGGGTACAGAAAGAAGCAAGAGATGTGCAGCAAGAAACAAAAGAAGTGCAGAAAGAAGGAACAGAGGTGCAAAAAGAGGCAACAGGGGGTGAAGAAAGAGGGAAGAGGGGTGCAGAAAGAAGCATGAGTGGTGCAGAAAGAAGCAAGAGACGTGCAGAAAGAAGCAAGAGTAGTGCAGAAAGAAGCAAACAGAGGTGCAGAAAAAGGCAAGAGGGGTGCAAAAAAGAGGGAAGAGGGGTGTGAAAGAGGCACGAGGGGTGCAGAAAGAAGCAACAGAAATGCAGAAAGAGGCAAGAGAGGTGCAGAAAGAAGCAAGAGTGGCTTGCACACCATTAGTACCAATTTAACACGCACATTTAGCAATAAGTAACAGGTGACCATTCTAGGTTTGCAAAGGACCTTCCACCACGCTGTAACACTTGTCGCTGCATTTTTGGTAACCTTTGAGCCGTTTGAGCTACAAACAAGGCTTTTTTTGTTCAAATCTGTAGATTAGGCTGCAGATGATGGATTATGTGGCTAATGCGGAAAATGTATAATTGTGCGAAAGTCGGTGCAGCCAAACAGTTGCATAATTCCAGTGCCCTGCTCATACCTCTGACTAGGTCCAGAAGTGCTCCTCAGTGATTCCTTCTTTTTTGTCTCATTGAGTTCATAATTTAGCTTCTATGGAAACGAGGAAGACTAAACCTGAGGTTACCACTCCACAACACAGACTACCATACCACATAATTACTCACCCATAACACATAATCCCACTCTACATAATTCCTATACACTAAATACCACATACTTTCTATCCACATAATTTCACTGCACAACATACCACATAATTCCACTGCACACAAAGTACATCCACTCCACTCCAAAAAACATTAGTAAAAAACTTTTAGATTTACAAGTTGCAACGCCAATAGCTCTAACTCTTGCAAATGCAAGACCTATTACATTACAAATACTTCTTTAACTGGTAGTCGCGTTTGCAGAGTGCTGGAGAAAAGGGGCTGGGCCTCCAACCAGCACTCAGGAATTCTGCTGTGTTGGACTTACAGGAGGTACCAGGAGGGCTTCTTGGCCCCCAAAGTCCCACAGGAGTAAAGTGGACTTCATCCACCAACCAGTACTGTGCCAGCAGGCGTGTTTGCAGAGTGGTGGAGAAAGGAGGGGGCATGGCCTCCGAAGACCTCTTAGCAATCCCACTGTGTGGGACTTTGTGGAGGTAACAGGAGGGGTAGTTGGCCCCCAAGGACAACCTTGGGGGCCAACTACTTCTCCTATTACCCCCAGTAGGTCCCACACAGCAGCATTGCTAAGTTCTCATAGCAGGCCATGCCCCCTTTCCCCACCACTCTGCAAACGTGCTTCCTGGTGCGCTCTTGCATGGGGATTAAAGTCCACTTCACTGCTCGGGGTCCTTAGGGGCCAACAAGCCTACCTGATACCTCCAGTATGCCCCAGATAGTGGCATTGCTGATAGTTGGACACAGGCCATGCCCCCTTTGTCCACCACTCTGCAAAAGTGCCTCCTGGCACGCTCATGGTTGGGGGATGAAGTCCCCTTGCCTCCTGAGGGTCCTTGGGGGCCAACTAGCCCACCAGGTACCTCCAGTAAGCCCCACACAGCTGGATTGCTGAGAGTGGTCCGAGGCCATGCCCGCTTTTTACACCACTCTGCAAACGCCCCTCCTGGTGCACTGCTGCTCGGAGGATGAAGTCTACTTGTGTCCTGAGGTCCTCAGGACACAAGAGGACCTCATCGCCCCACCAGCAATGCGCCAAGAGGCGCATTTGCAGAGTGGTGTAAAAAGGGGTGTGGCCTCGGACCACCTCTCAGCAATCCCACTGTGTGGGGCTTACTGGAGGTACCTGGTGGGCTAGTTGGCCCCTAAGGATGCTTAGGAATGAAGGGGACTTAATAACCCAACTCAAAATGCACCAGGAGGCGTGTTTGCAGACTGGTGCAGGGAGGGGGCGGGGCCTCCGATGACATGCCGGCTTCTCTTAGTTTTTGTTTTCTCTTAATATTTTTGGGGCCCTGGGGACCCCATCCCCAGGGTCTTGCCAGTCTTTTCTTTTTGTTTTCTTTTGGAGGGGGGCCACGCGGCCTCCCTCCTGAGGCCTTTATCGGCCCCGGGGACCCCATCCACCGGGGCATTGCCTCCTTTTTCAATAAAATATTTAAATATTCAGGAGGGGGGCCGTGTGGCCCCCCTTCCCTGGTCCACACGGCCCCCAGCCTTTACTTTTTTTTAAACAAATTTGGAGGGGGTCCGCGTGGCTCCCCTCCTCAGGCCAATTATGGCCCCAAGACCCCATCCCCAGGGCCTGGCCAGCCTTGTTCTTTTTTGGGAGGGGGGCCGCGTGGCCCCCCTCCTGAGGCCAATTATGGCCCCAGGGACCCCATCCCACGGGACCGGCCTTCTGTATTTTTTTTTTTAATTTAAGGGTAGGGGGGCTGAGTGGCCCCCCTCCAGGGCCACTTCTGGCCCGGGGACCCCATCCCCCAGGGTTGCCTTCACATTGGGGACCACGGGGGGAGCCCCAATGCCCCCACAGTCCCTGCGGCTCCCCGCCTCCTGCGGGAGGCGCCACTGCTTTTGGGCAAGGGGAGCTGCTAACATGCAGCTCCCCTTGCCCAAAAGCAATTCTGCTTTGCTTCTTGGAAGCGAGAGCAGGTTTCCTGCTCTCGCTTCCAAGAAGCAAAGCAGTGTTTGCTATGGCAGGGCCATCGAGGGCTCCAGGAGGGGGTCCACACGGCCCCCCTCCCTTAGTGTTTAAAGCCCCGGGGAGGTGGTGGTCCCCGGGGCCGGGGGTCTGCTACGGACGCATGAAATGTTGATTAGTCAGACCCACTGCTTTCTTTATATTTCTACAGAATGCTTGAATATCACAGTCCTCCTTCAGTGTCTTTGAACCAACGTTTAAAAGAGCAAATGGGTGTACACACTCATGTGATGTATATGATTAAGACTCGCAGGAGTTGAAAAGCGTTATGTCAATGAACTTGCCTGAATAAAGTTTTATCACTGGTGCATGACTGGTTGGGCCTGCTTCCACGGACGGAGGAGAACGTATTTTTTCTGGTTGAATATATGGGAGTGACGTTCCCTACAGGCCCTAACCCTCGACCCAAGAGGCTGGGCGCCCCTTACGTCGCCCTGCTTATGGATTTTATATATATACATATATATATACATATATATATATATATATACATTATCTACTGGCGGTCGCCAGTAGTTAGTTATAGTTAGGACCTATTTTCCATAGGAAATCCGCAACATTCTATTTGAAATAACTCTTGCGTCGGTTGATGAATCTTTGCGAAATTTTCAAACTTTATGGCCCGCTCCGGTCCGCTCCTACCCTGAAAGTTTCGGGGTGATTCGTCAAGCGGGGGCCGAGAAAAAAGGGGGGTCCTAAAACGTGTTTTCCCCATTCATTTTCCCATAGGAAACTTTAGCCACGGCTACAGCCCGAACTGCTGAACGGAATTACACCAAATTTGGCAAAGAGGTAGTTCTTGGTTCAGAAAAGAACCCTTTTTGTTAAATGGTGTAAATCCGTTCAGTAGTTCCTGTGAAAATCAAAAGGAAAATCACATATATATCTATGGCCGCGTCGGATTCGCGCACCCTCCCGATCACGAGCTGCATGCTAATTGGCTGTCAACACTTCAAATCAGGAAGTGTTGGCAGCCATTTTGTCTGACAGAAACAAGTCGCAAAACGCAAAAAGGGGGAGGGTAGAAACACCCTGACCCCCTAGGTCTGCTCAGGGGGTCCCACAAGGACCCCCTGGGCAGAAAAAAGCATTTAAAAAAAAAAAAAAAATCAGCGGTATGCGCTTAGGGTGCGCGGATCCCGCCGATGAAAAAAAAAATTGCAAGTGCGCAAACGCACAAAGGGAGCAGGGTAGAAACACCCTGACCCACTAGGTCTGCTCAGGGAGTCCCACAAGGACCCCCTGGGCAGAAAAAAGCATTTTTTTTTTTTTAAATCGGCGGGATGCGCTTAGGGTGCGCGGATCCCGCTGTAAAAAAAAAATCGAAGCGCTTTGATGCTATTTTGCCCCCGGGTGGGCCAAGTCCCGGGGGCATGTGGGGGGTGTTGGTTTATAGTTAATGGGGGGGCCTCTAAGGCCCCCCAAGCCCCGGGGACCGCCACCCCCCGGGGCTTCTTTTTTTTAATTTGAAATACCTGTGTGGGGGCTCCAGCCCCCACACGCCCGAGACCGCCACCTCCCGGGGCACTAAACATTTTTAAATGGGTGTCTGTTTCGGACCTCGAAGCCCCGGGGACCACAACCTCCCGGGGCTTTGCAGAAGTGGGGAGGGGGCCACGCGGCCCCCTCCTGGAGCCTGTGGTGGCCCTGGGGACCGCCACCCCCCAGGGCCGGCTCCTGCAGTTTCCCGGGGGGCCTACCCCCGGGACACTGCTGTTTGCAATGGCAGGACGGGAGCCTCGCGGCTCCCGTCCTGCCATTGCAAACTTGCTTTGCTGCATGTCAGCAGCTCCCCTTATGGAAAAGCAATGCCGGCTCCCGCAGGACACGTGAAGCCGGCGGGACCGTGCGGGGACCCCCCCACGGTCCCCAACGTGTGGCCAGGCCCCGGCAGATGGGGTCCCCGGGGCCATTAGAGGCCCGGGAGGGGGGCCACGCAGCCCCCAACCCAAAAAAAGGAATTTTGTTAAAAAAAAAAGGACGCAATTGCCGGCCCCGGGAGATGGGGTCCCCGGGGCCTTTAATGGCCTGAGGAGAGGGGCCACACAGCCCCCTCCAAATATTTATTTTAAGAAAAAGAGGGCATGCCCGGGGGATGGGGTCCCCGGGGCAAATACAGGCCCAGGGAAGGGGGCCACGCGGCCCCTTCCCGTTTAAAAACAAAAAAACAAAAAAAAGAACAGACTCAGGCCCCATAAAAAAAAAAGAAAGAAAAAAACAAAAAAACGGCATCGTGCCGGAGGCCCCGCCCCCTCCCTGCAGCACTATGCAAATGCGCCCCCTGGTGCGTTGTAAGAAGGGGAAGTAATTCCCCTTGAATACTGGGGGTCCCTGGGGGCCAACTAGCCCACCAGGAATCTCCAGTATGTGCCAGGGGGCTGCGTTGCAGAGAGGTGTACAGAGGCCACGCCCTTTTTACACCTCTGTGCAACGCAGCTCTGTGGCGCTTTTGGAGCTACATGGTGCGCTAGTTGGACTCCAGGGACTCTCAGGATTCAAGGGGACTTAATCCCCCAACTCAAAACGCGCCACGGGCGCGTTTGCACAGTGGTGAAGGGAGGGGCGGGGCTTCAGGTGACATGTGTGCAAACAGGCCCCGTGGCGCGTTTTAAGATGGGGAATTAAATCCCCTTCAATCCTGAGAGTCCCTGGGGCCAACTAGCCCACCAGGTACCTCCAGTGAGCGCCACGGAGCTGCGTTGCAGAGTGTTGTAAAAAGGGGCGTGGCCTCTTAACATCTCTCTGCAAAGCAGCTCTCTGGCACATACTGGAGGTATCTGGTGGGCTAGTTGGCCCCTAGGGACCCTCGGGATTGAGGAGGAATTAATTCTCCAACTTAAAACGCGCCACAGGGCGTGTTTGCAGACATGTCACCTCAGGCCCCACCCCTTCCTTCACCATTGTGCAAATATTCCTCTAAAATCAGCCGAACTACAAATTCCGATTTACTCACCTCTTATCAGGAGAGACCTCAGTGCTGCATCTTTGAGCCCAGTACTGATCCTGAAAAGTAATTTTAACCGTACTTACCGGTAACTTGAATTTCCTTCCATAGGATATCATTGCCTGCTTTTTGCTGAAAATGTTTCTAAGTGTCGATTTTTGAAACATACAAATATTCCTCTAAAATCAGCAGAACTACGAATTCTGATTTACTCACCTGTTATCAGGAGAGACCTCAGTGCTGCATCTTCGAGCCCAGTACTGATCCTGAAAAGTAATTTTAACCGTACTTACCAATAACTTGAATTTCCTTCCATAGGCTAACATTGACTGGTTTCACTTGGAAATTCTTCTAAGTGTGGAGTTTTGGAACTTTATAATATTCCTCTAAAATCAGCCGAACTACGAATTCCGATTTACTCACCTGTTATCAGGAGAGAACCCAGTGCTGCATCTTTTAGCACAGCACTGACCTTGAAAAGTGATTTTAACCATACTTACCAGTAACTTGAATTTCCTTCCATAGGCTAACATTGACTGGTTTCACTTGGAAATTCTTCTAAGTGTGGAGTTTTGGAACTTTATAATATTCCTCTAAAATCAGCCGAACTACGAATTCCGATTTACTCACCTGTTATGAGGAGAGACCTCAGTGCTGCATCTTTTAGCCCAGCACTGACCCTGAAAAGTAATTTTAACCGTACTTACCAGTAACTTGAATTTCCTTCCATAGGCTAACATTGACTGGTTTCACTTGGAAATTCTTCTAAGTGTGGAGTTTTGGAACTTTATAATATTCCTCTAAAATCAGCCGAACTACGAATTCTGATTTACTCACCTGTTATCAGGAGAGAACCCAGTGCTGCATCTTTTAGCCCAGCACTGACCCTGAAAAGTAATTCTAACCGTATTTACCAGTAACTTGTATTTCCTTTCATAGGAATCCATTGTCTGGTTTTCAGCAGAAAGGTTTCAAAGTGTTGATTTTCACAAACTACAAATATTCCTTAAAAATCGCCTGTATGATTTAAACGCATTCTTTCAACTGTTTACAGGAGATGCACCAGTGCTGGATCCAGGATCCACCACTGAGTAAGAAAAAGTAACGATAACACTACTTACCTGCTAAGTGAATTTCCTCCCATAGGATAACATTGGTGATTCTATGTGAAAAAGTTTCTGTCAACTTTTAAAATACAATAATATTCCTTAAAAATCACTACTGTAACCAAAACGCTTTTACTCAACTGTTTACAGGAGATGTCCCAGGACTGAATCTAGGATCCAGTCCTGTGGTTAGAAAAGTAATCCATAAAGTAACTAATTGCATTTAGCTAGAAATTCACATTGAGCTCAATATTGCATTGTGTTTGAAATTGTGTTGCCCATTGCAACAACTGTAACTACTGTACTTAAAAGTCTATTGCCTATTTGCAAAGTATTTAAACTAAAGTAATTCATTCTGAGAAAGTATATTTTGTAATGTAATGTATAATGTAATTACAATGTAATTTAAAAAATAAAATATCTAAAAATAAATAGTTTAAAAAAATGTAGTAAATTAGTATAAAAAATATAAATATAACAATTAATACATTTAAAAATTGTCATTTACAAAACCTTTGAAATTCACTGAAAAAAACCATAGGTTTCAGACATGTTATAGTTAGGAATTAGCATTTAAAAAACCTTTGAAATTCACTGAAAAAACCATAGGTTTCAGGCCTGTTATAGTTAGGGTTTAGCATTTAAAAACCTTTGAAATTCACTGAAAAAACCATAGGTTTTAGGGAAAGTTATAGTTAGATGGACATTGCACTCGTACAAAACCCGTGAAATTCCCCCGTTATAGTTAGTTCAGCTAACTATAACTCGCGCCCCGCAATGCACTGCTGATGACGTCACATATTACATCACTCATGACATGGTCAGTGACATCACTGATGACATCACTGATGACATCTCAAATGACATCACTGATGACATCATCCATGTGAGAATTTAATGCATCTTCTCACACCCTAATATAACTTTTGATACACCCACTCTAAATTACAGACAGCCATTCTCAAAACCATACACACTCCAATACCAATAAGTACATACCCACTCACTGATTCTTAGGTCTACACACACACATCTACTCACTCACCCGTACAGTCACTCATACTTACAGTCACCCAGTACAGGACTATCATATGCACTCATACACCTATATAAACACTCACACAACGCAACTCATCCATAGAGGTACTCACACACCTAGTCAGTCATGCAAATAATTAATCACACTCCAATTTACTCACCTATACAGTTATACACACCAGCTCACTTACTCATAAAAATACTAGCACATTCTTACGCTCCTATGCAATCACTGTTGCAAGCACACACTCATCCATATAGCCACTCTCACAATCACACACTCTCACTTATAGCCATTTATATACTCCAACACACATATATACTGCCTTTCACATATGTAGTTACTCACACATGTACCACTGAGATATACTTACACAACAACAGACAGACGGATACAGACATTCACACAGTTTAGTCACTCACCCATGCATCCAGTAAGATACGTTTAATCACTCACTTATAGACTCAGTCACGCACCTACTAAATCACCCATTCAGATGCTTATACACCCACTCATTCTTCAATACGCCTTTCCCTATATATATTAAACATAGTTAAACTTTACAGAAACACACAGTCACTGGATGATGTCATCAGTGATGTCATCAGTGATGTCATTTGAGATGTCATCAGTGATGTCATCAGTGACGTCACTGACCATGTCATGAGTGATGTAATATGTGACGTCATCAGCAGTGCATTGCGGGGGCGCGAGTTATAGTTAGCTGAACTAACTATAACGGGGGAATTTCACGGGTTTTGTACGAGTGCAATGTCCAACTAACTATAACTTTCCCTAAAACCTATGGTTTTTTCAGTGAATTTCTAAGGTTTTTTAAATGCTAATTTCTAACTATAACGTGCCTGAAACCTACGGTTTTTCAGTGAATATATATATATATAGAGAGAGAGAGAGAGATAGATAGATAGATAGATAGATAGATAGATAGATAGATAGATAGATAGATAGATAGATATATATTATCTACTGGCGGTCGCCAGTAGATAGTTATAGTTAGGACCTATTTTCCATAGGAAATTCACAACATTCTATTTCCAATAACTTTGGCGCCGGTTGACGAATATTCGCGAAATTTTCAAAACTCGTGGGGCGCTCCGGTCCGCTTGTATCCTAAAAGTTTCGGGGTGATTCGGTAAGCAGGGGCCGAGAAAAAAGGGGGGTCCCAAAACATGTTTTCTCCATGTTAATTCCCTTAGGAAATTTTAGACACGGCTACAGCCCGAACTGCTGAACGGAATTACACCAAATTTGGCAAAAAGGTAGCGCTTGGTTCAGAAAGCGACCTTTTTTTTAAATGATGTAAATCCGTTCAGTAGTTGCTGAGAAATTCATAAAATAAGAGTCAAAAATCAATTTCCCATAGGGAACTTTGTGCAAGGCTACAGCGGAAACTACTGAACGGATTTACCCCAAATTTAGCATAAAGGTACTGCTTGTCTCAGAAAGCGAACTTTTCAAAAATGGTGTAAATCCGTTCAGTAGTTTTTTAAATATTAAAGGAAAAAGAACTATATATATCTGGGCGGAGCCTAACCACACATGTCATCGTGAGATCTGATTGGCTGTCAGCACTTCATCCAAGAAGTGTTGGCAGCCATCTTGGGACCAATATACATGATAGCACCCCAATGAAATGCATTGCAGTGAATAGAAGATTTTGAGGGTCACCAAAAGGAGAACTATAAAGGGTGATAACAGACTTTAGTTACATTAGAATTCATTTGTTGATGGTACCATACTAATTTTAGGAATTGTGGTGTGTTCTAGGGTGATTTTACCCTGTGAAAAACCTTCTGCTGGGATTTCATGAATCATGTTTGAGAGAAAACAATTTTCTCATGCTTGTCCCACATAGGTTTGGAAGGTGCTCCAGAAGCTAAAATGAGAGCATATTTTCTGTAAATTCACATTATCTTTCTCAGTCATGTGAGAATGAAGTCTGACATTCTCAGTAAAACATGTAAATCCAACAAGGGCAGAGACTGTCAGTTGATTCCTTTGTGTTCTACTGCAGCTTCCCAGAGTGTTCTAAAGAACAACTAGAGCGCTAACAGTCTTACTTATGACAAAAGTATGGCACACCTGAAGCCATCTTGATTGGAATAAACTGGTAACACTTAAAACATTTAATTTAAAAAGGAACAAAATGATGGGGTTCATTTTGTCTTAGAAATTATGGTTAGTGCTGTAGAAAGAAAAATTAGACACGTTTTAAGTGAGATCTCAAATATCTTCCTGTTATATTTCAACAGGAGCAGCCTGCCAGTTGATTCCTTTGTGTTCTACTGCAGCTTCCCAGAGTGTTCTAAAGAACAACTAGAGCGCTAACAGTCTTACTTATGAAAAAATTATGGCACACCTGAAGCCATCTTGATTGGAATAAACCGGTAACACTTAAAACATTTAATTTAAAAAGGAACAAAATGAGGGGTTCATTTTGTCATAGAAATTATGGTTAGTGCTGTAGAAAGAAAAATTAGGACATGTTTTAAGTGAGATTACAAATATCTTCCTGTTATATTTCAATAGGACCAGCCTGCCAGTTGATTCCTTTGTGTTCTACTGTAGCTTCCCAGAGTGTTCTAAAGAACAACTAGAGCGCTAACAGTCTTACTTATGACAAAATTATGGCACACCTGAAGCCATCTTGATTGGAATAAACCGGTAACACTTAAAACATTTAATTTAAAAAGGAAAAAATGAGAGGGTTCATTTTGCCATAGAAATTATGGTTAGTTCTGCAGAAAGAAAAATTAGGGCATGTTTTAAGTGAGATCTCAAATCCTCTTCTATTTCATTAGAACATTCTGACATGCAGACTGAAACAATCACTTTCAATACCAGCAGTAGACTTCCAGTTAACTCCCTGGTGAGCAGTAGCTTTACTACAGTGATCTAATGAGCAACTAGAGTGCTAACATTCTGAATTTATGGCAAATGTGTGACACATCTGAATGCCTTCTTGATGGAATCAAAGTAAAAAACTGAAAGCATTTCCTACTGAGGAGACTGCAGTAAATGAGGAAATTAGGAAACTTCATAATAAATAAGTATCCCAAGATGGCCACCAGAGAAAAAAGAGCCCAAATGTAGCACAAATATCACCCACATGTAGCCCACATATAGCCCAATGACAGAAGTGTGGAAAACACTTTTTATTTTTAGTTTTTTGCAGTTTTATATAGTGCAGACTGGTCAGGTATTGGAGCGTTGCATCTTACTTGGACCCCTTATTGCGTATTTTGCACAAAGTACATGAGATTGATCTTGCGAAACATTGAACTTTACTATTCTGTTAACCTGAAGTTGCTCTGAACCGGGCTTTGTAACACCCGTTTTTACCTACTGGTTTTAATTAATTCTCACTGTATTGTATTAAGAAAGAGGATTTACTGTTTTTATGTACACTTTTATGATCTATGTTTCTAAATCAGATCGAATAAAGTTTAATGAATGTAATTGAAGTCTCCCAAGATGTCCACCAGAGAAAAATTAGCCCAAATGTAGCACAAATATCACCCAGATGTAGCCCACGTATAGCCCAATGACAGAAGTGTGGAAAACACTTTTTATCCTTTTTTTTTGCAGTTTTATATAGTGCAGGCTGGTAAGATATTGGAGTGCTTTACATGAGCATTGGTTACATCATACAAGGACAAACTCATTTTGGTTGTAGGCATGGGGAGATTAAGTGATTTGACCAGAATCACAGAATGATGAGCTGAAGCAGAAACTCCAACTTGGTAACACCACATTTTCTCCCCTAAGCGTAACATTTAATCAAGTGGTCAACTGGATAAAAAAACATAGAGATAACAAATAATTCAAAAGTGCTTTGTCGCTATTTGAGAACTGCTTGGCTCAGAAAGTGACCTTTTTAAAAATGGTGTAAATCCGTTCGGTAGTTGCTGAGAAATTGTAAAAAACAAATATCGATATCTAGAGGCGCGGTGGATCCGCGAACCCTCCCGACCACGAGCTTCATTTTAATTGGCTGCCAACACTCCAAACCAGGAAGTGTTGGCAGCCATCCTGTGACTCGGTAGAACCGAGTCACAAGAAAATAGGGAACCAAAGGTGAAAAAGAAGAAAAGGGGGCAGGGGAGAAACACCCTGACCCCCTAGGCCTGCTCAGGGGGTCCCACAAGGACCCCCAGGGACAAAAAAAGCATTTTTTTTTTAAAAAAATGGCGAAATTCGCGCTGGGGTCGCGAATCCCGCTGAAATGTTAAAAAAAATGAAGCGCGGGATACCGCGCTTCATTTAATTGAGACCCCCGGGTGGGCCAGGTCCCGGGGGCATTGCCAACAAATATATGGATGGCCCGCGGGGCCCCCGCTGCCCCGGGGACCGCCACCTCCCGGGGCTTGTTTTTCTAATGTTTGGGGGGCCTCCAAGGCCCCCCCAAGCCCCGGGGACCGCCACCGCCAGGGCTTTTATCAAATAGGGACCCTCAGGATTCATGGGGAATTAATCCTCCAACTTACCCTGAGCACTACTGATGCAGTCCAGCCATCGCCCTGTCACTACCCATGCACTCCTCCAATCAACCAGCGAGCACCATGTACTTATCTAATCACTCCGCCAAAACACAAGCACTTATAAATTCACCATCCACTCTCCTTGTAGTACTCTAATCATCCAGTCAGTACCCATGTACTCATCCAATGACCCAGGCACTAACTCATGGCAAATACAGAGGAGGTCATGCTAATCACAGGGGTACCCCAAGGCATAGTGTTCCCTAGTGTATGTAGGTGTTTTCACTGTATTCTAAGTGTCTTTTACCACCAGAGACAGAGTCAGTTACCACCAGTACCCATCAGCAAAAAGTGGGGGCACAGGAGTACTTTCTACTCCTCTGTTGGTTCTTTCTGCACATCTCTTCCTTCTTCTTGCACTTTTCTTCGTCTTTCTGGACTTCTGTTGCCTCTTTCTGCATTTGTCTTCCTTCTTTCTGCGCTTTTCTTCTTCTTTCTTCACATGTCCTACCTCTGTAGGCATAGTTAGAAACTAGCATTTAAAAACCTTTGAAATTCACTTAAAAAACCATAGGTTTCAGGCATGTTATAGTTAGAAATTAGCATTTAAAAAACCTTTGAAATTCACTGAAAAAACCATAGGTTTTAGGGAAAGTTATAGTTAGTTGGACATTTCACTCGTACAAAACCAGAGAAATTCCCCGTTATAGTTAGTTCAGCTAACTATAACTCGCGCCCCCGCAATGCACTGCTGATGACGTCACATATGACATCACTCATGACTTGGTCAGTGTCATCACTGATGACATCACTGATGACATCTCAAATGACATCACTGATGACATCACTGATGACATCATCCATGTGATAATTTGATGCATCTTCTCACACCCTAATGTAACCTTTGATACACCAACTCTAAATAACAGACTGCCATTCTCAAAACCATAGACACTCCAGCAGCAATAACTACATACCCACTCACTGATTCTTAGGTCTAAACACATATCCACTCACTCACCCGTACAGTCACTCATACGTACAATCACTCAGTACAGGACTATCATATGCACTCATACGCCTATATAGACACTCACACACCACCACTCATCCACAGAGGTACTCACACACCTAGTCAGTCATGGAAATAATTAATCACACTCCCATTTACTCACCTATACAGTTATACACACACCAGCTCACTTACTCATACAAATACTAGGACATTCTTACGCTCTTATACAATCACTGATACAAGCACACACTCATCCATAAAGTCACTCTCATAATCACACACTCTCACTTATAGCTATTTATATATTCCAACACACATATATACTGCCTTTCACATATGTAGTTACTCACACATGTACCACTGAGATATACATTCACTCACTAACACACCCATACACACACTCACACACCCATACAGTCCATCACAGATGCACTCTTGAAACCATGCACCCAGTGAATCATCCACTCACACATCTATGCACAGAGTCACACACACCCCACCCATACAAACACTCAGGCATCCATACAGATACTCAGACAACCAATCAATAACCCATATAGACACTCATGTAGCTATTCACAAACCCATGCAGCCGCTTACACACCAACAGACAGACGGATACAGACATTCACACAGTTTAGTCACTAACCCGTGCATTCAGTAAGATATTGCACGGGTTAAAGATACATTTAATCACTCACTTATAGAGTCAGTCACACACCTACTAAATCATCCATTCAGACACTTATACACCCATTCATTCTTCAATACGCCTTTCCCTATATATATTAAACATATTTAAACTTTACAGAAACACACAGTCACTAGATGATGTCATCAGTGATGTCATTTGAGATGTCATCAGTGATGTCATTAGTGATGTCACTGACCATGTCATGAGTGATGTCATATGTGACATCATCAGCAGTGCATTGCGGGGGCGCGAGTTATAGTTAGCTGAACTAACTATAACGGGGGAATTTCTCTGGTTTTGTACGAGTGAAATGTCCAACTAACTATAACTTTCCCTAAAACCTATGTTTTTTCAGTGAATTTCTAAGGTTTTTTAAATGCTAATTTCTAACTATAACGTGCCTGAAACCTATGGTTTTTCAGTGAATATATATATATATATATAGAGAGAGAGAGAGATAGATAGATAGATAGATAGATAGATAGATAGATGGATAGATAGATAGATAGATAGATAGATAGATAGATAGATAGATAGATAGATAGATAGATAGATATGCATTTGGACTTACCTGTGCGTGATGAAGGCATTTGCGTGGTAAAGGCATATGCGTTGTAAACCCTTTCGTTAAAACATTAAATAACTCATAAAACAAAAGTAGCACAAGCCCCATCAGTCCTTGAAATTGGCCCCGGCCCATTTCCTGCTCAACCTCCCCTAAAATGAGTTTTGAGTACAATTAGCTTAAATTTGTCTGGTTCTATGCTCAACTGCTAACTCAGAGTGCTCATTTTGTTTACTTAATGTGTCCTTGCTTAGATTCAAATATGTAAATGCATCTGCTGAAGATGCATTAGCAACGGAACTAGTTCACTGAAGAGTTAAAAAACTGAACCAAGACTGCAATTGTTAATGTAGAAAAAATCTTTATTACTTTTCCTTTCTTAGTCACATCAAGTCCATTCCCTTCCATTTTGCATTCTTTATTGTCCTTGAAATTCTCTCCTAAACTTTGTTATATCAAACTCTGCCACTAATCCCAAAATTCCTTTGAGAGTCCAGCAACCTGGTTGTAATACAAATCCTCATTTTACCGACATCCATCAAAGAAATTTGCAAATCTCAAGAAAGCCTCTCAGTGACAGATTATACCAGATTTAATTTGTAGGCAAGCAAACAAGAAGGAAACAACGGTTGCATATGACAGGTTAGAGAGAAAGAGACAAGTGCACTTCCTTGCTTTCTTGAAATGGAACTGTAAAATGGTATCCCTTTCTGTTCTTATTTTTCATGCATAAATGAAATTGCTGTTTCGTTGCTAGGATATAGGCTTTGATAGCCACTTATGTGAAGGCAAAGCTGAAATAGTCCAGCTCTAGATTACTTCGAAATGTCAACAACAAGAGAATGTATGATTTGTGTTGTGCTACAGACAACTTGCCTAATATTATTTGCTTAAACCAGGCATCTCCAACTAGAATAACGTAGCTTCCTGTGTGCAGCACAACCTAATAAATTGGAAGCTTTTGCTTAGTTGAATTAATATATGTATACCAAAATTATAAAGCGTTTATTTGAGATTAAAATGTGTGTATTTTTGTAACTCATTCGCTGATGTTTGGCAAAAAATGTTTCAATTTCCAGTTGAATTTCCAATTCAAGCATTCGATCCACTGACCTAGGTAGCAATAAATATGCTATTTCAGCACCAGGATAACCTCTCGGGTGAACAAGCGCTTTATGAATACATGGTATATTCTGTTATATTTAAAGCTGATATTTGATGCCATGCAGCACTGGGGAGATGTATTATTACCTTGGCGCATTGCAGCTCTGGATGTTATACATTACTGTAAAAAATTGAGTTATTACCTGCGCAAAATGTGAGGCCTGCACAAGCAATAAGTCAACAATTTCCCCTTACTGGGAACCAATCACCCCATTGTAGCACTTTGACTCACTCGGGGTAGTGAAGCAGAGCAGTCCAAGGCCTACACAAGGAAGGTGCGGTGGGCTAGTAATCACCATTCACTGGCACACAATAATAACAGTCAATAAATGTTTGTCCAGTGAGTGCTTTCTCTTTAGAAAACGAAAAGTACATTTATTACACACAGACTACTAAATACTGTGCGTTCATTAACAAATACATACACCAGGCAGATTAAAAATGTGTTGGTGACACTCTGAAATCACATGATCCCCATAATCACAGTACCCCTCCCACTTCTGCCAAATAGAACATCACTATAAAAGAGGCATTACTTTAAATAAAGCAAGCCTATTGACTTTGTCAAGGGAGTCCCCACAACAACATATCTGGCAAGCCTATTGGCTTTGTCAAGGGATCATCACTACAACATATAAGGCCAGCCTATTGGCTTGGTCTAAGGGTCGCCGCCTGAAAAAGACCACTAATCACATGTTAAAAAAAAACATCATTTCACTGCAATGAATAACACTGCGTAAATGCAGTCATTAATGTCAAAAAAGCATTTCACCATTATCTCATCACTGTCATCATTATACTATCAATAATACATTTTGAAATTAACATTACATGTTTCTGTGTCTTTTGTATTCACCTTCAGGCCATATAAAATGCATCCATAGAATAAACCCCTAGAGGGTGTTGCATTCCCAGCTCAAGAGCTAAAGCTCCAGCCTTAGGTAATCTTTAAAACCATTGTGGAAATCCTTAAGAGGGAGGTGGGGGTGGTCATAATTTCTTTCATCCCGCAAACGTAGGCTCAGTTCTCAAACGTACTTTGAGGTGGGGGGCCGCAGGACCTTCTAGAACCCCCAGGTCATTCGTTGGTGGAGCCCCGGCTCTCCAGGGACACCACAAAAGCGACCCCTGACCTTGACTGGTGGGTCGCTCCCCCACCACACAGCTCCGTCTGTGTGCCCTGCTGCTGCCCCTGATTGTGCTCGTTTTTTCCTTTCTGTGCCCCCCTTGCTGCCCCTGATTGTGCTCGTTTTTTTCCTTTCTGTGCCCCCCTTGCTGCCCCTGATTGTGCTCGTTTTTTCCTTTCTGTGCCCAGCTTGCTGGCCCTGATTGTGCTCGTTTTTCCTTTCAGTGCCCCCTTGCTGCCCCTGATTGTGCTCGTTTTTTCCTTTCTGTGCCCCCTTGCTGCCCCTGATTGTGCTCGTTTTTCCTTTCTGTGCCCCCTTGCTGCCCCTGATTGTGCTCGTTTTTTCCTTTCTGTGCCCCCTTGCTGCCCCTGATTGTGCTCGTTTTTTCCTTTCTGTGCCCCCCTTGCTGCCCCTGATTGTGCTCGTTTTTCCTTTCTGTGCCCCCTTGCTGCCCCTCATTGTGCTAGTTTTTTCCTTTCTGTGCCCCCTTGCTGCCCCTGATTGTGCTCGTTTTTTTTTTTCTTTCCCTTTCTGTGCCCCCTTGATGCCCTGATTGTGCTCGTTTTCCCTTCTGTGCCTGTTTCCCGCCGCTGCGCCTCTGTGGCCCCGCCCCTCACTGCCCATTCGCTGCCCCATTCCCTGCTCCTCCCTCCCACCTCCCCATTTATGGCGGCCGCTGCGTGGTGAAGAGAGCGACCCCTGACCTTGACTGGTAGGTCGCTCCCCCACCACACAGCTCCGTCTGTGTGCCCTGCTACTGCCCCTGATTGTGCTCGTTTTTTCCCTTCTGTGCCCCCCTTGCTGCCCCTGATTGTGCTCGTTTTTTCCTTTCTGTGCCCCCTTGCTGCCCCTGATTGTGCTCGTTTTTCCTTTCTGTGCCCCCTTGCTGCCCCTGATTGTGCTCGTTTTTTTCCCTTTCTGTGCCCCTTGCTGCCCCTGATTGTGCTCGTTTTTCCTTTCTGTGCCCCCTTGCTGCCCCTGATTGTGCTCGTTTTTCCTTTCTGTGCCCCCCTTGCTGCCCCTGATTGTGCTCGTTTTTCCTTTCTGTGCCCCCTTGCTGCCCCTGATTGTGCTCGTTTTTTCCTTTCTGTGCCCCCTTGCTGCCCCTGATTGTGCTCGTTTTTCCTTTCTGTGCCCCCTTGCTGCCCCTCATTGTGCTAGTTTTTTCCTTTCTGTGCCCCCTTGCTGCCCCTGATTGTGCTCGTTTTTTCCCCTTTCTGTGCCCCTTGCTGCCCCTGATTGTGCTCGTTTTTTCCTTTCTGTGCCCCCTTGCTGCCCCTCATTGTGCTCTGTTTTTTTTCCTTTCTGTGCCCCCTTGATGCCCTGATTGTGCTCGTTTTCCCTTCTGTGCCTGTTTCCGCCGCTGCGCCTGCGGCCCCGCCCCCTCACTGCCCATTCGCTGCCCCATTCCCTGCTCCTCCCTCCCACCTCCCCATTTATGGCGGCCGCTGTGCGGCCGCGCAGCGGACGTGCGCAGCGGGCGCGCCGCTGGCGCGCCGAAGGCGCGCCTAAGGCAAGCCCGTCTGCGCCCGTCCGCGCTGTGACCGCGCCCAGCGCCAGACCCCCTGGTCCGGGCATCCCCCGCGCCCGCCACATCAACAGACGCCGATACGACACCAGCACCCTCCACGCACTCAACCCCGGAAAAGATCACGCCTGCTACCAGGCCACCCCGAAGCGCACCCAAGGGCCCTTCACCTGCCGGAACTGCAGCTTCACCAGCACCCGCCCCGCCAAACCACCGCCCAGGAAAGAACCCAACTACCTCAGATGCATCCTCCTCAACACCCGCTCCGCCCGCAAACACGCCATCGAACTCTGGGACCTTCTCGACTCAACCTCCCCAGACGTTGCATTCCTGACGGAGACCTGGCTGAATCCCGCTTCAGCCCCCGACATCGCCATTGCCATCCCGGACGGATACAAGATCACCCGCAGGGACCGCACCAACGGAGTCGGAGGAGGCATCGCCATCGTCCACAGGAACACCCTCAGAGTCTCAACCAACACCGACGACACCCTCAGCACCGCCGAACACATGCACTTCCAGATCCAGACCGATCCCAACACCACCCTCAGAGGAACCCTCATCTACAGACCCCCGGACCCCGACCACAGTTCAGCGATTCCATCGCTGACTTCGTCAGCACACACGCCATCGCCTCCACGGACTACATCCTCCTCGGGGACCTGAACTTCCACCTCGAGAACAACAAGGACACCAACTCCACCACCCTGATCGACAACCTCGCCACCCTCGGACTCAGACAGCTCGTGACTACACCCACCCACGCCGCCGGCCACACGCTCGACTCCATCTTTTCCGCAAGCCCACACGTCTCCTTCAACCACACCTCCGAACCCCACTGGACTGACCACCACTGCATCCACTTCACCTACAGGAAGCCCACCACGCACCACCGCACCGAACAAATGCCTCGCCGCTGCTGGAGCAGAGTCACGGAAGACCAGCTAACCACAACCCTCGCCCTGAGCCCACCCGCCGAACCCTCCGACCCCGACACCGCCGCCCGCAACCTCAGACAGTGGATCGACGACTGCGCCAACACCCTCGCCCCGCTCAAGAATCCGCCCAACAGCCACACCAGCAAGAAAGCCACCTGGTTCACCGAAGACCTCCAGGCCTCCAAACGAACATGCCGAAAACTGGAGAAGATCTGGCTCCACGAACGGACAGCGGACAGCTACGCCGCCCACAAGAGCGCCACCCGCAGTCACCATCACCTCATCAGATCCGCCAAAGGGCCTCACTCAAAGACCGCCTAGACAACAACGCACACAACAGCAAAGAGCTCTTCAACATCGTGAAGGAACTCTCCAACCCCAGCTCCAACACCAACGACATCCAGCCGTCACGAGACCTGTGCGACTCACTGGCCACCTTCTTCCACCGCAAAATCGCCGACATCCACGACAGCTTCAACACCACGACTGCCCCGGCAACCACCGAGACCACTGCCCCCACAACCACCAACCGCCTGCTCTCCTGGACCAACATCAACGACGAGGACACCAGCGAGATCATGAACACCATCCACTCCGGTTCACCGCTAGACCCGTGCCCTCACCACATCTTCAACAAAGCCAGTACAGCCATCGCGCCCCATCTCCGGAAAATAATCAACATCTCCTTCGAGACAGCAACCTTCCCGGAAAGCTGGAAGCACGCCGAGATCACCGCCTTACTCAAGAAACCCAAGGCAGACCCCAAGGACCTCAAGAACTTCCGACCCATCTCTCTGCTCCCGTTCCCCGCGAAGGTCACCGAGAAAATCGTCAACAAACAACTGACCCGCTATCTCGAGGAGAACAACATCCTGGACCCTTCCCAGTCCGGCTTCCGCAGCAACCACAGCACCGAAACCGCCCTCATCGCCGCCACCGATGACATCAGGACCCTGCTAGACAACGGAGAAACAGCAGCCCTCATCCTCCTGGACCTATCAGCCGCCTTCGACACGGTCTGCCACCACACACTACGAACACGCCTTCACGACGCCGGGATCCAAGAGAAGGCCCTGGACTGGACCACATCCTTCCTTTCCGGCAGAACACAAAGCGTCCGCCTCGCCCCCTTCCAATCCAAGGCCACCAAGATCATCTGCGGCGTACCCCAAGGCTCCTCCCTCAGCCCAACGCTGTTCAACATCTACATGGCACCCCTCGCCCACGTCGCCCGACAGCACAACCTCAACATCATCTCCTACGCCGACGACACCCAGCTGATCCTCTCCCTCACCAAAGACCCTCACACCGCCAAAGCCCACCTCCACGAAGGAATGAAGGCCGTCGCCGAATGGATGAGGACCAGCCGCCTGAAGCTGAACTCGGACAAGATGGAGGTCCTCATCCTTGGTTCCAACCCTTCAGCCTGGGACGACTCCTGGTGGCCAACATCACTGGGAACAGCCCCGCCACCCACCGACCACGTACGCAACCTAGGGGTCATCCTCAACCCCACCCTCTCCATGACTAAGCAGGTCAACGCCGTTTCCTCATCCTGCTTCAACATCCTCCGAATGCTCCGCAGGATCTTCAAGTGGATCCCCACCGAAACAAGAAAAACAGTCACCCAGGCCCTCGTCACCAGCAGGCTGGACTACGGAAACGCCCTCTACGCAGGAACGACGGCTAAGCTCCTGAGATGGCTGCAACGCATCCAGAACGCCTCTGCACGTCTTATCCTCGACATCCCCGACGCAGCCACATCACACCCCACCTGAGAGACCTGCACTGGCTCCCTGTCAACAAGAGGATAACCTTCAAGCTCCTCACCCACGCACACAAAGCACTCCACAACTCCGGACCAGCCTACCTCAACAGACGACTCAGCTTCTACACCCCCACCCGCCAGCTCCGCTCGACCAGCCTCGCCCTCGCCACAGTCCCCCGCATCCGGAAAACGACCGCCGGCGGCAGATCCTTCTCCCACCTCGCCGCCAAGACCTGGAACACCCTCCCCACCAACCTCCGACAGACCCAAGACCTACTGGCTTTCAGAAGACTCCTCAAGACCTGGCTCTTCGATCAGTAGCAGCACCACCCCCCTCTTCCCCCAGCGCCTTGAGACCCTCGCGGGTATGTAGTGCGCTTTATAAGTGACATGATTGATTGATTGATTGAAAGCCAAATTTACGACTGTTTCAAATCCTGCAGGGCATTATGGGGCACTCCAGGGGGAGCAATCAATATTTGATTAGCAGCTCCATTCTTGTTCTTTTCCTGCATGTGGCCCCACCAGGACACCCCATCCTCTAAATTTGTTGGTGCAGCTCAGGGACCCGGTGGTCTTCTTCTCCCTGCCAACCTGTGTGTTCAGCTGCTGTGGCTTCCCCACTGAAACCAGCCAAGTGCCCCATACCCTTCCTGTGTTGCAGCAGCCTCATCTTAAAAGGCGGACACTGGCAGCAAACATGTGCTGGCTATTTACTGTGTGATTACCCTGGATGAGACACAAGTAGTGAAACTCACCCACAGTAAAAAACCCAAAACCAGGCAGTCAAAAGACAAAAAATCTGGGTGTACTAGATGGATGGAACCAAATTGCAACAGTTACCCACTTAGAAATATTCCAAATTAATAAAGCCTTTTTACATTACTGCTGGCAATCCTGCCTTATGTGCTGAGGTGATTGCTGCTGATAATCTTGCATGAATTGGATAGTTATGTAGTCTTCTCTAATGTGGTCACCAATAAGCACTAACACCATTAGTAGCTAGGATGATTTTCATGGAACACAAGTAGATCTTAGTACAGAGAAGATTGGAGACGACTGGCCTAAACCAATCCCTCTTCCAGAAGAATTACACATACTTAGATCTTGTCATCGTCTGTAATACAAACTTGAACTAAGAGAGAAACTCATTATTTTCTTACATATTCCAATACTTTTTTGAGTGAATATAAATGTTTTTGATTCTGTATAGCTAATTGCACCAGGCACAGACCAATTGCTTAAGTCTACACACACACAAGGTAATTGTTAGGCACCTGCCTTTGTGTGCCAGCAGACTCATCGAAGGCCAGGCCCTCAGGGTCTTTGTTAAGGCAATGAGCAGCAGTGGCTGGAGCACACGCAGCCTGTTTCACTGCTTTAGACTCCTGCCATGTGCCTTAAATGGGACACACATATCTCTTCATTCATGGCAACAGTTTGTGTTCTCCCAAAATGAACATCAATCCTAGGTTTTTTTTGTAATTCACAACTGGACAGAACGAAGTGAGAATGAGAAACTCTCCTCGGTGTGGATACCACAAGACAACAGGTTGAATATTACAAAAAAGTTGTATAGCCACTTCTTTAATATCAAAGTGAAACTGGAGATTAAAATGCAGCACAAACAAAGGTATGAACTGCATTGAGTGACTGGCACATGTTTGCCGCACGGGGTACGGTGTTAAAGATTGTCTTAATTTCACGTTTGTAATTATTATTCCATTGTAATGTTGTTTCAAGAAGGTTAGCTTTCATTTGACTTTTTGAATGTATTTAACAGGTGATTTCAGCATATAAATCTGACTTTTGCTCAAAGACAATAAAATATATACAAATATTATACAAAAGGGAACAAATAAAAAAAAGAGTCACTTACATAGTCACTCACATGCTTGCTTGCTCAGCCTATGTAACACACATAGGGCCATATTATCAAGAACGGCGCAAACATTATCGCCGCTTTAGCGGCAGTTTCCTGCTGCTAAAGTGGCGATAAGGGGCTTGATAATATGCCCTATAGAATTCAATAGAAGCCCAGGTTTGATGTCCTTGACACCAGAACCTGGGCTTCTATTGGAATTCTATAGGGCATATTATCAAGCCCCTTATTGCCGCTTTAGCGGCAGTTTCCTGCCGCTAAAGCTGCGATAATGTTTACGCCGTTCTTGATAATATGGCCCATAGATATTTATGTTGGTATTACGAAAATATTTTCTTCCTGAGTATTGTTTTTCAAGTATTTTTCTCTTGCGTCCAAGCTTTTGACAGGAAATCTTCCAGCTTGCTTGGGTTTTTCTTCTGAAATATCACTCAGCAGGTAGAAAATATGGTCCTCATTACTATCCAGTTGTTCCTTGTTTAGCAAGCTTTTAAAGGTGTATCTTATAGCCTTAGTGGAGAGAGGACAGTTGATCAAGAAGTGGTTCAGATCTTCAGTTGCCCCACAGGGCCAAACGTCAGAGATCACTTGCTTCATTTTTTTTTTGTGTTGCAATTCTTTATTGGAAAATCATAGAAGCTGTACAGAGGAGCATTAAAAATGGATGGGATGCGGCCGGGAGGAAGCAGAGCAGAGCACACATTACATACACTGCCCTCATAGGTATTATACATCAGCAATGGGGTAGGATGTATCCAGCAGACGTAGAAGGGGTAGCACTGCATGGTTACTATCAAACAGGAAGGTCACAGTATCCCAGGCCGGGGTGGGGGTGTCTCATGGGATTGGCAGAGGTCTTGAGAGGGGTGGTATGGCTTGTAGCACTGCTGGCTAGGGCCAGGCAGGACAGGGCATGGCATGCCCGAGGGTGGGGACGGGGTGGGATAGAAGAGAGGAGGAAATGTAGAAAAGAGGGAGGGATTGGGGAAAATCTAGAAAATTGGGGATGAGCCTGATGCTGGGGGCTATACCATCTAGTGCAGTAGGCTAGTCTCGGCACCACCACCCATCAGTTGCAAAGCGCGGTGTCCCAGAGGAAGGGTGCCCATGTCAGTAGAAATTCTTCCGGTCTATCTTGCGAAGGAGGTGTGGGGAGGCACCAGTGATGGAGGATACATATCTTGGCTGTTGCCAGAGCCGTTTGCAAGAGGTGGTGCTGAGTACATGAGCGGTCCGGAGGAACCCTCATGTCACGCAAAAGAATCAAAGAATGGGGGAGAGGAGTCCTGAGCACCAGGGTCTCACCCAACATAGTCCCCACCGCGTTCCAAAAGGGCTGGATCAAGGAACAGTTGCATAGAACATGCACAAGGTCACAACAAGTGGCCGGGCACTGCCAAGAGTTTGCATGTGCAACAGTCCCGCCGCATGCAGCTTCTCGGAGTCCAGTGCCAGTCATGCATTGTTTTGAAGAGGCAGAATTTCATACGGGCCACCCATGTCCCTCTGTCAAGGGCCTCCAGGAGCTCAGCCCAGTTGTCCGCCTTGTACTGCGTCTGCAGCCGATTTTGCCATTTGGTTCTGAGGAGATGAAGCCAGATTATGTGGTGGTACCGAAGGTTTTAGAGCCCTGATGCGACTCTCCAGGAGTTGGCTCACATCCTGAGGCAGGATATTACCAGTGAGGCCTGTAGGGCTCATGGCTGCTCTCCCAGTCTGCGTCAGAGGCAATGTTGCAGTTGGAAATGCCACCACACCTGGTGGGCAGTAGTCCAAACTCCTCATGTAGCTGCTCAAAGGGTTTGAGGGCCCCGTCTGCAATGAACTGGTCCAGTCTGTGGAAGCCTGCCGCTCATCACTGTTCCCAGTTGAGGACCTTCCCTCCAATGCATATGCAGTCTTTGGGCATGCACATGGAGATGAGGATCCATGCCAAGGAGACTATATGCCCAGTGCCACGACTTCTCAATGGCCTGCAACATCGGGCTGTCAGGGCACATCAGAGGTGTGCCTCCCTTTTACAAAAGGTCACGACCATGCCTGCTTGAAAGTAGCGAGCGACCTGCCGATACCCACTGTGGCGGGTCCGGCATCTCAGGGGGCTTTTAGGCCACCTGAGAGAGGTGGAGGGCTAGGGCGTAGTGTTTGACCAACAGTAGGCCCAGGCAGGGTTGAGGACCCCCAGTCAAGGCACGGATCCCCGCATCTAATGAATGCAGCATCGACATGCGAACTGGAAGAAGTAGCATGTCAAGGTCATATGTAAACCGTGGGAGTGTGCCCATCCGTACTGCCTGTACTTTCTCTCACATAGATAGGCCTAGATAGGACCACTTTTCAAAGTCCATTTTCATGCAGACTATGAGGAGATCCAGATTCTCCACCACCATATAGTCCAGGCCCCGGTTGACCAAGATCCCTAGGTACTTGAGACGCGATGGTGTCCACCAGAAGGATAGCCAAGAATCACCACCCTTGTGGTCATGCTCCATGGGGATAGCTCCTCGCTCTTGTGCCAGTTCACCCGGTACCCTGACAGGGCCGTGAAGTCAGCTATGATATTGAGCAGGGCCGATAGAGAGTGATGGAGGTCCGTGAGAGTGAGGAGTACCTCATCCGAATACAGATAGATCCTGGATGTCCCTTCCAGCAGAGGTACACCTGTGAGGAGCAGCGATTGGCAGATGCTGGGTGCAAGGGGTTCAATTGAAAGCAGACCGAGCAGGGGCGACAACAGGCAGCCCTGGCATGTTCCTCTCTGAATTGGGAAAGGGTCCGAAAGGAAACCACCACAATTGATCTGTGCTGTGGGGAAGTCATAGAGCCTGCAGACCTTGGCGATAAACTGATCACCAAGGCCAAACCTTTTCAAGGCAGTGAAGAGGTACCCCCACTCAATCCTATTGAATGCCTTCTCAGTATCGAGGGAGATGCAAGGACCTCATCCGGTAGGTCCTTGGCCTCCCAGAGGGCATGAGCGAGGGTACGGAAGTGGTTCCTGGAGGAGCGACCGGGGACAAACCCTACCTGCATGTGGTGTATCAGGGATGGGATCATCTTTCGAAGGCGAGCCGCCAGTATGCCAGCGAGGATTCTTATAACCCCATTAAGTAAGGAAATGGACCAAAGCTGCCACACAGGAGGGGGTCCTTCCCTGGCTTGAGGAGGACCACTATCACAGCCCTGTTAGAGATGGAGCGCCCAGTGAATCACTCTGTCCAGCCTCTTGGAAGGCGGCATGAAGTGAGTCAATGTCATCCCCAACCACACATCTCCGCAGGGAAGCTATCCTCACCGGGAGCCTTATGATAGGGGAGTTTGGAGATGGTTGTGCTCTCTCGGTCTTACTGATTTCCCCATCAAATAAGCCCATACCTGCTCAGAGAGACTAGGATGGTGCATGCAATCGAAGAAGTTCTCCAGTTGGTCAGCACCATCCATCATCTCTGGGGTAAATGATGTCTGGTAGAAGGTCGTAAAATCATTGACTATGGGCCTGAGATAGATCTTGGTGGGATCGCGACAAAGTGGACATTTTTGGCAGTCTGCCCACCTAATTTTGGCACTGGAGTGCAATGGACGAGAAGACTGTCACAGTCCCGCTGACTCTGCTAGGACTTGGCTCCCCACCCCTTTGATGGGAAGGGCTGTAGCAGGCGGTGGCGGAACAACAGCCAGAATTCCTGCCATTGTTTTTTGGTTCTGGCTTTTTTAGAAGGGAATTCCCATGGGAATCCCTCCTACTTTGAGTCGGCGGAATGGGATGAAAACAGGTGAAAACTCACCTTTTTTTGGGGTACAGGCTGTAGTTTCCTCTTCATCTTCATCCAGGTCCCCCCAGTCCTGGCACACCTTGACTGTGATGGACCAGCAACCAATTTTGACAGACTCAAAGGTAAGTGTACGTGCTGTGTTGGGGTATACAGTGCATGGTGTGTGTTGGTGGGGTGCAGTTCAGAATGTACAATATGGGGTCACTACACATAACATACATGCACATATGAACAAATACACAACATATATGTGTTATATGTAAAAAATAAAATATATGTAAAAAATAAAATGCCACTAACCTGTTTCCCCACCACCACGGTCACCCTCCCTTCTTCAGACAGAACATCACCAACCCAACTGGAAAATCCAATGGCGATGGAGGGCGGGTCACCAGCACAGTAGACTGCGGCAGCAGACGTCTTCTGTGTATGTCATATGCATCTAAATACTGCGGGCGGGACTCCGTCAACGTGACGGAGTACTGGAACTCGACACCGTGGCGGGCTGGCATTAAGACCACCAAGATCTAAATCAGGCCCTTAGTCTTGTGGGTGGGTGAGGACCTCGGCGCCCGTGGAGTGGATGGATGGGATAGTCAGAGTAGCCTCCTGTTGGTGCAGTTGAGCAGCCAAAAGGCGACCTGCCTTCTTTGTCTTGCTCGTAGTGACGGCCTTTAAAATTCTTTTACGCGTATTCAGCCTTGGATGTGTATAACTCTTTGAAGTCCATGTGAGCCTTCTCTAGTCTACAGTGTGCTAGAGGTGAGCGTTTTGCAGCGTACATGTGCGTGAGGGTCCGAAACTCACCACCCAAATCCCTTTGCCTAGTTACACTCTGCGCATTCACCAGAGCTGCGTCCTTCATGAGCTGCCCGCAAATACTCACCTTTGCGGCTGCCCCCTGGATCCTATAGGAGGATACCGAGCTCCTGTTGTCTTCAAGGTATGTGGAGACGTGCCAGCGCAGTTGGGCTTTACCCTGGGGAGTGTGATAGCACATTATGTTCAGTCTTGTGAGCCAGAGTGGCCTAGGTGCATGGTCGAAGAGCGTGGCTTCCATGATCTGGTTTTCCCCAGCAATGGCCACCAACCGCTGGGATACCAAGAAGTAGTCCAGTCTGGATTGGGTGCCAAGTACCAGCAAGGGGAAGGTATACTCCCTGTCTGCCGAATAGGAGAGACGCTAGTGATCCACCAAACTGTGATCAGAGACCACAGCCCCTAGAAGGACCCTGTCGGCATTATTGTTACCCGCATCCAGTGGGCCAGCTTGGTCCAGCAACTTGTCCAATGCTAGGTTCCTGTTGCTCCACATTAAGGAGTGGGAGAGCTCAATCTCAGCGAGGAGGTGGCTGAGTTAAAGGAGATAGGGACACTTAGCTCACGTAGGGGCATACATTGAGCCAACGCAGAGTGTCCTTTCCCCGAGCTTCAGCTTTGCAAAAACATAACGGCCATCCGGGTCGGACCAGGACTTGTCTATCATGACGGTGAGTGACCTGCGGAGGAGAATCGTGACTCCACATTTCCTGGGGGGTGGGGGGCATCTCTGCTGACGCTAGACAGCTGCTGTGGATCACTCTTCCCACACAGTCCCGGCTCAGCTTTTCAGACTCTGGGAGGGCAAGGTGTGTCTCCTGTAGCAGGGCCACATCTACCCGTTTTGACTGCAGATAGGACAGCACCTTTTGTTGTGCTTTATGTAGTGTGTTAGCCCATTGACATTCCACAAGATGGCGTGCAGGGAGTGGAGGCTGCAGGTGCTGATGCCGCCATAAGGGCAGGACATGGGACTGGCAGCAACACAGGCAGCATGGACCCAAAGGAAGTAGCAGAGGAGGTGAAGTGTAGACTGGCAAGGGTGATGTGATGGGGATTGAGAGAGGGAGAGAAGAGAGGAGGAAGGAGAAGAGGGAAATGAAAAGAGGAGGGAATACGAGAGAGGGGGCGAGGTAGCAGTTGGAGCACACAGGCCCCTCGGACATGTTCCGGGGTGGCTTGCTAAATGCAACAAGCATTTGCAATGCAATCGGTCTGGCCTTTGGGACCTTATATGTATTTAGCTATGAAGCACATTAGCCCGGGTGCTGAAACATCTACTGTTCTTTAACATGGAGGGAAAGTAAGCACCAAACTGCGCGACATGCCCGGTATGGGAACAAATGGAGAGAAATATTGCGTTTCACCAGGCAATGGTATAGTCCAAAGCTCTGTTTTTAATATGAAATCAGGGCCTTCCGTGGTCACATCACTGAAAATATAAGATTTGAAAAAAATATTATTGTCTACAGGTGCTTGTTGAAGACTATTTCTATGGACTGGAATCTAGAGAATGCTAAAGTGATTCTGGTATTTTACTGACCTCTGTTGGTCGTTTTCTATCAAGAAAGTTAAATAGAGGCAGTTGCCAGAAAAATTAAAAAAAGAAAGTCCATCGGCAGAAAGCAATTCTGGTATTTTACTGACCTCTACTGGTCGTTTTCTATCAAGACAGTTAAAAAGAGGAGTTGAACTGAAGGAAGTGACCCGATTCGGGTCACCCGGGTCACACAAGACCACCTCTCAGCCTTCCATACCAAATGAAGAGTCGGTCAGACAGTAGAGAATACAAACCAATATCTGTTTATTCAGAGTACGCACAGAGCGGAGCCCTGTCTGCCCAGTCTCTAAGGAGTGCTGCAGAGGGACTGACATCAGCAAGCATAACGATACATTAAATACACTTCGAAACCAATGAAAGCACACCCACCATGGAATTTTCCAGAGAGATGCAGCTGGACAGTAAATTATAAAGGAGTAAGTATCAATTCTGAGGTCAGGCACACACTATCTACTATTCAAGGTCACTCTGCCTGTGCCCGTCACTAGACAAGTGGGAGAAGGCTTACATCTAAAAGGAAAGGTATGCGCTCATAAGAACAGTGCATTCATTAGTGTGGCAGAACTCAGCTCCGAAGAAACATAACCTAGAGAAGGCCGTTTCTCGGAAATGACAAAAAAGTAGTTTAGATCACAATACAAAATGGTGCCTATACACAAAATGGCGCTGCGAATGTTAACATACGTAAAACAATGCGAAAACATAATTTTTATTCCAACAGACCCTCCTTTTAGCATGAGCTAAGTAATTTTGTGTAATAACGAGAAAGACATATAATTCAACAAATCATGAATACATTCTTAGGAGCACTCTATATTCTCAGCTTCAGGAAGGGAAACAGTAAGGAGGGAAGAAGTCTCGTAAATACCCTCATCTATTTGCATGAGGTCTTCGACTTCTTTTTGGAGCATAATTGTTGCATTAGTATCATGAATTGATATTCTCTTAGGAGTGAGGAGGGTGGTGCAATAAGAGCAGCATAAGGGAAGACACTGGACTAAAACCCAGCAAGAAACCAAAATCACAATGAAATAGATCACCTTTTCAAGGATCCAACCCCATCCACCAAACAATGACCAACTCCAGTTCCCACTCTCCATCCTTTTCACGTTTTCTAGGATGTCTAAAATGTGTTGGGTAATATTTTTTCCATATTAGTTATCCCGACTACACACTGGTCTCCTACTACTGCGCACACACCACTGCTCTTAGCTAGGATGAAATCAACAGCATATCTAGTCTGCTCGGAGTATATTTGCATACTTTCTAATTGGGTGGTGATGTCATGCAGTGCCGCTACTGTGGAGTTAGACAGCATCTGCAGCTTACATCCAAAATACTCTCTAGCTTTCTCACCCTTGGCCATAGCAGTACCTCCAAAGTTAATAACGGAGGAGAGAATGTACCCAAAAGTGATACCATTACTGTAATTATTGACTGCTAAATCTGTCACACCATCACAGAACTCTGCAGTCAACATTCTTTTTACCCATCGTATATTTGGCTTACTATACTTACAAGGCACACATAAAGGGAGCACCATCCCTAGCGCAACATCATCTGTACCATTATAAACATTTGAGTAAGTACCATTTGACAGAAAATAAAATCCTGGGTGTGCATAAAGTGGACCTTGATAATCTACAGGAGCATATCTAGTTTTCATTCCAAAAGTACTCGGATCCTTCTTTTTCACTAAAGACATTGTATTTTTGAACAATATTATTCCAGAACAATTGACATACAAAAATGGGTCAGTACTGTTTACTATCGGAGAACATGCGGGATAATAACCAGCTTTTCGGGCAACCGTTAAATCTTGGTAATGCCAGCCCACTAGGGTAATGTTCTGCTCTCTCATATATAGATTATCACAATATGTATTATTGTCACAACCCGGATATCCCTTTCCTCGTGGCTTCCTGTAATATAAACAAGGACCAGGATACCCCATTCCAAACTCACCCCATACCTCTACAAATTGGGCTGGGTGGGTATACGTATAATTGACCAGTGAAAATGGGTGAGCAGTCCATAAACTTGTATCAGATTCAGTGGGATAACAAGCTATACCTTCCCCAAAAAATCTTGTATGTGTGTCTAGAAAAACATTACTCGGGGCTGTCCTTTTGGTGTGTATTTTAGAAACAACCTTATGTTTAGTACATGACGGTGCATCCTGATCACATTCCAAAACCCAGGACACCCCACCCAGAATCAATAGCAGTAATATCACAAGAACAACACACAGTATTTTTTTCTTTGTAGACCAAAATATACGTATATGAAAGGGGGAATCACTTGCTGCTCTTCATCAGCAACCATCCTGCCAAAGGGATGCATAGTAAACAATAAAGCAATGGGGGAAGGGGGCCAAAATACCAGCAAGAAAATGATACAAGTTCCCAGTGTCTGTCAGAGCCTCACTGGTACAGGCTCCTATTGTTCATCAAAACGTTGGCGCTCTTGAGCACCGGCAGTAGAGCTTGCTCTGACATAAGCTCGGGTTCCCACGTTGACCAGGATAAGGTAACCCCTGGGGGATACTTTCAATCTATCCTGTCCAATGTTCGAACAGTGCACAAATCTCACCTCACCCTAAACTAGCAGCTCCGTTGGTACTATAGCAAAGTACACCCTAACTTACACAGTCCATTCCTAACTAATCTGACTTCTCCTTTGGTGCACTGTTCCTCAGCCGGGGGCGCAAATTATACTTAGTAACTCCAGGCACAGAGGGATCAGTAAAAAGGGGCTCCTGGATAGCCCGTATTTCCGGAGGTACTGCTGCATTCAGCACTTCATAATTTTCCTCATCCGTTTTGGTCCAGGTCAGCCTAGCGTTACTGAAGGGGACAAACTGAGGCACCGTCTCACACTCAGAATCCCCTACTCCATCCCTCACCCACTGATCATAAGGCAAAGGTAGAGGTATCCTGCGACAATGAGTCGCATGGACCCAGTTCTTTCGACCATCAATTTTGACTGCTGTACGTGTAGCCAGGAGGACCTGCTTCGGCCCCTTCCACTGCGGCTCCAAACTCTTCTTTCGCTGAAAATTACAAACAGGCACACAGTCACCAGGCTGAAAATTGTGTCCGGGCCCCTCTGGCGTAACTGGCAGGGCTTCCAGGATCTGTTGGTGAATAGAATGCAAATTTTCATTTAACTGGCAAAGGAAATCGATCAACAATGGATACTCAATATCAGTAAACCGCCGAGGACGAGGGACGCCCCAGACATTTGCTGGATGTCCAAACACAACCTCGTACGGTGACAATCCTGTCCTAGAATGTGCTGTTGTTCTTGTCGACAAAAGAGCTAATGGTAAAGCATCTGGCCACTGTAACCCTGTTGTCGCCTGAATCTTTGCCAATTTCAGTTTGAGAGTACCATTGTACTTCCAAACCAAACCTGCTGACTGCGGGTGGTTAGCGGCATGAAACTTCTGCTTTATGTGCAAACCATCACAAATTAACTGAATGACCTTGGCATTAAAATGACTTCCGTTATCACTCCAAATCAAACAGGGCAAGCCGAAATGAGGAAAGAACTCCTTCAAGAGTACATTTGCAGTCGTAACGGCTGTATTGTCTTTAGTGGGATAAGCCTCAACCCATTTACTAAAAGCACAGACAACCACAAAAACATACTTCAAATTATTGCACCGATCCAATTCTATGAAATCCATCTGAAGGACTTCAAAAGGGAAAGTGGGTGGTGCAAAGTTACCGGGTGGGGTAGGGGTACCTTTTCCAGGATTGTGCATCATGCACACCATACAATATTTCACTAAATGGGCTGCTGTCTTATAAATATTATAGTTCTGCCATACAGGGTCTAACAAC
The DNA here is from genome assembly GCA_963921515.1 of Calotriton arnoldi. Lineage (NCBI taxonomy): Eukaryota > Metazoa > Chordata > Amphibia > Caudata > Salamandridae > Calotriton > Calotriton arnoldi. The sequence goes on along the minus strand of CAWUFW010018891.1, from coordinate 128,251 downwards.
TTGCAAATACCCTTAGCACTAATATGGGCTGGGCCATCGGCCATCGTGACTACAGGGAGAACATATGCATCTGGCAACATCCATCTCTGCTTCCCTGACTTATCAATCCAACATCCCTCATCGTTCAATTGTGCTGTACTTTCTTGCCACAGTGCTAATTCTTCTATTGTGGCCTCACTTTGTATCTTTTTCACATTCTCAAGTGTATCCTCAAACATGGTAACTTCAGGCACCCACCTAGCGGGACGTGCTACAAAAATACTTTTCATTTTTGTCTGGGCTCTTTCATTAGCTGTCTGATCTGCAAACACATTTCCCCTACCCACATCATCAGTAACTTTCCGGTGAGCGCTACACTTTACTATGGCCACTTTCTTAGGGACTGTCAAAGCAGACAAAAGCCTCAATATAAGGTGCCCATGTTGAATCTTGGCGCCATGCGAAGTGAGGAACCCTTTCTCAGCCCAGAGTCACCCAAAATTATGCGTGACTCCAAAGGCGTACTGGCTGTCAGTATAGATATTGACAGCCAGTCCATCACTCAATTCACAAGCTCTTAACAAGGCAACAAGTTCCGCAGCTTGGGCCGATTGATAGGGAACTCGTGATGTCTCAACCACTGTACGCAGTGTGGTGATAGCAAACGCAGCAGTAGTAGTGCCATCTGATAATTTAAAACAAGAGCCATCGACATATAGTTCCCCTTGTGTGTCAGATAAGGGAACATCAGTCAGGTCTACCCGTCCCTTCGTCTCTTCTTCGGTCCGGAAGATACAGTCATGTTTATTAATCTCATCATTCTCAGAAGGGAGGGGCAGTAACATGGATGGATTCAGAGTAGCACATCTTTTAATCATGATGTGTTTGGCAAACAAGGTTAATTCATAGCCAGTCAGACGTACACTGGTGAGGTGCTGTGTCTTAGTCTTATTCAAAAGCGTGTCCACAGCATGGGGTACCATGACTGTGAGATCAGTATCAAGTACGAGTCCAGCCGATTGTCTGATCGAAACAGCCACAGCCGCGACCACTCTTAGACAACTCGGGAGGCCTCTTGCGACAGGGTCAAGAACAGCAGAGAAATAAGCACACAGCTGTTGCTTATCTCCAAATGTTTGTGTTAAAACAGAAAGCGCTCAACCAGCCACCTCATGGACGAACAATACAAATGATTTGTTATAATCGGGGGTGCCAAATACTGGGGCTGAACACAGTGCAGTTTTTAATTGCTCAAAAGACTGCTGATTTCAGGTGTCCAAGGCAGGGGCTCATGCACGTCTTTAATGGTTAGTGCAAGCAAGGGTTTGATTAGTAGCGTGTAGCTAGGTATCCACTGGCGACAATAGGAAGTGATACCTATAAAAGCGCGCACATGTTTCTGGGTTTGTGGAACGGGCATTTTAGCAATGGTACTGATGCGCTCAGGAGTCAATCTCCTACCCTCCTTCGACAGTAGGTGACCTAAATAGGTGACCTCCTGTCGACAATATTGAAATTTAGAAAGAGACACCTTATGACCATGTCGGGCCTAATGCAGCAACAATTCAACCGTACTGTCTTTGCAACCTTGTTCTGTGTCAGAGGTGATGAGCAAGCCATCAACATACAGCACCAATACATTACCTGCGGAAAGCGAAAGGGAATCCAACTGGCTCTTTAAAACTTGACTATAAATACTTGGACTTTCAGTATAGCCTTGAGGAGCTCGACAGAACCTAAAACTCCTGCCAGCTAGTGTAAACCCGAACAAGTACCTGCTATCCGAATGAATAGGAATATTAAAGAAAGCATTTTTCAAGTCAATGACAGAGAAGAATTTAGCAGTAGAAGGAATCATTGTCAAAAGAGTAGTAATGTCAGTGACCACTGGAAACTGGGGAACCACTATTTTATTAACCTCGCGCAAATCAATCACAAAACGATAGACATCTCCTTGATCATCGGAAGAACATGAAGGCGTCCGTTTAAGTATCGGTAGAATAGGACTATTACAAATATTGGAAGTCATCTCCTCAACTACTCCCTTCTTGATCAAATCCTGAATAATTTGCAATAAGGCTTGTTCTCCTGCCTGTGGTATTTTATACTGAGGGATACGAGGCAAAATAGCACCATCCTTAACCTGTATCGAAACTGGTGATATCTGCAGCAGTCCCACATCTCTATCACCTGTCGCCCACAAAGTGGATGGAACATCTGCAAATTCAATAGGAAGAGGCGCATCTTTGGACAAACACTGTTTAGCACGTACTACATCTGGGCCCATTGTCATATAAACACCTGCCGGGGAGCAATAAATGGTAGCATGCAATTTCTTCAACAAATCCAAACCCATAAAATTTTCACCACAATTAGATGTCAACAAGAATGGCAAATCCACAGTAAAAGGACCAATAGTCAATGCAAGAGGTTTTGAAATGGGGCTTACAACTGGTACACCAGAAAAAACAACGGACACATTATTATGGCCAGACAGAGCCGCCCCAGGGACCATATTTTGAGAAATAGAACTTTTTGTCGCACCTGTGTCCACCGAAAATTCCTTAGTTGAACCTTGCAGTTCTGCTGTTACATAAGGACCACGCTGGTCTATAGGTATCAGAACTGGTCCCTCACTCTGTCCCTGGCTGCCCTAACTGTAAGACATTCCTGTCACTTCCTCCATGTCATAATCATCATGGTAATACTGTCCATCAAGAGGGTCATCAAAGTAATTATTACTAGAACGACCCTGTGAGGCTACAGCATTCTGAGCCCCATCTGCCCCACCTGTTCCAGGACCCCGTCCACAAGAACCTCGTCCTCTCCAGACTTCTACCTTCTGCAAAAGCACAGGACATTCGCTTCACCAATGTCCCTCCTCTTTACAATACGCACACTGATTCGGACTCAAAGGCGTAGTTGTTGGCTGCCTACTAGTGCGTGGAAGCTGTCGGGCAGGACCACCACGTCCTCTTCCATTCCCTCTAAAAGCCTGCTGTAACAACACCTTCATCTTTAAATCCTTATGTCTCTTCTCTGTCCTCTCCTTTTTCTCATTGTCCCTATGCTCATAATATTGTGCCATATTCAAAATAACAGAGGTTGACCAAGTACTCTCAGAGGCCTGTAATGGAGTAGCAATTTCAGGAAGCAAGTTAGAAAGAAACCTATTGACAAACAACCGAACACCTCCCTCAACGGACAAATCCTGTCCACTGTAATCCAAAATGTACCTTCAAATCGGGTAAAGAAATCAGACACACACTCATCTTTCTTTTGTCGACAAGCTGACAATTTATCCCAGTCTACCTTTCTTGGCGGAATAAAAGAATACATATACATAATAATGCGGCCTGGCAACGCAAAAATTTCCACTAGAAGCTTATCACCGGGCTTTCTTTCCTGGTCCCATGCCTTAATTTTATCCCAAGTACCACCCAACTATGGAACATGATCTTGAGTATGGACCTACCTCCAAATGTCAACCGGACAAGAAGGCCAAAGAACATTTCAATATCAGTAAGAGTCATCACCGTTGACGAAGCAGCTTCAGTCAGTTCTTTATAATAAGCAGTAGGATTTTTCCTAGTATCGGGTAAATGAGTTTTAAGGGATAAAACCTCATTTCTTTTCCACGGAGTATAAACCCATTGATCTTGAAACTGGGCCGCCACCGCCGCTTGAGTAACATTACCTCGCCCATCCGTTACCTCTGGTATCTCAGGCTGATATATAGGATGAACCTCTCTCATCGGAAACTGAGACACCGACCAGGGACTTTTCTCATGCAGTCTTCCCCTAAAAGCTATTATTGTCGTAACATTAGCAAAGACTTGTTCCGGTCCAAGCTCTCTAATATACACTCGATCTCTAATGTCATATAAAACTTGAGGTGCCTTCGCTTCAAAGTGCTGTTGCCAAAGCAGACGTGTATGAGGGCATGCTGCTGTATAAAAGGTTCAAAATCTTTCATAGTCGCCCAGACATCCTCTAAACTATAAATAGGGTTACGAGCCCATTGTGCAGCCTGATTAGCTATTACCTTTTTTTCTTCATCCCCCACATCAGATCTCCACTAACGGTCCCATGTGCTCCTTAAACTTCGTCCAATCCCTGTCCTCAAATCCACGCACTGGTGTCCCACTACTTACTAATGTCAGAGGATGAAAAAACCACAGCGGGAGAAGCAACAGAAGCAACAGGCACTATCGTCGCTGGGGGCTGTGTTGTGGGGGACAGAGCTGCCAAAAGAGTTGCTGAGACAATAGGTATGGTGAGAGTACTAACAGTCACAGTTGTCACAGACAGCAAAGAAACAGAAGGAAGGGGAGGAGGAGGAGCCGAAGCCATAGCTGTCGAAACAACAGCAATAGATGTGGGGACAGAGACAGTGGAAGCAACTGTAACAGGCGGCTGTGAGGGCACCGGAACAATGGAATATATTCTTTGCGGGGCATATGGAGGCGGGGGTTGGGTATCTAACAATTCTTCCACAAAAGCATCATCCTCTTCCTGAACCACATACGATTTATCAATATGTAATCGAAACCTCCTATATTCACATTCAACACCCTTTTCCTGTTTCTCCCTATCATATGCTACAGCCTTCTGAGTCAACGTCTGCATTTTTCCTTTCCAGGCCTCTTTTTCTGCCTTCAATCGCCGCCGTTTAGCTACTTTCTGCCATGTTATGAGGGAATCAAACATAGACTGCCTACTTCGTTTCTTAAACAACTATTCTTGTAAATACTCACTCTTTTGTTCATCAAACGTGCCTGTCAATGGCATTGTCCCTCATATATTTGTGCCATATTGTACTAAACATAATAGGGCCAAGACCATGCTTCACATACATATCAAAATTGGGAGTGCCTTCTGGAGGCGCTGGCTGAGCTTCTTCCAAACGAGCATCTGCAGAACAACAGCGGCAGCACAAAGAAATCAATTTGCTAACACTGGGCATCTTCAAACATTCACTATTTAATGCCTAACAAAACAAATGCAAATACTTCTTATCCAAAGACGGCCCTTAGACCGCACCAAATACAAACCAAAAATGGTACCATATCCACAAAGAACCAAAACAAACTCACCTGAAATATGGAGGACAAACACATTTATTCTCCACTGCCGACTCTTCAGACCAAGCGGTCAGATCCAAGGGTTTCGCCGTTTAGGACTCCAGTCAGGATGATCACTGGGCGAGGCACCATCCGGCAGGACAGAAGGGGCAGGTGCGAGTATCAGGAACTCTTCATGCAGGGATCCCTGATCCGTCTGTGCGACCCAACGATGGCATCCACCCCCCCGTCCGCGGAAGGGGAAGGGCCACTCACCCGAAGGAGTCCCTGTTCGGGCGCCAACTGAAGGAAGTGACCCAATTCGGGTCACCCGGGTCACACAAGACCACCTCTCAGCCTTCCATACTAAATAAAGAGTCGGTCAGACAGTTGAGAATACAAACCAATATCTGTTTATTCAGAGTATGCTCAGAGCGGAGCCCTGTCTGCCCAGTCTCTAAGGAGTGCTGCAGAGGGACGTACATCAGCAAGCAGAATGATACATTAAATACACTTCGAAACCAATGAAAGCACACCCACCATGGAATTCTCCAGAGAGATGCAGCTGGACAGTAAATTATAAAGGAGTAAGTTTCTATTCTGAGGCCGGGCACACACTATCTACTATTCAAGGTCACTCTGCTTGTGCCCGCCACTAGACAAGTGGGAGAAGGCTTACATCTAAAAGGAAAGGTATGCGCTCATAAGAACAGTGCATTCATTAGTGTGGCAGAACTCAGCTCCAAAGAAACATAACCTAGAGAAAGCCGTTTATCGGAAATGACAAAAAAGTTGTTTCGATCACGATAAAAAATGGCGCCTATACACAAAATGGTGCAGCGAATGCTAACGTACGTAAGACAATGCGAAAAAATAATTTTTATTCCAACAGAACAAGAGGAAAGCAATTCTGGTATTTTACTGGCCTCTACTGGTTGTTTTCTATCAAGACAGATAAATAGAGGCAGCTGAACAGAAAAGTCCCTAAGCGGAAGCAGACAAGCCCTAGGGCTGATCTCCAGAGCCCACAAAGTACATATACAAGAGGTCTCTAATGCTCGACCTAAAAAAGAGGAGGGTAGAGGAATGGAGTGAGGGTGGGGAGGGGTTAACTATCTGGTTCTGAGCCGTGGTCAGGCCTCAAGGGCCAGGGACTTTAGACCTCGAGTCTAGGCTTGCAGTACCAGTGTGCCGTAGGGGTCCCCAGAGAGGGGCAGGGCAGAAAGTGGATAAAAGGTAATCAGGACGAGGTCCTCAGTGGGAGGCCAGGTAACTGTGGGTCGGGGCATCCCCTGATGTCTAACCAACAATCAATGACACATTCCAGGGATGGTAAAGCATGCAGGTCTGGCTGAGGCAGCAGTAGTGGAAGAGAGGGTGCCTGCAGGGGGGCTCCGAGTGTCCACAAAAGCAAGAGGGCCCCAAGGGGAGGTGGTATGGTGTTACCAGTAGTGGCAAGTTGTTAGCTCAGGATCTCCCTATCGCCAGGGGCTCAGTGGCCAGCTGCAGGCCAACAGGCTAAACAGGCCAAACAATGGTGAACGTCATAATACTTCAAAATATATCAAAGTACACCTTTGAACAGAATGTTACAGGAGCCTTTGGGTGCATATCATGCAATGCAATGGGGAACAAAACATAGTGCAGCTGCACAAGAACAATCGTCCTGTAACTGTGCAGTTCATACGACATTAAGAAGACATACAGGCATGCAAAGGGTACTCATCCATCTGCCACTGGGAAGTTAGGGCCCATGGTCATCAGCGCCCCATGCGGGGGCGACGGGCTACGGAGCCCGCTGAACGTATCAGCCATCGGGATGGGCCAGCTGCAGCAGTGAATGGGATTTGTCTCAGCCCTGGTCCGGCTTGATGGCTGCCACTGCTTTGAGGGCCAGGTCCCTGTCATCCTGGGAGAGTGCAGTCCTCTCTGGGCCTCTGCCCCTTTCATGTTTCCCACTGTTGCAACATCAGACCCCAGCGGTGGCAGGAAGAGGCAGGGTGGTGGGTGAATGGGGACCGGGATATAAATCCAGGGGGGCAGTGTCCATAGCATGAATGGTGAGAATTCCAGAAAAAGGCGCAGAGCTTCTGGTCAAAAAAGTCCTTGGACCTGCCGTCTTTCGTGATCCACATTCGGGCTGGTTCAAACAGTCCATACTTGATGTGCATTTGATGGAGCTGTGGCCAGAGGGCAAGGAATGCCTTTCTGCGATTGTTGGTCTCTTGTGAGAAGTCTGTGGCTGTGTGGATTTCTTGCTCCTTATGGTCATAAGGGTCGTGTAAATTGACTGCGGTTAGAAGCTGCCACACTTGCTCTTGTCAGGGAAAGCAGGCTATGATTGGGCGGAGACCACCCGTTTGGTTCTGGTGCAAGGGGCCCATGAGGTGCACCCTTTGGAGTTCCAGAGTAGTGGTGAAGGTCATGCCGGTGAGGGTGGGGGGGAGGCTCCTGAGGAAACCCCTGATCTCTGCACCCTTGGCACGCTCCGGAAAGACAAAAAAGCAGACATTGTCCCTGCGACTTCTGTCCTCCAGATCGATGATCTTGCTCCTGAGGTATAAGAGCTCCTGATCCATCTCCGAAATGGTGTTGAGGCGATCCTCTACAACCACGAGCCGTTGCTCCATTCTGTCCACCCAGTCCTGGAAGCCTGCAGATAGATTTGGTTTTGGCCACACTCCTTTCAGGGATCGACCTACTGCCGTGACCTCCTGCAGCATACACTCCATGGGGGACTCCTGTTGTGAGCCTGTGGGGGCCACTGTCGGTCCAGTGACCAGCGCTCCTTGTGGTATTGCCATGGTACAGTGCTGGGTAACAGTCTCCGAGAAGAGCAGCTGTCAAGGTGTTTTGCCAATGGACCAGCCGTGGGGCATCTCCAGTTCAGGGATGCAAAGTGTGGGGGAGGAATGCAGCCCCATGAGGGTGGGGGAGTGGGAGATACCAGAGCTTATTCTAGCTAGCCACCAGGCAGTGGTGTGATACCAGGACAATGCAGGGCCCACTCTCAGTCCTTTCCTATGCTGCACTTGTCGTTATGCGGTAGCAGGTCCCTGAGTCCGGGTCGAGGCATTGCAGCTTGGCTTTTGGTGCGTTGGACCATGTCTCACCCTGGCCCGGGGGGGGGGGCAGCATGGGTACTGGAGCGGGTGTGGTAAAGGAGTAGTAGTGCACCTCCAGCCTACAAAGAATCAGTGCTTGTGTGTGGTGTGGCCAGTGTGGGTCACTTAGCCAACCGGTCATTGCCCCCCGGGGTTGTCAGGGGTGGGTGATTGGCAGCCTTTGGTCCCCCACCAATAGCGCTTCTCTCCTCCGGGGCCAGTGAACAGTGTGCAGGGCCTGGGCTGGCAGCGCGCTCCTAAGGGGTCACTAGCTAGGCTCATCCTCTTTCCCCCAGCCGAGCGCCCCTCAGTCCCAGCCTGCTACTAGGGGGAATATGAATGTGGCAAACTCAGTGGGCAGGCTTGAACCTGTCTGGGCAATGTGACAGTTCTAGGGCAGAACTCCCACTGTTGCATGTCTGGGCTACTTCAGGGCGGGTCCCCATTGGTTGCCATCAGTCGGTTTGCAGCCTAGTGCAAAGTGTCATTGCCTTCAGGCCCCTAAGCGAAGTGAGGGGGTAGGGTGCCACGGAGTTTAAGTCTGAGTAGTGTGCAAGAATGTGTATGTGCAGTAAGGTCCTCCTTCATGCGCATGTACAATCTTCAAATTAACTCAAACACCCTTGCACAATGGTGCATGTGTGCTGCCATCGGTGGTGGCATGCTCACTTCTGCCCATGATCAGTCTCGTAAATGGTGCATCATCATATTGTTGTCACAGAGATTCAGCCCTGTGCAGACAATTTGTATGTGCGTGGTGTTGAGGCAAGGGAGCCATTTTGACACCCTGCCGCATCTCCAGGCAATGTGCCCCTTTGCTTCTTCATGAGATGCTGCCCTGTGTCCACCAAGTGAGAAAGCATGAAGTGAGTCTGTATACCATGAACACATGCATTGTCACAACATAGTGATCATGCAGGCTTCTGTCTAAAAGGTGCATATCCCACAATGCACACATTCAGCACAGTTGAGTCATAATGTGATGTCATACTATGAGCAGGAGGGATATGCCTACAACAGTACAGTGCATGGACTATGCACATCAGGAATGTGTCTCCATAAAATTTACGACATGTCTTGTCTGTGTCCCATACTCACAGAACTAAAATGTCCCTGTAAAGAAGTATGTCAAGTTAAGTAGGGGAGAGGATGTAGCCTCACGGCTAGAGCGGTCGACCTCGAAGCTGGGGAACGACGCTCAACATCCTGTGATTCTGGTCAAATCACTTAATCTCCCTGTGCCTAACAAATGAATGTGTCCTTCTGTAACGAAACTGGTGCTCATGTAAAGCGCTCTGATACCCAATGTCTCGGGTCTAGTTCGCGCTATATAAAACAATAAAAATTGGGGGGCATATTAGCAAGACCAGCGATAAAATTATCGCCGTTTTAGCGGCAGGAAACTGCCGCTAAAGCGGCGATAATGGGCTTGCTAATATGCGCTATAGAATTCCAATAGAAGACCAGGTTAGATGTGCAGGACATCTAACCTGGGCTTCTATTGAATTCTATAACGCATATTAGCAAGCCCATTATCGCCGTTTTAGCGGCAGTTTCCTGCCGCTAAAACGGCGATAATTTTATCGCCGGTGTTGCTAATATGCCCCTGAATAAATAAAAAATAAAAAAAGTATGACACCAAGCAAGAATAGCAATTTAGCACCAAAGCATGTCAACTTGCAAAATGGCACCATCACCCCTCAGGTCAAAATGCGCTCCTCTACTCTCAAGTGTACACATGTACACAATGGTCCACGTACTACGATCCTTTAACAATGGCAGTTGGCGCTATATAAACGCAAACAACTTTGTGGAGGGAAAGCCTATCTATAAAAGCAATGCAGCACTATACAACAGACAGCAGGCCCAGGTCCAGGAATTTTTATCTGGATGGGCCAAGGGAACTGTTACAAGATATCAGAACATGAAATGCACACATTTGATTGTTTCCCAAGATGGCCGCCGAGTAGGAGCTCATCCCTGGAGCTCCCGGGTTGGGGATTATCTTTATCGGTAATTATCCCTTTGATAACCCAGCCATCCAACTTTCCTCGCACTTTCACTCAATACAATCTAAACTCACTTACCTGCTGAATTGTTTCGTTAATCAAGCCTCACCTCTTCTGCTTCGACGATCTCAACAGGATGGATCTCTCCCCGGTGACCGCCAACACTCACCTCCTCCTCTGCTGCGTTGATCATGACAGGACGGATTCCTCTGCGAAGGGTGTGCCTTGCCTCGTCCAGTGAGTGATGTGCCCTGCTGCCGATCATCTTGAGGCCGCTGCTCTGAGCCGTCCCCAGCCGGGACCTGCAGCCTTGAACCGGGCCCTACTGTGAAGGGAGGTTGGCCCTCAAGCCTGGTGCCGTGACCAGGACGGATTCTGCTGCTCCCAAACAGGGTGAAGACTCACACCCAGTGAGCGGGGCATTGTTGCCCTGTTTTCCGCTCATCCCGACGCCGTTCCTTGAGGTGTTATAACAGCTGAGTCTTACAGCCTAGAGCCGGGCTTAATTGCAAGTGGAGGTTTACCCTTCTAGCCTGGCTCGGCGGCTGCTTGAAGGGCACTGCTGTTAGTGAACCCCCCGCCAGCCGCCCGATCTGTAGGCTGCTGTGATGGACCGCAGCCCACGGCCTCCCGCTCCGCACCGGCTCTGCTATTTGTGAGCCCACTGCCTTGTTGCTATCTGATGATGATGAGGAAGCCTGCAGCCCACGGCCTCCCGAGACGCTCCAGCTCTGTTGTCTGTTTTAGCCCGCTGCCTCGGTCTGCCTGCCGATGAGGATCACTGCGGCCCATGTCCTCCCACGGCACACGGCGCATCGGGCATCCTGTGGCCGACTCTGCTGCATTTTCTACAGGCCCGCTCGGTTGACAGGGTAAGTTATGTTATGTTATTGGTATTTCTAAAGCGCAAACGGTTACCCAAGGGTGTCCTGGCGCTAACTGCTTTCCTCTGGGCATTAAGATATAAACAAAAGTTATAAATTAAAAAGCCATGTTTTCAGTTGCTTCCTAAAAAATAGCAGATCAGTGGAGTTTCTCAAGTAGAAGGGAAGATCATTCCAGGCTCTTGCTGCACAAGCTATAAAGCTTCTTCCACCCCATGAAGCTTTTTTTATGGCTGGTACTGATACCAACTTTGCCCCCGAGGAGCATAGTGTTCTTATGGGTTGGTACCATTGCAGTCGCTGCTTAAGATATTCTGGGCCAGTGCCCTGCAAAGCCTTGTACACTGTACACAGGGCCTTAAAGCGCACCCTTTTCCTCACCAGCAGCCAGTGGAGTTTTTTTATTTCATTAGCAATAGGCATAAATTTGGGAGTGTTAGTAAGCAATCTAGCGGCTGCATTTTGCAGCAGTTGCAACTTATTCATAGATCGTTCTTGTATGTTTAGGTAGAGACCATTACAGTAATCTAACCTAGACATGATGAGTGCCGTGACAACTGTCCGCCTACTGTCTGCCGGCAAGAAGTGTAGGATTTTTTAAATCAGTCTGAGAGTGTAAAAGGTGATTGAAGCTACAGCATTTATCTGATCACTAAAATTGAGCTTATCATCAACAATCACTCCCAGATTCTTTACCTTCCTAGTAGGTGTGGGGAGAGTGCCCAGAGTGTCTGGCCACCAACTTGGGGCCCAGAAGTTAGGGTCATTTCCAAATAAAATGACCTCTGTCTTACTTGAGTTAAGTTTTAAACAGTTTTGCACCATCCACCTCCCTACCGCCTCCATACAGTCATGAAACCGACTTTCTATTCTCGCTCTCTGGCCAGGATGCAGAACAACCACAATTTGTGTATCGTCTGCGTAGGAGGTAAGGTTAAGACCATAGGAGCCAATTAGAGATGCCAAAGAGGAGACATAAATATTAAAAAGTGTTGGGCTAAGGGAGGACCCTTGTGGCACTCCACAGGGCAAAGAGAAGGGTCTGGAACAAAATTCATCCAATGCCACAATTTGAGACCTATCCGTTAGGAAGGATTTTATCAACTTCCAGGCCTTGCCCTGGACCCTGCATGTTGACAGCCGGTCCATCAATAAATCATGATGGACCGTGTCAAAGCCAAGGCCGCTGATAGATCTAACATAATCAAAGCGGCCTTACCTCCCCTATCCAAAACTTCTCTAATCTCTTCGGTGGATTTAATAAGAGCGGACTCTGTACTGTGGCCCTCTCGAAATCCATATTGAGTTGGATCTAAGCCTTTTGTCTTGCATAAAAAAGCAGTGAGTTGTCCATTCATAGCTTTTTCAACCAATTTAGCTGGCAACGGAAGGCGAGATATTGGGCGGAAATTATTAGGATCTCTAGGATCCAAGTTAGGCTTTTTTAATAGAGGAAGTATTGAGGCGATCTTCCACCGTTTAGGGAATTCCCCTACTTCAAACATTGAGTAAAATAGGGAGCTAAGTGAACGGGCAACCGGTCCCGAAGCCCGTTTGATTACCGATACCGGGCAGGGATCATAGGGAGAGCCTGACCTTGCTGTCACCAAGAGCTTCTCTGTTTCCACAGAAGAAAGTGGCTCAAATTTATCAAAGACAACAACTGGGGTAGAAGTGTTGGTACTTTCCTCCAAATAAGCCCCCATCCCCAAAACACTTGGGTGTTGGAAAGCCGAAAAAATAATATCAACCTTTTTTTGAAAAACAAGGCAATATCCTCACATAGTTCCTGTGTTGATTCAATCTTTTTGGGACGAGTGGATGCCAAGCTGGACACTATATTAAAAAGTTCCTTGGCCGAATTCCCTGCAAGACTGATGCGGTTTGAGAAGAAATCCTTTTTTGCATTACATATCATTTGCTTATAAATTACAAGACTTTGTTTATAACTTTTTGTTAAGTGCCACCCTGATCTCCAAACTCTGAGGCTGGCGATAGCACCCCCTTTTTGAGCATGGTCGCAGACATGCTTCGGTCTCTGCTGTTTAGCCCAGCCAGCTGAGACAACACTCTGACCCTAAGATGTCGACGGAGGTTTCCCATCGTCGCTGAGCTGAGGCCTTGGCTCTTCACTACACACAGCCTGATGGGCTCTGACTTTGCCTGATTGAGGTGGCGCCCATTAGGTTTTTCTTGCTCCTCTGAATTTCCTGACTGCCGGTCTAGCGCTCGCCATTTCGTGACTTTCTTTTTGTGCCCTTACTCAAAATGGCCGCTCCTGTTGATTACTTGCTACTGGAATGTTTTTTTATCTAACTGGCTCTGTCTTTCTGGACATGTCCCCTGCCTATAATTGCCTTGCCTATCTTTGCTTCCCCTTTAATCCTTCACTCTGCAGCCTTTTTGCTTCCTATTCCCTTTATCTCTACCATGCCCCCAATTGACCACCATCTTCTCTCTCTCCCTTTCGTCCTCCACTGCTTTGTTTCACGCAGAAGAGTTAGTGGTCTCCTGTTTTAACCTTGAACACCACCTTGTGGCCTAAATTAGTATCTGAGGGCTAGTCAGTTTTTTAGATTCCAGGTGATTGATGCTTCATTGCATCTCTGGCTGTACTCGGTATTTCCCCGCTGCATTCTTTTGTCCGCGTTCCTTGATGCCGACATTGACGGACATATCTCGGCCCACCAGGGGGCGAGCTGGAGGGTGAGGCGGGCGGCGCTTCCCAGTAACACCGGTACTGGTGCGGCTGATGGAATCTGTGATGATGCCCCCTGGGCGGAAACCACGAATGTTGTATTGACCGCGGAGCCCGTGCTAACATGGCCGATGCCCGGTGGAGCTGTTTAGGCAGCTATAAAGGAGATTGGCTCTGGTTTCACCCCCTCGGCCGTCACCTACCCAGCCGGACTTTGGACATAGTTTTTCCTCATCTGTCTGCTGTGTTTCCTTCCCTCACCCGCCTCCTCCCTCTGTGATCCTGTGGCTGCCTCCCCCTTCCTGCCCTGCGTGGAGCCGTGGAGTCAGTTACCTTATGGTTTTTGCATTGGATTTTTGAATATCCCGCCCTTTTGAGATAATGCTATCGGCTCCCGTGACTTAGGTCCTCCATCTTGGCGGTTTCGACCGATCCTCATTTCTGCTGGACTGCTCCTTTGTTCTCCTGGCTGACCTTTTTCCTCTAGTCAACCCCACCCTTAGGTCTCCAACACCCCTCCTTTCCTATACTTTCACTGATACACGGGATGTTTTTGGATTGTTTGTCCCCAGCCCGTTTGTTTGTTCTTTCACTTTGACTGTTTTGTTCCCCTGAAGTACTTTCCCCCTTGTCGGTCTGCCTGACTTGATATGCATTCCTTACCCCTTTTTACCATTCCCCCTCTACCTTCCATGCCCCATTGGACGTGTGTCTTGACTATGCTAGGGGCTAATAACTCATGTTATTGTTTAATCACTGTTTTTTTCTCCTATGTTAGACTTGGCTCCTGTAACTGATGTAATTTTTTGTAACTTGTAATTCGCTGATCCTCATGTAAAGCGCTCTTATACCTCTGGGTCTAGCAGCGCTATATAAAACTCTGCAAATAAATAAATAAATAAATGTGCCATACAGAAAACAGTATCCTACATTAGTCCTGGTGTGAGTTGCTCATTACACCTTGATGTGCATGGAAACAAGTATTTTGGGAAAGTCAACAGTGTCAGTGAACAAATATGCAGTCATGTCTGTTAACATCCGCACACAAACACCGGCATCCAATCATCTTTAACCTAACAGAATGTATCATCCATGTGACCATATGCGTGGCATATTCCCAAACACACATCACCCTGCCAATCGCACCTGATGTGATGTTGGGGGGGGTGATAGGGCCTGAGCACCACTAATAAGCCCTTTTTGAAATCCACAGCCATGAAATCTAGGCCCACTTACACACTGCACGTGGTGTCAACGTTGAGGGTAATGGGTGTTGTTTCTGTCTGTTCACCCTGCAACAACCATAGAAAGTCACGCTGCACTATACTCACAACGGTTAAGCCAGCAGGAAGGCAGTAATCAATGCATGCAAGGAAAAACATGACCGACGACATGCATACAAGAGAACTTACAATAGCCAAATCAATTTTGATGTACATGTGTACTACATTGTGCAGCACACATAGAAACAGCAATTAATCCATCATTGACAATGTGTCTCTCCTCACACATAAACATTCTCACCACGAACCCATGCACATGTGCACTACCCAGAAAAGCTGCCTGTCTGTGTGCCACACTGACAAGGCAAGTGACAGTGCATGATGAAACGCATGCCAGCACCATGAACATCTTAACATGGTGCAGGCCCCGGTCACTGAAGTAGAGTGTGAAGTTCATCCTCAAATGAGAAGGTCTCCCTCTGTCACTTCCTCGTGTTCATACAACCCCTGATGTAAGAAAGAAATCTGCTGGCCAACAATGCACAAGTGTCCCAACTGTGGCCAAGACCCATATTTCCTCAAACTTGCAACATCTCACCATTGGAAATGCACATAAGTGAAAGGGTCACTGGGTGAAAGGGATAAGGGGCAGTAAATCCAAAGCTGTACCATACCTGCAGATCAACATGCATCCATTAAGATGTCATTACTCCCTTTGACTTAACAAAATGAACAAGTATCTACACTGTGGGTATCATGGCAAATCAAGCATACCTCCCTGCCCATATCATGTGGCACATCACATCAACCCAGATCACAACAGTGGGATAGCCCTAATCATGGCAAAACAAAAAAAATCATGTCGCAATCCACCACTCCTAAAAAGAACAATCTTTAAAAATATCAGGGTGTACTGAGTAACCCCGGGGCGAGTACTCCGTTCCGCCAGCAGAGTTTGTGGAGTTTTTCCGCTGGGAATGCGAAGTTGCGGAAAAACTCCGACTCCATGGCAGAGCGGAGTACGCCCCTCAGCCGAGGCCAGCCCTTTAAATTTTTTTTTAAAAACCCACTTACCTTCTCTATGGGACCGCCCTCCTCCTCGCCGCGGTGACTCCTTCTTTCTGTCGTCCTCCTCCTCGCGTCCCCGTACGTATTACGTCTTTCGTGAACTGCGCAGGCAAACATTATAAAAACTTTCGGTGGGCCTGGGGCGGAGTTTTTTTTAAACTCCATGGAACTACGCGGAGCACCACTCCGCATACTCCACCCAGGGTTAATACTGAGTAGAGATGACTCTCCCACAATGCAGTTCACAGACACATAAATCTGACACATAAATCTGAGCTTATCAACATTGACAACATTGTGGTACAAACGGCATCACTGTCACTACTGAACAGAGGACACAACTGGTGCTGCATGTGTGTAGAAATTGGCCACTCACATTTGGCATACTTGTAAACTGTGAGATGATAATGTACAACTAAAATGTCACATCCGTGATGTTGTACAATGAATCACTATCCAGCATGTAATAGGCATCTCCTCCTAAACATTCTGAATGGACATTGTCATGCAGTCTGCTTGTAAACTTATCCAATGCATGATCATACTTGAAACATACACACAACTGCATCTCCCCTTTACATTGCAGAGGGAGAAACATCACCTCCTGTACAGCAGCCTGTTCCACTCTTCAATGATGAAGATGAAGACATCGCAACCATCGACCAGGACATCCTCCAAGAGCTGCTCAACTCTATTGGCACCTCATCTCCGGAAGAAGGGCCATCCAGCATCGTCGTGGAAACTCCACCCCCTGCACAAAACACCCAGCAGCAAGCACCTAGCACCACAGCTGTCTCCCAGGACCTTGAGGACCCACTTCTGACATTTCAACGTCATGCCGTAGAGGTCCAGCAGGAGATGGCTGGTCAGGTGCGGGTGGGGTTTGACAGCCTGGCGGCCAAATTATATGGGGTACGTAGGTGTCTCAGTCCCATTCGGGACCACCGACAGACCATCACAGACACCCACAGTCCGCTCCATGCTCTCCAGCATTCCATGGCTGAGATCGCTGGAGTTCTGACTCAGAGACAAGAACAACTGTCCAGTCAGAGTGGCTCCAGCGAAGTCACCAGGGAGTTGCGTCACATGCAAATGATCATGGAGAACATGGAGCGGATGCAAGCCTCACACTTGGCTGCTATGGCTGCACACCACAGAGATGTTGCTGGATTCTTCCAAGCCCTGCAGCTGCTCATCAAGGCATTGCTGCCTCAAGGTTTGGCACAGATAAATGCTGCTGCAGCTTCAACATCCACATCTCAGCCCCCTGAAGTGTCAGTGCCTCACAGTGCCCCAGCCAATCTAACATCACACTCACAGGAGGCACATGACACATCAGAGGATGATGATGTGGACGATTCAACATTCTTGCAAAGAAGAAAGCGGTAGCATTCATCTATGCCAAATGGACTGTTTCTGCTTGGATCTGTGCTTAGCATCATGCCCCGGAACATCAGCTTCCACTGTCCCCTGATTCACTCTGCAACACTCACCTTGGACATCGATATGGACTGCCATAATTTGTGTTGTTCCCAATGACACTGCAATCAGCCTGCTGACTGAACTCTGCCTC
Organism: Calotriton arnoldi; assembly: GCA_963921515.1. Taxonomy (NCBI): domain Eukaryota; kingdom Metazoa; phylum Chordata; class Amphibia; order Caudata; family Salamandridae; genus Calotriton; species Calotriton arnoldi. Next base: position 110,650 of record CAWUFW010018891.1, on the reverse strand, counting down.
TTCCTCAACATGTCTCTGGATCCCAAAGGACTCTGTCAGGCCCTCCACAGGGCATCTATAGAATGTGGGGATTGTTTGACCAAGTACTGGGCCAGTCTTCTACCAATGTCAATGCACATGCTAATAATGCAAGTTAAGTCACACAGATGTGTGTTGCCAATGACCATTCAAGTATAGAAGTATAAAAAAAATGTTGGGCCAGTGATTCCATCAAAACTTACACCGAGGGACATATGATAAATGGTCATGTTGTATCTGTGTCCGAGATAGGCATTGAGATGACCGGGTAAGTGTGAACTAGCTGTGCCCTCATTGCTCAAATACAACATTCTTGCAAAATTCCAACATTGCCCTACGTACATGATGGGAATAGGCATATGCGGAAATATGTCAAAGTCAGTCTCATGCCACAAGTAGTGTCTTCATTTAGCATTGCTAACAAGTCTCACTTGGCAGATCTACTCACACTCACTGGGGTGGACAAAGCTTGTTGTTTTGGGGGTCATGGCATGTCACTTTTCAAGATAGAGCACACAACAGATTCACATAGATGATGAATCGTAAGGGCACATATCTACCACCCGCTATTGGAACCACAATGTCTGTTTCAGTGAAGTAGTGTTGGCAATAGGGACTTATCCTAAAGTGCAAGTCCTCAGTCAGCCACTTCCCATAATAAGGAACCCTCTCGTGCTGTGCTCACTGTGAAAGGAGAGGGCAATGTGTCTAGTGATGTGTTGTGCACTGCAATTCGCATATAGTCAGTTGCTGTACCACCATTTCAAGGGTGGCATCACTATGAGGCAATGCCAAAAGTAACAGCTGGGAAAAGTGGGTATAACACTGGCACAACAGGGAGCAATGCTTCATTTGCCCTCCTATTTGCTGTAGAACTGTGTTCTGCCTTGTACCGGGCACATTTGATCAGCAAAATGACAACATTCTGTATGGTCCGGAAGGTGAACCTTCCTGCACAGCAGCATCCTATTTCAATAATGCTGACACACCTGCACTACGTAGCAAGTGGGCCTGTGTCCGTGCATGGTAGATGGACTCTGCGCCAGGCTCATGTGAAATGCAGGGTGGGCCCTAATCTAGGGAACACAGCGCATACATCCATTTTCATGATAGATAAGAGTTGCAATGTCAATGTTTGCTCAAGCCCATGTTCCTACATTGTGTTGTAAATGTGCAACAATGTGGTGTACAACTCTGTGAGTCACACATAAGATGTTAAAATTTGCAAAAGAGTGTCCCTAGCCTAGGGCAAAACTCCTATTTGCCATCCTGTAATCCATGCAGGTTTCCTGTACACAAATCAACTGGATCCTGACACAATCCGTCCAGCTAAATTACGTCATGACCCCACGTACACATTCAAATGATTGTTCTGTGATTGAATAAGTTGTATACAAGTCAAAAAGCACCACTCCACCAATGCACTTCTGACATAAGTGAAACCACAATTCAAAAACAGTAAAAATTTAATAGAACTTCACAAAATAAACTACCCTAAACTAACACTAAGCACTACTACAAATAACCTTATCTTAACTAACTGGAACTAAGTGAATGCTACTCTAAACTATCTACCTTAACTAATCCTAAACACGCAACAACATATCTGAGACATCAACCCCCTCCAACACTTAAAGCACATCAGCAGGCAGGACAAATACATCTTAGCTAATCATAAACTAACTACACATTTATCCTACACAAATATATATATTTTTGGTCGTTAATTTATTTATATAACAACAAATACATCAACCCCCCACCCAAAGAAAAAGGAAACTTAGCCCAGAATACTACATCAAGAGAATAACAAATCTAAAACATTGTTTAAATCTTACACTACCTATTCCTACACTACAACTACACTACTTAACACTTAAAAACCTACACAATTACAAATTAGAAATATTTAAAAAAATTGGGGGACTGGCAAAATGGGGGATGGGTCACTACATGTCCATGTCAAAATTGGAGACCCAGGGCAGCTTTGGTGTCCTGGAGGTGGGTGCTCTGCTCTGACATTTCCCTTTCTATTCGGGCCAGTCTGACATTCATGTCCATCATGCACCGACGGTCCCTTATTGTGAATGCCACAGCATGAGTCGGTGCTGCAGATGGCAGTGTGGCAGTCCCCTGTCCACGTGGCTGTGATGGGGCACCTGCCTGTGTGCCGGATCCTGTAGCAGCAGGTTGGCTGTGTGGTGTCTGTGTCTGATGGGCAGATCTTTTTTTTATTTTTTTATTTATTGGTATTTCAGACAAGATTACAAACAGTAGCATTTATTAGGCAATGATGTGTTACATACAAATCTGTTGGATAGCATCTGGGAAGTTACAACTTATGTGACATGTCAATAGTACACCTCTTCCAGCGTTGGTGAGCATAGTACAGTTCTAAAATGTGTTTCGTTATCTGCACATTTATACATCTAGTCGTAACAAAACCAAGAATAGCCTATAGGCATGGCTGTCTCGTGCACATCGTGATCAAAGGTTGCCCCGCGTGGTTCAGTTTTGTTCGGAGCATTCAGCGTTGTTGTGTGTTTGTGCTAGGTTTCGTCTATGTCTGCTGAGCTCAGCCAGATTACAAATGGGTCCCATATGTCTCTAGGGCGCGAGCACGCTGGCATCAGCTCCCAGTATTCCGCCAGCTGGGTCCTACAATAGGCCACCTCCCGAACCCATCCCGTCGCCCTCGGGGGTGAACAGCTCCCCAATGAAAGGCCACCTGTCTCTTAGCCATCAGTAATAGTATGGCCGGCAGTTTCCTCAATTTCGGTGGTATGTTAGGGATGATTCCCAGCAGCGCCACCAGTGGCGTGCAGGGCAAGGTTTCTCCTGTTATATTTCCAACATAATGTAATACTGTGGACCAAAAATTGGCTATTGGCCTGCACTGCCATGCTAAGTGTATGAATGATGCTGGGGACGCCCCACACCTCCAACAACTATCGTCCGAGCGCAGTCCCATCCGCCGAAGTTGCATGGGGGTTCTATAGAGTCGGTGGATGTATTTAAAGTGTATTAGTCTGAGCCGATAGTTTGGGGTCATCTGTTCCAATTGTCTACAGCTAAAGTCCCATTGCTCATCAGTTATGTTCTCACCCAGATCTACCTCCCACGCCACGCGAGCTGTCAGTACGGTAATCGGAGGATCTTTTTGTGTGGTGGTGTAAAGTCATGTGATCAATTTGCATCCAGATTCTACGGTGAGTATATTTTCAAGGGCAGACAGCTGAGGGGGGGGGCTTCGGAAATGTTCCAAATTTACCTTTACAAGCCACTCGCAACTGATAATAGAGCAGCATATCTAGCGCTGATGGGGGCGTAGGCCCGCACATCTGTTGCAGTGTGAGAAAGTGATCCCCGGGGTATAAGTCCTGCCCAGTCAGTATGTGGTGTATCTGAGCCCGCTTCTGCGCCTTATTGTCCATTAATGGTGGAACTAGCGGGTTATCTGCCAAGGGCATTGAGGGAGCATAGGGCATGTCTATGTTGGCACCCTTGCAGAGGCCTCCCCAGGCCCATCGCAGTGCCTCCACAGTGTCCACTTCGTTTAGTGGGCGCTTGAATGGTTTATAAATGGCGGTGCTGAGCGGGAGGGGGGCAGCTCTGTCCAGCTCGACAGCGACATGAGGTTGAAACGGAGTGGGGTGTACCCAATAGTGCAGGAACTGAGCCTGTGCGCAGTATGCATAAAGGGCAAAGTCTGGGGCCACCAATCTGCTCTGTGCCTGAGGCAGCGTGAGTACCTCCCATGAGATTCTTGGTTGTCTCCCCGCTCAGACCAGTTCAATCATTAAGGACCGGAGTTTTTTGAAAAATTGCAGTGTGAGGGGGATAGGGACATTTACAAACAAATATAGCAGTTTTGGCAGGATAATCATTTTGGCCACCGCTATGCGACTTATTAGAGAAAGAGAGAGAGTCTTCCATCTCCACACTCTGTCCTCAATACAGTTCATCACCCTTCCATAATTTTTCGTCCACAGCTCTTGCAAGTCATTGCTTATCCAAATGCCCAGATATCTTGTCGGCCCGATCGCCCAGACTATGGGGTAATCCGTGTCAAAGGGCTTTGTCTCAGATGATAGAGGGATTATGACAGATTTGCTCCAGTTCACCTCTACTCCTGACAGGCCAATGTAGCGCACTACCTCACGCGTCATGGGCGAGAAGTTGTCTTTTGGATTCACCATATACAGGGTGATATCATCTGCGTACATTGACACAGTGAGTGCCCGTGTAGTGAACCTGATTCCTTTGTTGGTGTGGCGCTGCCTGATTCTGGCCGCCAAGGGCTCAGTGGCTATTGCAAATAATAATGGCGACAAGGGGCATCCTTGTCTGGTGCCCCTTGTAATAGATATCGGACTTGAGACCAGGCCATTCACCCGCAAGCGCGCCGTAGGCATGGTATAGAGCAGCTGTATTTGTTTAATAAACAACGGACTAATGCCCAGTCTGTGTAGAATCGGGAAGAGAAACCCCCATTCCAAGGAATCAAACGCCTTAGTGGCGTCCAAAAGCGCTGCGATCGCAGGCACGTGGGGGGTGAGGTAGTGGAGAAGCGAGAACAGTGTTCTCAGGTTGTGAGATGTGGACCTCCCCGGTATGAAACCGGACTGATCCGGTCTGACTATCAGGGGCAGTAGCGGCTGGAGACGGACAGCCAGTAATTTAGCAAAAATCTTTGCATCCAGGTTGATCAGTGAGAGTGGTCGATAAGAGTCGCACTGTGCGGGGTTTTTATCGGGTTTTAATATGGTTATAATTATAGCCTCGCGCATGGAGCCAGGCAAAATGCCCAATTCCGCGGCTTCCTGGTAAACAGCCAAGAGCCGTGGTGCCAGGAGTTCGGAGTACTCTTTGTAGAATTTTGCCGTTAGACCGTCTGCCCCGGGTGCCTTGTCGGCTGGCAGGCTACCTATAACTCGGCGTACGTCTTCTACAGTAAAGGGGACATCCATATATTCCCGGTGTATTCTGCTAAACCAAAGTAGTTCCACCGAGTTGAAATAGTCCTGCAGGACCTCGTTCGGTGGATTGGATCGTGAGGTATACAACTGTCCATAAAAGTCTTTCATTGTGGCAAGAATGTCGGGCGGGGAGTGCACTGTGGTGTTGGCCGGGGTTATCAGTTCAGTGATGAATGTGGACCCTCAAGGATTCCAGAGCATGTTTGCGAGGGTCTTCCCCGGTCTGTCCCCCTACCCATATCGTCGCGCTTGTGTGTGCTTGTGTAAAAATGTGGTCTCTCGGTCTGCTTCCTCCTGATACTCGGTCAGTTTGGCGCGGATGTCAGCGAGGGTCGTGGGAGTGGGCGAATGAAAGTACTTTGCCTCTAGTGTTCGTATCTCTGCTTCCAGTCTGCTCAAGCGTCCCCGAATGTCGCGGAGTACTCCAGACTGTCCGTCTATGCAAAACCCCTGTATCACTACTTTAAATGCCTCCCACAGTGTTCCCATTGTGTCTACCGAACCCATGTTGTGCTCAAAATATTCTGTGATTTGTGTTCTGAGATTCTCCCTAAATGCTGTGTCTGAGAGTGCATTGGGGGGGAGCTGCCACGCAAATGGCTGTATATAGGGTTTTGGCACCGAGAGAGTCAGCGTCACCGGGGCGTGATCTGATAATGTGAGGGCTTGATGTGTTACATCGACAACCCATGCATTTAGGTCTTTAGTCGCTAACCAGAAGTCTAATCTGGACCACGCTTGATACTGCTGTGTTATGCACGTGCCTTCACGAGCCATGTGGTGGATCGTGCGCCACGAGTCAACCAAGTGTTGGTCCTGTAGTATTCCCTGCAAAACCGCAGTAGCCCGTGGGTGGTGCGTGCGAGACGCTCCCTCTCTTTCTCTCGAGAGCGACATAACAATATTGAAATCACCCCCCCACGGTAGTGCCGCGTTTCCCACTGAGTGTATCTTGTGCCACACTTGTTGAAAGTAAGAGGGGTCATCTGTGTTAGGCCCATATGTGTTCGCTATTATGACCGGTTGGTTGTACAACAGCCCCCTTAGTATAAGATATCGGCCCTCGGGGTCATGAATTGTTTTGTTCGTCTGCCATGGTACACCTTTCCTGGTCAGTATAGCCACCCCGCGTGATTAGCTTGAGTAGCTTGATGTATGCACCTCTCCCCATCTGTTGTTTGTCAGCCTTGCCCGGGCATTGACTTTCAGGTGGGTCTCCTGTAGGAGACATATGTCTGTCGCATGTCTAACTAGATATGCCTGTACCAGTCTCGCCTTCCGGTGGTCATTAAGACCCCGTACGTTCCAGGTGATGCATGTTAATTTGGACATTTGGAAGTAGAGTGCGGCAGTTCCATATGCACAGGGGGATCCCAACCTCGGATCGTCCTGACGCTAGTACCCGCTCCCTGCATGCCAGTTATTGTATTTCTGCGAGATGTACCGTTTGTGTTTTGTATGTGTGTTGTGTTGCACGTCTTGCCAATTCTTGCCGACAGATCTGAAACGTACTGTATTTGCCATCCCAGAACAGGAACAACCCCTACCCACCCCCCACCCACACCAACCCCCCAATCAGGTTGTGTATCCCTCAATAACCCACCCATTTCAAACTTTGACCTGTGTAACATCAGGTCGATGGGAATCATCCAGAGGGGGCATGGAGTAGCCGGCATACTGCCCCGTCGCCGCGGCTACGGGGTGGCCGAGCATTGTAACTTCTTAATGAACATTTCAAAGCAAACCTGGAGTTCCAACTGGAACCTGACACTCTTATTGCGCCCCTGAGCACGTCGCTTCGGGCTGTACACCACATACCCAAAGGCCAAACTCCTCTGACCCAGCTATCAGTCATTGTCACTTAGTTGGCTGTTTGGGGACCCTGCGGTCACGGCGTCCTTGTTGTGGTGTTTTCTTGCCGTCTGCTTGGTGAACTTCAGCGCCGCGTTGGCTTCGGTGAATAGCATAGGTTTGCCCCCAGTCTGCACTCTCAGCTTCGCCGGGTATGGCATTGCATATTTTGTGCCAGTTTTTTTAAATAGTTTCTTTGCTGGTATGAATTCTCGTCATGCAGCTTGCACTGCTTGGGTGAAGTCTGGATAGAATGCAACGCTATTTCCTTGGTGTTGCAGTTCCCCCTTCTCTCTAGCTAGTCTTAATATGGTGTTTCTGTCCCTGTAGTTGAGCGGGCGGGCTAGAATTGTCCTGGGTTGAGCACCGGAGGGGGGGTCTGGGCCCCAGTGTTCGGTGAGCTCACTCCACAAGAAACATCGGCGACAGGTCAGGGTCGAACAGATCTCGCAAGAGGCCCTCCACAAATTTTTCCATGTTTGTTATATTTGTGGACTCCGGTATTCCTGTAATTCGGATATTGTTTCTTTGTGACCTGGCTTCAAGGTCTTCGTTGCGTGCCTTAATAACATCTAGCACTTTATCGATTCGGAGTAGTTGCTCCTGCGTCTCTGCTTGGCGATCGTCCGAGTCTAAAACTCTGGATTCCAAGGTGTCTATTCTAGCCTCGTGTTTGTCCACTGTTTTCGAGACCTGGTCCATTCTCATCACCAGGGAGTCCAGTTTGGCGTCTATCGCTCTGAGGCTAACCTTTACTTCGTGGAGCATAGTTTTTATATCGTCCTCTTGCTCCGGTTCCAGCTGCGTTTCAGGCACTACAGTTATCTGCGTCGAGTCAATGTCTTGCATTCTGGAGGAACGTTTCTCGAAGGTGATTTTAGCCTGTTTGTTATCCGTTTTCCCCATCACTACTTTTCTTCTGTAGCGCCTGTCTACAGTGTGTAGAGACACGGAACCTAGCCCTGCCAGGGCGTCGCGCACCAGAGTTCTTCAAGGGAGTTACTCCGCGTCTCGAGGGAGAGACTCTGAATCTGCGGGTCAGCTATTTTTTATTGATCAGTGTCTTTATCTTACACCATGGAAGTATTGCGCCACCCGGGGGAGTAGACGCAGGTCTTCGTGTTGCGCAATGTCGGTGCGCGCCCAAGTTCGGATATGTCTGCCACAGCGCGCTTCACCGTCTCAGGTCTTCTCAATTTAGGTGGGGTTTCAGGCCCGCGCCACAGGCCACTGCTTTAAGTGGGCGGCAGCAGCGCAGATTCAGCTGCCAGTCCCCAAACTTTGAGGGTGTGCGCCTTATATGGTGTGGCTCGCATGCGGTGCACGGTTTTCGTATCCGGGGGGTGCTATTGCTGCGATAGCAGGAGGTCTACTCTTTGCAGCGTCTTGCTCCGTACTGTGTCCAGATCGGGCAGTCAGTGAGACTCCCCTGCTCGATAGTCCTGCAGTCAGTGCCCAACACGGTGCCAGGTTCAACCTCTATCTCGGCGGGGCTGTGCCACTACCAGATCTTTGTTAATGTCTTCCTTCCTTTTTTTATTTTTGTTTTTATTTTTTTGAAGCTATGTCACACACAGTTTATCACACACGTTGTTGGCAGTTGTGCTAGCTCGTGAGCCTCATTCACTAGTTCTGCCTGCTGCCGTGCTCGTGCGTGGGCACTGCTTGGTTCCACACTTTTCCTCCCGTCTGCCAAGGTGCCCTTGTAACGTTCTGCCCGCACCTGCTTATCTCACCTCTGCGTGAGGTCCGCTCAACGGGCGCCTGCTGTGTGTTCTTTGTTGTGGGCGCAGCTGCTGATTGAGCCTGTCTCTCCCTCCCGGCTGCCTCGCGGGGACCACAGGCTGTTGTTCAGTGCCGCTACCACTGTCCTAGGCTCCTAAGCTTGCTTGTGGGGTGGAAGGGGGGTCACCCTCGCCCCCGCTGCTGGCGCTCGTGTTCGCGCTCCACTGCGGGCCGCTACAGCTTCTCTAAGGATCGCCAGGGAGTCCGGGCAGGCTTCGCAGCAGATGCGCACTCACCCGATCTCAGTCTGCAGGACCTGTGCACAGCTCCGGTCTCCGGCCGATCCGCCGGATGTCTTCACCAGCTACCGCCGGTGTGTTGATTTTGCCCCGTGATCAGCGGTGGATGTCCGCCTCGCCAGTCGCGGTGAGTGCAGTTTTGTTCCGCCTTTACTTGTACTGCGCCACCTTGACTTCACCGGCCGGAGGCCTGCTCACCAGCTCTGCCTCAATTTCCTCCGTATGGCTTGGTTCCCCGCAGTTCAAATTCAAGCTGCCTGCTCCGCTTCTATTTCTGCATCTTGCAGGTTGCTTTTGGGCTGCGGATAGATGGGCAAGCCCCGGATATTTGGCGGATATTATGCTCAGCCGGCAGAGCCACACTATCGAGCGGCCATCTTGCTGCTCGGCCAAGCCCCCTGATGGGCAGATCTTTGGCCATGTCTGGACCCACGCCTGTGGTCAGAAGGTCCAGGTATGGCCTGTGTGTCCCTCTGCAAACTTTGTAGTTCAACTTGGGGCAGAGACTTCCATCTCCCAGCTGCCCAGGCAGCTTTGTACCTCCTAGCCATGGTAAGATAGCCCTTGGCCACCCGGCGTATGTGCAGGATTCATTCTTTCCGGACCTGAAATGCATGGGCCTCCTCTGGCGACAATGACAATATGTGAGTCCAGATGACTATGTCAATGTTCTCCATTTAACTCTGAAACACAAGGTCAGTAAAACACGTGAGCCTACACTCTAACAAAAGATTGTGAAGTTCAAAAGTGACATGGACAATGCAATGTTGATTTAAGGATCAGTTACAACATGATGGTGACACTGACATGACAGTGCATGGCATGTGACATGTAGTGTCACAACACAATGAGACTGTCAGTGTCAAATGATGGTGCTGTCACATACCCTGACTGAGGGTGACATGTACAAGGAAGTGGAGGAGAGAGGCATTAGCCCTCCGGGTGTAGCGCCTCGCTCCTCCACTTCAGAAACACAAGGCTGCACCATATGTACAATAATGTTGTGCAGCCCTGCATGTCCCCCTGCCATGGCGCTGAGTTTATCAACTCAGTGCCAACACAGACACCCTTGCATTCTTGTGCAAGGGTGTCTGTGTGCAGGAGAGGATTGTTCATGTGCAGGATGGTGTCCCTTCCTGCACATGAACAATCCTGGAAAAGCCTTTCTGACACTTTCATGCGTGCTGCATCATGCAGCACATATGGAAGCGACAAAATTGCATTTTTCCTATTATTTGTACATGCACAGGAAGGGCACCTTCCCGTACACAAAAAAATAATGCAATTGGTCTTTTTCAATGTGTGCTGCACAAGGCAGCACACATGGAAAAATAATGTTAGGTGGCTGAACACTGACTTGTACATGAGGCGCAGCCCCTCTCGCCACCACAACTTCACAATAGGTAACGTTGTGGTGGCGAGAGGGGCTTGTACATTTGCCCCCTAGTCTACCAGGAGAATGAGCCCAAGGAGACAGATTAACAACACCATTGCAGACCCAAAACATGGCAATTAGATACATATGGCCATCTTTGCTAGGTTGTTGGGGAGCATGCCATTGGTATCCTTGGCTTAACCCTACGCCCTGCAACTTCTGGAAAGCTGGTGTGCAGCAGACCTACAATAGTACTGTGCAGACCTGTGTCTGACCCTGATGGCCTGAAAAACACTACCTCCTTGGGCATAATCTGGCCCACTTGCACAATGCCGCAAGTGTCTCTGCGCTGATGTGAAAGATTAGAAAGAGCCACAGAGTGGCCCTTCCTGCACATGACCATTCCTTACAATATGAACAGACAAATCAATGTGTGCTGCTTCATGCAGCACATGTTGAATTCACATGATGACATTCTCAGCACTGATTGTTCATGTGATGTAAGTTGCACCTTCATGCACTTGAAAAATCAATGGTGTCCTGTTCTCTCTAGGTGTACCGCACAACGCAGAACACTTTCGAACAGCATGTTTGTGAACAAAATCAAGAAATCTCACCACTGTGCATAAACTGACACAATATGCCAAGGGTATCACACATTATGCATTCCAAAACATTCTAGCTGGCCTTGGAGAGAGTGTCCGGACCTCTAAAGGTTTGTTTGTACATGTATTCAGCACCCAACCTTGGCACACAATATATGATGTGAAAAGATGGTTTAGAGCCCTTCTGTGCTTCATTCTCAGGCAGCCAGCTAAACGCTGCATTGTGACTCAGGCTAAGGCAATCGTGCTCCCACAATGCTGTACAATGTGACGTTGATGATTAAATGTTGTGCTTGTGATATGCACCAACATGCCAAAGATATGACACATCAGATGAAAGACAATCACTATTGCCAGCAATCCTAGCTTGTGACCTAACTTTACATTACGGTGATGTCAACACATACAAAGTAGGTGTGACTCTGGATCCTTCTGCAATAAATTTGTTATCACTGACCCAAGCTTACATATTGTGGATGTGACGGACTCTTTGTAGTGGTTTCTGCGAATGACACCTGGTGCAACAAAAATTTGAACAACATTGACAGTCACCTCAGTCAAGGATGTACACGCATTCCATGTCTTGTCATAGTCATCACCAACACCACTCACATGTCTCCTCTCCTGTCTGTACGTTGTGTAAACACATGCATGTGCTGGAGTGACATAACCCATTGATATTTCTTGCATGGGTATCACTGACTGGGGATCTGCAAAGTTACATCCGGAAGACATATGCATTGCTCCATCTTCACTTACTGATTTGTTCACACTTCACACTTCTTTGAAACATCATCTCACTGGAGGCAAGGTACATGTGATACACACCCATACTGCATACTACTACGTAAAGGATTTTACCCAGACATTCATCACATCTCACAATGACAATATTTAATGGATGAACTCACCAGTGGCGTGTGGGTCCCTGAAGGTGTCGATGTCCTCCTGAGTGATCAGTGGTCTGCCAGCTGTGAGACGTGAAAAGAAACGTGTGTTGGTATCAGACGTAAATTCACACGTGTCCCATTCATCATCATATACATCTACATCAATGACAATGCCCTGTAACTGTACTGTGGCAGTTCAGGTTGCATACATGAATGAGTCTACTTTGTCTGTTGTTCCCACAAGACATGACCAATGCTGAGTTAGGCAACACAAGACAATCATGCTTGCAAATTTTCACATTTTGCACACACTACTTATGTGACACATTCCCAAGGCCACGTTCCTCCCAACAACATCATGTTCTCCATGGTCTGTAGACAATATCATCGCTGCAGATCTCACAAGGGTGTGTCACAACAGTTGATGGTGTATGATCACACCTTCTGTATGTGGCAGACTGACACTCCGGAGATGGCCTATTTTAAAATACCAATTTTTCCTTTATCATCATACGCTACACAAAACCTATGTAGAAGGGCAGAGTACATAGGAGGCTGCGCCAAAAGTTAAGATCATGGAAAACCTGATCTTAACTTTGCGAAACGAGGACAAATGCATTATTTCTCCTCGTTTTTGCTTTTTCCATGTGTGCTGCATTGTGCAGCACACATGTAAAAAGCTAAATGCCTTTGATTGTTTATGTACAGGAAGGTCACCCTTCCTGTACATAAACAATCTTTCCCCTGCACGCAGACCCCCTTGCCCTGTGGTGCAAGGGTACCTGCATTGGCACTACACTGCTAAGTGTAGCGCCTGCGCAGGGGGAAACGCAAGGCTGCACCATATCATTGTAAATATGATGCAGCCTTGCAGTTCTGAAGTGGCAAAGTGAGGCGTTGAGCCATGATGGCTAACGCCTCACTCCGCCACTTTCTTGAACATATGCCCCATTGTGTTACAGACTGCATCTCAGAATTTGTTACAAAAGTGTTCATTTAACAATTATGAGGTTGTACTTACCACCTTGTAGGTCAATGTTGACTCCTAGGTGGTCCAACATGTCACCCTCACGGCCCACGCAATCCTGCCATTGGTGCTTCCATTGTCGGACAGTCCTGTCCACACCGAGGATCCTCAGCATCTGACTTCTTACATGCTCCCACCCCACCTCACCTACCGCACACGTACAAAATATCCCTGCAGGATCCTATCCCACTCTCAACCATCAAGGGCAGGTAGAATTTTACCAGCCAGAGGAAGCCCCCCAATGCCCCCTATGACATCCTGCCCTCCCTACCCACACCCGCCATTTCCCAAAACACACCTAAACCCACTAGTAAGAAAATTAAGCCCAAATATATACCCCAGAAACTATTAATAATGTAAAATTACCCCTTGGACAGACACCCGACAAGATTTGGTACAAGACGCAAAAAACACGTAAGGACAAGTACACAAGACTTCACAGAGACACTAGGGACAGTTCACAGGACACAACAACACTCTCTACTTCCAAAAACACCAGCACACAACTCCAAACACCTCCAACACTCTCCACATTCACTAGCAGTGTGCTCAAAAGAGAAAGTGAACGTGTACAGTACTCCTCCAGTACACAGGATGCATGCTGACATCACTTCCTGTGTGTTTGCGGCCTGTTTCTTTACTATGCGGTCAGAATCTGCACGCAAATCGGCTTTAGCGGTACTATTCCGTGTTGTTACAAGTATTTTGCGATTATTTTCCATAGCGGTTATGAAAAAAATATTGCTTTTGCGTTAAAGCTGGAAAAATGTGGACGCTAAGTGCAAGTTGTTCCTCAGATTAACAGGATTTCATGGAATTTATCTCTGACCCCCAAAACACACCCTAAAATTAATCTCTCACACCCAAACACACCCTAAAATCCATCTCTGACCCCCAAACACACCCTAAAATTCATCTCTGACCCCCAAAACACACCCTAAAATTAATCTCTGACCCCCAAACACACCCTAAAATGTATCACTGACCCCAAAAACACACCCTAAAATTAATCTCTGACACCGAAACACACCCTAAAATTCATCTCTGACCCTAAAACACATCCTAAAATTCATCTCTGTCCCCAAACACACCCTAAAACTTATAAAGCTCCATTACTAACCTCACAATGTTTACCTTTCACTTGTCAGATATATGAACTTATGCAGAGAATAAACATGCACGCAAGATTTTTGTGTAGTGATATTTTATTGCACAAACTAGGCTTATGTGCTTTTTATAAACAAATGTAAACATGTGCATCTTTGGACATTGTGATTAGGTGAAGAAATTTGTGATTATTAGAACCCTCCGTGCTGTTCCAGCAGCAGAAGCTGTGGTGTGTGCAGCATCTGCCTCTTCTTCCTGGTCATCCTCTGGATTGTCCGGATCCTCCGGCTCTTCTGCCCATGGCGTGTTTGTGCGTACACATATGTTGTGCAAAATGCAACATGCCATGATGATTTTGCAGACATGTTCAGGGCTGTACAGCAGTCTTCCGCCTGATACATCGAGGCACCGGAACCTTGACGTGAGCACTCCAAATGCCCTTTCAACAATGGACTTGGTGCGTCCAAGGGCAACGTTGTACTCTCTCTGTGCCTGTGTGTATGTTGCTCTGAGGGGCGTCATCAGCCATGTAGTGAGTGCACATCCTTGATCACCTGTATAATGGAGAGATGTGTCCATTAGTATTTGTGCCTGCTGTGTTTGCAGAGTGTCTATTTTGGTGTGTGTGATTAGTGCTAGTTTGGATATTCAGATTTGTCATGTGTAGCTTCAGACAATTGACCAGCATCACTGCAAATTAAATTGCCTATACTTCACAGCCTACACATCACCATGGTGGCATTGTCTGGATCCTGTGTATTGCCTCTATGTTGTGACTGTCAGTATGTATGTTAACTCGAAAATAGATTACAGTTTCTTTACAGGCCCGTTGCACATACTGATTCTCTCATGTGCACATATTTCATGGGGTGCACCATTGACACATGTGCTTGCTGAAACATTCCCCTTAAGTTTTTGCCGATTACTATTTTGGAACATCATCTATGTTATGTTATGTTAATATTATTTGCTATACCGCACGTATCACCCGGGGGCATCTCGGCGCTGTTGCAGACCCTGGCTGGAGGTACGGACCATTGAGAGTTAGTATAAGTAGGCTTTTAGTAATTTCCTGAATTTACTGTAGTTGGGAGTTCCTCGTAGAGTTACGGGTAATTTATTCCAATATCCTGGGGCGAGATAGGAAATATATACCTCATTGTGAGTGATTGTGCTGAGAGTAGCTGTGAGAGAGATTCCTTGTTTGCTAAACGTTGAAGTAATTGTGGGCTAATTACATCCACCTTGCCCCAAAGGTGGGTCAGTGTTTGAGTGACAGTGGCACTGCTACCTGGTACAATGGACTCACTAGGACATGTGATGACAACGTACATATGCATTGATGTCCTTGTGCATGAATTGAGTTTGACTCTGCATGTATGCATGTTTGAGTAATACCCATCAATATTTCAGTGTGTGTCAGTTCACAATCAACACACATTGTTATTTCAGCTTTTGTGAATCATATGGCTACACCTTACCGGGGTAGTCATCTGCATGTAATACTAGACTAATGTAGAAGAGCCCTTCACCTAAGCTGCAAGGGTAGAGAGGTATTCCCGGGTGTGTATACGTCCTCCCAAATCAAATACAATTCACCAGAGGTATCCCATCCAGTGTAATGAAATCTCAGCACTGAACTCTTGTGGTGTCAACCGCTCAAATGCAGTGTAGGAAGCAATTCCTTTTTGTTAAATAACCCTCACACACTCTAGTAGGGTCATGCTTCATCATCGGGTTCACCTTGACTCCTAAAGGTCAGGGTGGGCTCAACCATATTTCAGGGTGCACTTAAGAGGGATAGGCCAGGGGGGCTGAAGATTTCAAATCCTCCTCCTTCTCCAGGTATCCCTTTAATAATGGAGTCACAGGGGAAATGAAAAAGAAAATAAACGGGTGTTGTCAGGAGATGATGGTCCTATTACCCTAATGCCATGCCAACATGTTTCACCCCTATTAGGTGGCCCACATGGGTCCTGGTTTTTCTTCAGGGCGAAAGGGGGTTCCCTCCCTAGGTCTTCAGTGGGGGTGTTTCCCTATCTTGTTCTCAATTGAGGGCGCAGACAGCTGCACTCTTGTGAAAAGGTGGAAGGTATACTTATCTCACATCCAGTTCTGTAGTGTTTTATGTGCGCACTATTCATGCAGATTTAATGTGTCTCAAGCGACTGCGGTTAGTGGGGGTAGCCTTGTATTCACACTTTCCTCAAAGGTCCTGACCCTCCGTCACACCTACTTGGTTCCCGCCTCTCCCGGAATTTGCAAATGTGTGACAGAGGGGCAGGACCTTTGAGGAAAGTTTGACTACAAGGCTACCCCCACTAACCGCAGTCACTTGAGACACATTAAATCCACCCAAATTGGTAGTCATATGCATGCACAACATGTAGTGAGATTGTGATTTGCATTGTTTGCATGCTCTTCCGTTGCATGCTCCATTCTGCAACGACACAGAGTGATGTTTAATATACTTAGGAGAATATTTGTGTGCAGTTGGTGCTCCCCTCATGCAGCACTACTTGCAATCCCATGATGCAGGAACACATGATGCATGGTGCATGGCTGACTATGTTTTTGCATGTCAGCTAATTGTGCACATCACATGTGAGTTCAGGGGATCTGTCATCTTCTTGTACATATGGCACATGTGTTTATTTCAACATGTATGTAGCACAGCAGGAACACATGTTCTGTGTCATGTGCTACATATATTTTTAAGAAAAATTATCAGGTGAGTTCTGCAAAATCTATATTCCATGTGTGCCATACTGGTTTGTGTTAGATTTTGTAGGCTACTCCCTTGTTGTGCTGTCTGACATATGTCTTGATCATTTGGCATTGCGTGCTTGTGTATAGTAGGTGGACCTCTTACAAGGCATGTCGTATTACATTTGCTACATGTGCATTATCACATATTTGAGCTACATGATTGGGGACTTCAGGTGTGTGGTGTGTTCTGTTTGTACTTTCCATCAAGCAGTCCATTTCCATATGTGCCATTCTCAAACCGCTGATTGATGATGCATTGTCGAAAGATGTAGGAGTCATGCACACTCCCTGGAAACTTTGCAACAACATTGATGAACAAGCCCCAGTGGTCCACGATTGCCTGCATGTTAATTGACTGTGTGTGCTTCCTGTTCCTGTAGATATGTGCAGTGTCCGCAGGAGGCATAAGTAGAACATGGATGCAGTCAATTACCCCCAACACATGCGGAAATCCAGCATGTCATAGAATCCTTGTTTGTTCACAAGCTGTTCCTGTGCAGTGTTGGGGAAGCGTAGGTGCTGTGGCGTCAGGCTGATAATGGCATCCAAGACAGTTGGGAGGAACCTTGAGAAGGATGACTGGGAGACAACACCAACTCTGGCAGTAGTTGGTTGGAAGGTACCAGAGGCCAACATGTGCAGCACTGCTAGTAGCTTTGTCTGCGGAGGGATGTTGGTGCTACGCTCTGATGGTGCCTGCAGCCTGGAGGCTATCTGGGTCAGTATGCGTAGGATGGAGGTCCTTTTCAGCCTGTGGGCTATCACATCCTCTAGCGTGAGGTCTATCAGATTGATGCGTTGGCGGTAGACCCGCTCTCTTCTTTGCTGATGCCTCTGTGGTGATCCTGGTGGCGGCAGCGGTGGTGGTTGTGGTCTTCTTGGGGCTCCAAGCTGCAAGAGTAGTACCTCCATGGCATCAGTAGGTAAGAAAATGAGGGTCTGGGGTAGCTACCTTATGTACTGGTCTTTTTAGCGCCATTTTTTAGATGAGCTACTTTCTGGTCTTAAAAACCAGCCGCTAACAGGCCTTAGCGGCTGTTTTTGGAAGGTTTCATCGGACTGGGAAATCATTGTAAATATCGCGAAGTGGGGTTAGCGGGCGTTTTTACACAGGAACGCCTACCTTGCATCTCATTTTCGTTAGCTATCGCTAACAGAAGTAGTGATCGTAAAAATTAAGGTTTTCACCAGGAAACTGTTGCTAACTGCGGTTAGCGGCAACTTGTACATATGGCGATAAAAAAAAAAAGCTGTAACATCAAAAAATTGATGCTACGGCTGCGTTAAGTCCTTGTACATATTCCCCAAAGTCTCTTTACTCTGCTGTTTATTAGATTTGTTAAATAAGGCTGGACAGCTTCTGTTAATTGAAGAAAAGCTGACATCTGTTTCCAGGGCCTCCAAAGGAAAACTTGTCAGTAGCATTACAAAAACTTTCAGAACTTTCTTTGATGAGTCCCTATTTTTGATGTTAGGTTGTCCAGCCCCCAAAGTTTGGCACAATAAGCTTTATTGGCTTCCTGTTTTTGGCTGCACGACCCGTTTAATTTTATGTGAGAAATATTTTTGGTGAGTGTATAACATTTTGCAAATTGCATATTTAAAAGGAACTGATGTTTCTAAGACTGTCTGAATATGTGTGTTCCATTTGAGATTGTTAGAAATCCACAATCCCAGGGATGTAATTTTGTTTCTTCTTCCAGTCATTTGTTGCTAATTGTGAAGACATTACAAGACTTTTTATTTTTCCTGAAGATCAATGTTTGAGTGTTCTCTGTGTTTAACTTTAGTCCATTTTCCTGGCAGTACTTCTCTACTGCAAAAAGCTGTGCTTGAAGACCCTTTTGTATAGCATGGAGGTGAACCACTGGGGCAATAGCAGTAAGGGGTGACCTGGCGAGATAGACAAGGGGTGGATCTCTTGAGCCTGCAGTTGCTGCCTAACTTTACTCACATGCCCCATGTAAAATATTCATATGGAAGAGTGGAGGAGCTAAGTGGTACCATGATGTTGAAGATGAAAGGGGAGCAAAGTGCAGCTCTCCCTGGAGAAATTGCAGTTCCAGTTTCTATTTCACAGCAAGTGGCAGATATCCAGTAGTACTCCTGAAAGAATGCCTCAGAACAACTGTCTGTGTATACCCTTAGTATTACTGAACTGCTGCATGTCTGTGGATAAAACCCAATGCAAGGGGCACCCAAGTAAGTAAGGGGGGGCCCCAATCAGTAGGAGTATCAGGATACTGCCATGCAGCAGGTTTTCCAATCCCTAAGCCAGTGCTCTGTTGATGATGAATGTAATGTGTCTTCAGCTTTAGGGATATTACTAAAGTGAGGAATTCCACTTACTGGGTCTGAAAAACCCTTGGCACTGAAAAAAGTGATACAGCTATTGATATAGTATAATAAGAAAAGGGCAAGTAATACAGTTATAGTATTAGTGATTCTAGGAGAGGACAACATATGTAGAAGAATCTTGAGAACTGCTGTTAAAAAAATTAGCTTTATTGTGCTGATCACAAGACCCTGCTGTCCCTGCACCACAGTCATCTGAAGATATCAAACAAGTTCTGACAGAGTAAACAATAAAACAGGAAGTCTCAGTCTCCATTCTTTTCCCTGCCTGGTGTAGGATGACAAAGAAAGATAAGGGATTTTTGTTCACCCAGGTCGATCCCACAACAACCTTTCATGATTCTCTTGATGGCCCAAGTATGAGGCTTGTTAAGTAGTGAAAAAGGGTTACCACCTGTCTGATGCTGACCATGCCACTTGGAGAGCTCTTTAGAACACTATATGACACACCAGAGACTCTGTTTCACTGAACTATTTAGAATCATCTATGGTCTCCGAGGGCCATATATATGACACAGTGGCACAGTGGCACTGGGAACGGGCAGGAATGCACCGCATTCAAAAGAATATGGTGCATTCCCATCCTTTTCCCTGCGCTAGCACACAATGGGCTGCCTAATGCCAAAGCAGGTACCCTTGCACTATGGTGCAAGGGTGCCTGCGTTACATGCAGGAGTGTTTTTGTGCATGAAGGGACACCTTCCTGCACTAAAACAATCCTCAGAGGATTTTTCTCTTCCTGTGTGTGTGGCAGAATGCAGCACACATAGAAAGAGGAAAAATCGAGGAGAAATAAACATATTTCTCCTCGTAATGCCTCTCCTGGGGAGATTATCTTTTTGGTGCATTCCCAGATTTACCTGTTCTTGAAAATCTAGTAATGATTCAAAATCCATGGATGTTGCATGGGAACACCCACACAACACCCATGGAAATGCCTTCCTTGTGCAGAGTAATGCAGAACAGTGATTTGCACTATGTTACATTAGTCGAGATTTATGAAGTAACACTGGATGAATCAAGGTGACCCTCTGTGGTTTTATAAATCTCATTTTTCATTTGCATCGCTTTTGCACCACATTGCAAGGTGAAAGAGCAACGCAAAGGGGGTCATAAATATGCTACCAAGTTTGGGTTGTAACCTAAGTAATGTAAAACTTAGGGACATATGTTTCTCCCAGACAGATGTACAGATCTCTACCAGACCTTTACCCTTTCTCCCCGTTTTTAGGTCTCGCGCCTAGCGTTGCAGTGCGCAGCACTGCTCGCGCAGCGCGAGACCTTTAGAAAGGGCTTCTGAAAACTACCCACACGCTCGTGCGTGTGGTTTTGTTTTCAGAAGCCCTCATTGGCTGTAGCGTGCGTTTTTTTAGAAAAAACGGCATGCGATTGGGCAAAGGCAGGCGCATGTCCCGCCTTCGCTCCTTCCATTCCCGACGGTGGCCAGAACGCGCAGCAGCGCACGTTCGCCTCGCTGCCGCGCTCCCTGGCCCCCGCTCCTCTGTAGTGCGTGCGCACCACTGGTTTCTGTTTCAGGGGGAGCGCGGCCCAGATGGGAGCCCAGGCGCTAAAGGCTTTCCTGGCAGGCAGGTGCAGTGACCCCCCTTGAGTGTGACCTCTGGCGGGGTGGGGGCTGCTCTGAGAGTGTTTGTGAGTCTGGGGTGTGCCTCGTGTCCCGACATGTCTCTGCCAGTTCACTACCACTGTGTACCATGTGCCCTGACATGTCTCTGCTAGTGTGTGGCACGTGCCCTGCTATGTCTCTGCCAGTGTGTGCCACAGGGCCTGTCTGTTCAGTACCACTGTGTACCACATGGGCAGAAATGTCTCTGCCAGTGTGTGCCACAGTGCCTGTCTGTCTGTTCACTACCTCCGTGTAACAGGTGTCTCTATGTGTCTCTGCCAGTGTGTGCCACGTGCCCTTTCAGTAAACTAAATGATGCTGAATTTTTCCAGGCTGGTAAAATCTGATCAAAAATGGAAATAGTAGCTACAACTCAAGGAATAGTGAGGCAAGATATGGCGACCAATCCATACTTCCAGAGCGGAGGATTCGGTTTTGCATTAGTCGTTAACTGAATAATCTTTTATATAACTACTTCAGAACATGACCGCAAGTGTGCCAATTATTAATCACTGCCTCTGAAACCGGATTCTCTTCTCAAACTCTTTTAAACCACCCTGGCTGTTTTTAAGCCCAACATCTGTTAGTCGGGTGTGAAGGATGTCCCCTGCATATCCTGTACCAACTATCAATTGAGTATGAAAAGCCCAGACTGCTAGCATTGATAGGGATCATGGTGGCAAGATGGTATTGCCATGAGTGAGTGCACCCTCTCTGCAGGGGCTACTGGAGCATTTGTCTGGGGACAAGATGTGGCATGCTCCCAGGCTACAGCATTTCGGAGAGGCAGCTGTTTGTTCTCAGTTTGGGAGTCGGAGGTTAATCCTTCCTGGTGCGGGCGCTCTCTATACTGATGTTAAGAGAGGGGAACACTGAATCTGCTAAAGCATAGGGGAACCGCCTGGAATCCAGAGCGTAACCAGCAACCCTTTCAAGCCAGACCTAAAAATGGAAACTACTGTTAAGAGCGCACAGAGCTAGATGGACGTGCATCAGACTAAAATACAAAACATAGATCCCAAACATTGCACCAAACTGGGTGCTCCTGTGGAAAAAGCTGAACTCTTCTGGCAAAAAGTTGTATTACATGTAAAAGATAAATCTTCCTCTCTGAACTACAGAACCTTCACTATTACATATCCTACCATTCAGAGCAGGCAGCAGTCTAATATGCCCTTCCTTAGACAATCCTTCCAGACAAGCCTCAGACAAGGAGGACTCTCTCACAGGCATGGTATGGTGCAGGCTCTCAAGACGTCAAGGAGTTACAAACTTACGCATCTTAAGATAAATCATTCTGAAAGTAGTGACTACACTTTACGAGGTAAGGGGATAAAATGCTCACGTAATTCAGAGAGCCTGCAGTCACACAGATGGACTAGCACATGAACGTGAGACGTCTGTGTGTATCGTGAAACAAAAAAACAAACCTTTCCTCCGTTTTTAGAGACAGATACACAAACTTCTGAGGATCACTTAAAAGTATAAATTTATATTAGCCATCATCTACAATTTTTTCAAATGCAACTAAAAAACAAGCATTTGCAGAGTAATAGGTCTCGCATTTACGCGAGTTTGACCTATTGGCATTGTAAATGACAATGGCTTTTATTTATGTTTCAAAAACCAAAACATAAATAAAAGGTTATGTCATTTACAATAAAAATAGCTCAAACTCTCGCATTATTAAAGTTTGAGCTATTGGTGTTGCATTATTTCGCAATGCCAATAGCTCAAACTTTAATAATGCGAGACCTATTGCATTGCAAATGCTTGTTTATCATGGGGTCAATCTCTGCCTTTGTGCCTGCTTTTAATTTTCTATCCTATCCTTTTATTCTCGCCCTTTCTTACAACACACCCACTTCTTTTCACAGCACCATCACAAGGGCCCCAGCTGCTTGTGGTTACTGCTCTGGGTTCTTTGACACACTTCCCATGTTTGGCATGTTGATACCCAAAGATGGCGGGGAAATCACTGAGAGTGGGTGGCAAACTCCGCTCCACCAGCGGAATTCACTGAGTTTTGTCCACTTCGCGCTCTGCTTGGGGCGCAGAGTTTGGCATAAACTCAGTCAGCTGTGAGTACCATAGTTTATCGGCGCTAGGAGGGGGGAGGGAAAGGTTTATGATTCCTTGGGAGTGGAGAGGACGAGTTCATAGTGCTCTGGGCTGGAAAAGAATGTTTCACAGCACATTGGGCGGAAATGGTAGGGTATATAGGAGTCCCAACCACATCACAGGAGGCACAAGATGTGACACATGCTGACACACTCTGGGAACCTGGGTATTATTGTCAGACCGTTCCATTGTCTGTTATAAAATAAATAGACACTTAATGCTTTCAGGAATAAAAGATCCTCGCTCCTCGAAAAGCTCCTCGCAGTGCCAGCGTACCCCTCCCCATGGGATCTGTATCAGTGCATTGTTGTCCCCTCACACCATCTGTCACCGTTAAGCTCCGCCCCATTGATTGTGTTAACCTGGAAGAACCCCCACATCCAATGTCGTTATTGCTGAACCCGTCAGGCTAAAAGTAGCAAATCAGAGGCCGTCTATGATGTTGTTTTGTGTAGGGAGTTTGCTATTGGTTGAGAAGGCTGTGAGGTAGTGCTAGATTAGCCCAAGGCACGAAGGTTTCAGAAACGGGCCATTGATCCTCTTCAGAGGCAGACTGGGATGTATCAGAGGACATAAGTGGCACCTTCCACAGGCGGCTGAGAGGACAGCGGTGGGACTGGTGTGAGCTTCCAGGTTTCAGGTGGCAAATCTTTTTTTCCTGTGACTGACACCTCGGCTCCAGGACAGTAGAGACCATCGAAGAGCCAGGGCCAGATGTACGACCCACCAATTAGTGAGTCGCAAATTGCATCGCATTTGCGACTCGCAATTTGCGACTCGCTAATTGGGATGCTCAACAGTGTCTGAGACACTGTTTGCGATTCCCAATGGGGGTCGCAAATTGCATGCCTCATGCATATTAATGAGGCTGTCGCAATTTGCGACCCCATTGGGAATGGCTGGCACTCCCAGGGATGGTGGCCTCCTGGGGTCAGCAGACCTCCATGTTTGGGACTGCTTTTAAATAAAGCAGTTTCTTTTTTTTTTAAATGCAGCCCGTTTTCCTTAAAGGAAAACGGGCTGCATTTTAAAAATAAAAATTAAACTTTTCAGTTTCATTTTTTAAGTGCAGGCAGTGGTCCCTGGGACCACTGCCTGTCCTTAAAAAATATTTGCGCATGCATTCACAAATGGGAAGGGGTCCCCTGGGAACCCCTTCCCGTTTGCGAGTGCTTTAAACTGCAAGTGTTTTGCGACCGCAATTGCAGTCACAAAACATTCTTACATAGCTTAAGGAGTCGCTATTAGGAAGGGACGCCCTTGGAAGGCCCCTTCCTAATAGCGAGTCGCTAATCCCATTTTGCGAGTCGCAAATTGATTTGTGACTTGCAAAATACGATTAGTACATGGGCCACATGTTTTTTGCAGGCGCAAACGGGTCTAAAACCCATTTGCGAACGCAAAAAAACTTTGTACACCTGGCCCCCAATGCCTGGTCTCAAAAAGTCCGAGGTAACTTCCCTATGTGGTGCAGTCTAATTCAGTCAACCTTACCCCATTACTTTATGTCCATGTAGCGGCGATATTAAACCATTTTTAAAAGTACTTTATTGGTCAGTAATAATGAGCATAACAAAAGGACAACTGTTTGACAGAGTTATAATGCCACTTCCTGAAATTCCCTAAAGCAGTCCAGGCAACCAGAACAAACAGTGTATTTTTCAGGTGAAATGCAATGCGTGACGCATGTCCACTCTGATTGGGTGGAGGTTTCTGCCCTTGACGTGCCACAGTGACATCCGAACACAGGCTTTGCAGTGCCTGGCGTGAGGCCGAACATGGTTTCAACTTCAAGTAAAGGGCAGACTGGAGCAGACAGTAAGCATGCAAAAAACATAACCCTGCAGGCTTTTTGAATTTTTTTAATTTAAAACGATGTTGTAGAGCAATGTTTTTGCACCTGCTTACAAAATCTTCTGGCCCATGGGCAGCTGTAATGAGTAGTAGTTGTGCGCTTCGAGCCCGCATTGTGAGAACTTCTCGAGTCGTCCTTACTGCGGATGAGTGGAGCTCTGTGGAATTTAACAAAGTTTTTAGTTGACTCTGCAGAATTCCACGTAGTAGAACTTTGCAAACTCCGCCCACCCATAGAAATCACCTCATCCTCTCTTGATTTAGAGATTTGATGTTATCATTTTGGAACACCAAATCTTTTTGAACTTTATCCCTACTTGAAATGCTTTAGTCCTTATTTTATTTCAGTCCAATTGATGACTGTATGTTCTTGTGGCATTGTATATCTTCGGTTTCATAGTTCCTCATAGTGATGTGAAACATTAGAATTATGGGATATTTGTACTGCTGTGATTGTACATGTTAATTCTTAAAAAAACAAGTTAAAAAAGTATTAAAGAACACTTTGAAGTAAACATTTTTTTTTTTATGTAGTTTTTATTTCAAGGGTCTCAAATCATTTCTGGAATCAGAGCTCCTTATGTTCAACGAAAACCCTCCAGAGCTACCAATATTATTAGAGATATCATAGGAACCACATCAGATGAGATTACATTAGTGGCCACCACATGCAATATTATCAGCAGGATCACCACATCAGTGCATCTGGCATGGTTGACAGAAGTAATGAATACATTACCTACCGGTACGGTAATCTTTATTACCTGAATCATAGTCCTTCTTGTCCCAGTCATGATAAAATGAGCTTTCCCTCCTCCTAACAGAACCAATAGAATATACAATTGACCAAAGAAAACAATGTTTCCTTAGTCCTCTTTTTATATCCTTACATACAGTATAAGAACCTCTCTCTCCCCTCCCATCCTCCCTTTGATACCAAGCAATAAAGTAATCATGGGGTGTGAATACAGGGAGGGAGAGAGGTTGATTCAGGGAAATGGTGATTGCTGGTAAGTAATGTATTTATTAATACTCTTCATCCGTCTTTCTTGTATTCATGACGAAATGAGGAATTAACAAGCAAAATAAGTTGCATTGATCAATAATTGATTCAGAAACAAAAGAAAATGTATTCAGTCATACAACAATTAACTCGTTGCTGTATCAAGGACTACAGAAGCAACCTTGTTGTCCGACGCTTGACCCAAATCAAGTTTGTAGTGGTTGACGAAAGTTTAAGGGGTCCACTATATTGCTGCTCTATAGATCTCTAGCAGGGATCCCTTCTCCACCCCCAGCTTCTTCCCAAGTAGCGGAAATTTACCTGGTCGAATATCCCTCAACAACCTCTGGGACTTCAACCCCCCACTGACCTGTAAGCTTGAATGATAGCCTGCTTGACCCATCTGTTAAAAGTGGACCTTGCAATCTTTTTTTCCTTATTAGCAGCAAAAAGTGCATTTGAAAGCCTGAAAGGCTTACTACGCTCATTGAATGTCAATAATGCTCTCTTTACATCTAAAAGGGAAGAAGAATTATCAGAATTAAAAACTGCAAAACAATCTACTGAGAAAGATAACATTTGGAAGATATTTTGGGAACAATTCAGGGTCTGACATCAACACAACCCAATGCAGAAAGAATATTAAATACAAATGAGAAATTACCAGAGCACCAAGTTCCCCTAATCCAGTGGCGGCTCCTCTGCTAAGGCGGAGGAGCATTGCCCCACTCCTTTTAAGCAGTGTAACTAAAGGAAAAATAAAATGATAATAACTAAATGTTATTATCATTTTATTTGTTCCTGCTGCTTTACGGGCGGGGCGGGCAGAACTGCTCTGCTCTCAGAGCAGAGCAGGGCAGGGTAGGAGTGGTTTGCCCACACCAAGTGCGCATGAATGCTTGCCCGGCCCTCTCGGGCCAGCCAAACAGTCATGCACACTTTTCATGTTCTCCATGCAGGCTGCATTACAGCCTGCATGGAGACCATGCCCAGGCCCCTGATGGAGCAGGGTAAACGAAAAAATGTAACCTCCTAATATTTATGTTGAATAATTAACACACAGGTTCGTCTCAGTAAAATAACCAACCATGTATGTGTCATGATAAGGGTTATGGGTAACACGCCATATCCGTGCAAACTAATTTACTTACAATTGTTAACGTGGATAACATAAACCTAATGATTTGCGTACTAATTAGAATAATAATTGCATGATTTGTGCTTGGAAATAAACTGTGTGGTGGCAAAGTAAAGCGGTTGGTAAGTAAGAAATAGCTTTATATGTCGCTTTTGCTAGGTAAGACTTAATTGGGGTACGTAGAATGATGGGAGGGAAACGAAAAGGCTTATATTCTTTATTCTTAACTATGTTCTGTTTATCCTTATAAACAGTTCGCTTAGGCCTGTTGTGCCGCGATGTAAAAATGGCTGCTGAGGCAAACAAGCTAGAGTATGCAGGCGCAAAATGGTTTCCGCGAGTGAGAAAAGCTGTGAACAGAGGGATCATGTGACCGTCCCAAAGCCTAGGATGGAAGCGTGGTCAAGGCTGCGATGACCTTATTATACAAACGTGTGCCAAAGAAGGACATAGCAAAAAGCGTGAGAAGTTGCAGTGAATACGTGAATAAACAATGAACTGTTGAATTTAAAGTATCAGAAAAAGGATACAGATAGAGACCAATGTGCGGATGGGTAATGTCATGAACCCGTGAGAAACGACAGAAGTATGAACTTTCCACAAAGAACTGGTTGGAGCAAGGGTATTCATAATGAGATGTATACTGACCCCAAATGGACCAATTAGAGAGAATCTCGCCCCCAAAGATGTAACATTTTCACTTAGTAAGCTAGTATTAGGGTATAAGAAGACCTACTCTGAGGGAGGGGGGAGAGCTGCTGTTTTATATTTTTGTTGAGCACGGGATGCTGCTGCTGGAGAAACCTTTTTTTTTGCTTTTAATAGATTTTCCATTTTAATACTATTAGACCTTTTTATTCTTAAATTCTATAAGGGAAAAGAACTGGATTGTGGCGGGAAACACCATATAGGCGATCCGTCGAGAAGGCCTGTTTTACAGGACAGATAGACAGTTTTTCGGGAGTTCTATGCTGTGATCTGAATTCATTGCTGTGACGAACTTTGTTTTTCCATCTAATAGGTATGCATTGCAATTTAAATTTATTCTTATAATGATGATAAATGTATTAATCTGAATAATAAATTTGAACCTTATTCATGCTTCTAAAAATTAGATAAACTTTATTATCTTTAAAACAATGAGTCTGTGGTTCTTTAGCTCAGTGATAAATGTAAATGTTTAAAGGTTTATAGTGATTGAGCTGGTCTTAATCACCATCAACTGATTCCTACTAGTTGGTCCATCGACCAATGAGCGGAATACCTTAAAGTTTGAGAAGTATTATGTCGTATTAAAAGGTATCCCGTCTCCTTCCAGCAAATCATTTACTGTTTTCTCCTAAGTAAAACAGATGAAATCCAGGGAATATATGAGAGAGTGAATGTTTATGCGGTGTTATGGGCCCCACCGTCATATGGATATAGTTGTGGAAAAGGGATATTTGTACCTGGACGTCCAAAGCATATAGGAGAAGAAATGTTATTGATAGCGCTGGATCACCCCCATTCCCTGGCTGAGGACTGAACCATGGACCTCAGATCAATGACAACACTTTCAGGGAAGCCTGGGTGCTACCTGGTTCCTGTTCCAGCCGAGTCCTGATGAGGAGGGACTGGAGAGACGTGGTGGCGCTAAGGTAAGTTTTATTTATTTTTGATTTTTTGCATTCCCCTCTTTGCCCCCCACATGCCTGATCCATGCCGGCCGCCACTGCCCTAATCGCCAAGCCAAAGTTATGGCTAGAAGGAAAACTAATTTTGCAGACAACCAGGGGAACTTAGCTGATTGTGAGGGTTCTAACAGAGCCTGTTGAAGCCTCTTCAAAACTATAAAGCGATCCTAAGAAGGACTAAGAATAGGGACAACTGGTTTTCTGAGTCTGAACCTTTTCAGGAGATGAACTAACAAAGGAGAGATAGGAGCTAGATCAATTATTGACTCCCTAAAGGCCCTTATTGCAGCCCATTGGGTAGATAACATGGCTGGGGTCAGACCCAACAGAAAGTAATCCCTCAAAAAATTATAAAATCTCAAACGGATCAATAGAACTCAGGGAATATCTCTCCCGGAGCACCACTTTATGAAAGACTTCCAGTGTTTATTATAAGATTGCAAAATGAAAGGTTTCCTCAAAGATTGAATGTCTAAAGCTACTTATTTAGAACATCCCAAGTTTTCGCATCCATCCTTCTCATCTTCCATGCCGTCAATCACAATTGTTTCAAAGTCTTCTGAGAAAGCTCCGGAAACTGAAGAGGGGGAGGATTCAATGGAAAGAGAAACAGTCTCTCTATTGCCATCTGTTGTAACCGAGGAAACCAAGGTCGCCTCGTCTGAAAAAGGTGTGAACAGCACTACTGTCAACCTCTTCTCCCAAACCTTCTGAAGCATCTTTGGAGAAGGGGAAAGGAAAAGAGGGAAATGCATTAATCAACTCCCTCCACCAAGGGATTGACAACACATCCAGAGCAAGGGCTTGAGGACACTACACCTTCATGCAAAAGCGTGGAAGCGTCCCATTCTGGGGAAAAGCAAAGAGATCGACTGTTGGAAGTCTGAACCAAGAGCAAATCTGACTGAACTGAGATGTGACAACTGAAAAGTCACTGATGATGGGAGATTGTTGCTGAGAGCATCTACTTGATAATTGTGAGCACCATGAATATATATGGCTTTCAAGGTGCCTTGGTGAAGCTCCGCCCACAAGAATATCTTCATTGTTAATCTTTTGAGCCTCCAGCTCTTGGTGCCCCTTAACGGTTAGGATAAACTTCACTACTTGATTGTCTGTGCAGACAAGAAAATTCACTCCCTCTAGCTGAGACTGAAATGCTTTGATCCCTTCCCAAATTGGTGCCAGCTCCCTCCAGTTGAAGGAGTGGCCTTTCTCAGCTATAGACCACTCACTCTTGATTTCCTGGTCCAGAACATCTGTGAGAATCTGGGGAGGAGGGAGATGAACAGGCACTTAGGGGGATATTAGCAAGGGCCTTATCGCCGCTTTAGCGGCACTTTTTGCTGCTAAAGCGGCGATATTTCTATCACCCTATTAGCAAGCTGTCGCTAACAGCTGTTAGCGACAGCTTTATGGCGAAAGCGACCGTTTTGGTGCCGCTTTGCATGTCAGCGATATATATCGCTAATGACATGCACAGTAGGCATTCCCAACTTAAAGTGACTGAAAACAGTCGAAAACACAACTTTCCCCTATTAGCAATGCCCGCGAAGCGATAAAAAAATTCGCGCTAACCGCGATTATCGCTGGAATCTAACACCTGCTAAAAACCTGACTTAACCATTCTAGTCAATGGGAGGTGGATTGTAAGGTTAAGTCCTCACCTGCCTATTAGCAAGCTTTTCATTAGCGCGTTGAATTTATCGCAGGATTTCTCGCGCTATTGCTGGGTTTCGCCGCTATCGCTGGATTTTCTATCGCCTTGGAGATAAGCGTTGATAATAACGCGTTATCTCCGCGATTAAATCCAGCGATAGCCGGCGATAAAAAAAAGAGCGCTAAGCGCGCTTTGCAATAATTATCGCAATTTCTTGGTAATATCCCCCTATCTTCACCAAATTCTTTCGCTCTGTAAAATTGTGAAGTGAATGAAACCAGACTCTCCAAATCCTGTGGTGTCTGATTCCAGTGGACTAGGAGAAGATTCAGCAATGGCTTCAAATGGAACCGAACCCAGGAACAACAGACGTGGTTGCTGCCATGAATCCCTGAACATGCTGCCAAGTTCTTGCAGTGGCCTTCTAAAGTGCAAGCAGTCAAGCCAAGATCGCATGGAGAGCATTGACCTTTTTTGGGGAAAAATACACTTTTCCTTCTTGAGTATTGATCACAGCACCTTCTGATAGCACCAGGATAATTGTCTGAAGTGTGACCATTTTGAATGTCTCCACCTGAAGGTTTCTGTTCAATTCCTTGATGTCAAGAACTGGACAAAATGTTCCATCTTGCTTCAACACCAAAAACAAAATTGAATACAAACCTTGATGACATTGATCGGGTAGGACTGAAGCTATTGCAGACCTGTGAAAAAGACCATGAACACCCTGAAGCATAGCAGTACATTTATTTGATTGTTTGGTAATGCAGTACTTTTGTACCATGGAGTTGGCGGGAACTGTTTGAATCAAGTTAGATAGCCATTCTCTATGATTTGGAATAGGCAGGTGTCCTGGACAGTTTCAGACCAATGTGGAAAATTATTTTTAGCTATCCCCTTACTGCCATTGTCATATAGTCACTTTTGTTAATCTTGTGATTCGAGGAATTACAGCCAGGGTTTTCCACCAAATGCAACCCCACCCGGGGCTTGGCCACTAAAAGGATGCTAACTTTCTCCCTGAGCTTGAAAGATCCTCTTCCATACAAAAGATTCCTTCCCAAAAGAAAGTTTGAAGGGTTTCAAAATGTTTCATTACTCAGCTAACTTTTGAACCATATTATTCAGTTCCTCTTCAAACAATTTGGTTCCAGTGAACGGAAATGTCTCCAATAATGTCTGTTGACCTCCAACCAACTTCCGGGGCTTCATTCACAAAAATCGTCTTCCCTGAATTGCTGCCCCTACCAAGGTGGAAGTGGACCATAGGGAAGCAAAAGTAACATTCGATTAAAAACTGAATCACCAACTCCATGTTAGCCAGGATGTAGAGATGATCATTTACTTATTAAAGCAGTATATAGGGCTTGAATGTCTTCTACACGTACCTGTGATGCATAAGTCACATATGTATTTACTCTAATAGAACAAGTATTTGCAATGCAATAGGTCTCGCATTTGCGAGAGTTTGTACTATTGGCATTGTAAATGACAATGCCTTTTATTTATGTGTTTTGAAAACCTGCAAGCAGTGCATAAACACACACTTTGTATCTATAGTCCTTGGCCTGGCTACATTCTTAGCAGAAGAGCTCTTTGTCTCCAAAGGCTCCATTCCTAGCAATCCTATCTTTAAAAGTCCATTGTTCATGCTTGGAAGTGGAACCGCCCTGTACCTACCTTTGTGATTAGAATAGCATACGCTACCCCTTCAACTTATATTTATGACATTG
This sequence comes from Calotriton arnoldi, assembly GCA_963921515.1. Classification (NCBI taxonomy): domain Eukaryota; kingdom Metazoa; phylum Chordata; class Amphibia; order Caudata; family Salamandridae; genus Calotriton; species Calotriton arnoldi. The sequence continues at coordinate 78,844 of CAWUFW010018891.1, read as the reverse complement.
CAGTTGCCATCTTTTTTCTGTGACCAGGTAACAGATCAATGTCTGATGGCTCTTTTATGAGGGTACCATTTAAAAGGAAGTACAACAATGTTCAGCACAACAGGATTATTCAGATTAGCAGAAGAGATAGGTGAAAATAAAGTTTTAAAGTATCATCAAATAATAGATGTTTCAGCACAGTATAAAGCATTTTTTCGATCGCCACCAACCAGGTCCAATCAATCATACTGCTCAGCTGAGAAGACATCGGATATGAGCTAATGCTAGTCCATAGCAATGTGAAGGACAGGTTACAGAGAACTGAGTGTCCTATTTTCTGAGCCGGTTTGTACAATAATGCCCTTGACTCTAGACAGAGGTGGACTGGAAATCCAAACCTACTCAGGCAAAATAATCAACCTAGCCCCACAATGCAAAAGGCTGCTTCTAGAAGAGGGATATGGTTGGGCCAGGGCAGCCCATCCTGCTCTGATAGCAGCCCCTGCCCTAAAGTCCACCAGGAAGATGGTGAAGTCCCATAATGGCCAGTCAGCCCTGACTCCAGCCTTGCCGCTGTACTCTGGGGTGTACTTCACAAACAGTTACTTATCCCTTTCACAATTCTAGTAAAATTCCTCTTTCAGGACATCGCTAATGATTGCTTCATAATTAATTAAAAATGTGTTAATATTTAATAACAAATTAACCGAGGCGGCGATAAGGAAATAGCAAGGATGGAACCTCTAAATAATTGCAATGCTCCAGCTAATATTATGAAAAAATGTAATGGGACGACTGAAATTATCTCAGCCACTGGTTCTCAAGAACCATATTCAATCCATCATTTTCTTTACATATTATTCGGCTCCAAATATGCAAATGGACTTCGTCCTGCTCCAATAGGAACAGTCCAGTCTAGACTGTCCGGACAGGTTCAGGAACACAAGGAGACCAAAACGGTATCAGTCTGGACACCAAACCACGTAGGCCACACTACAATTTAACAGGTTTGCAACCAAGCCCACCGTAGGGTTGTATCATGCTACTAGTTTGCTAATATGCTACTACAACACAGAAAGGAATGCTCACTCATAATAAATCTAAAAAAAGGCAAACATTTGGGGGGGGGGGGGGGCAGTAGGCCAAAGCAGCTGCCCCAAAACCAACAACATAGGGGAAGCAATAGCTAATCCTCTGAACACCCAAACGACACCCCTTGGTGTTTCCAAATATCGCATGTGGTTTTAGTTGCAGACCTTAATCGTTCGGAGGATGAAGTAAATCGGCACACTAGATCCCTGGATACCTGTGCACCACCACAATGAGCCTGCTGTGTCGATTTTTAACAATGCTCTTCTCAAGACACATTGAACTGTATGCGACTAAGAAAAAAAAACGTCAGACTAAGCCCTCAGTTTCTCTTTGTGTGCCCTTGTTCCACTGTGCCGCCCCTATATGCCTCGCTGCATGCCGCCTGTTTTATTGACCAAATAGAACCATGTCTCGAACTTACCTTTGTCTCTCTCGACGAACGTCCTCTGTTCAAAGCTTTCGTTCAAGGGATTGACAAAAGGCACCTGCCGATGCACGCACCGCTCTTGTGTCACCTTTGTTTGTGCTATAATTGGCGAGGTGTGGCAATTGTGCCTACCTCCGCCCAGCCTTAAATAGGAGCAACAAATGGGCGTACAATTAACACTAGGGATCCCGCATTCAAATCTCTCTCGGCACTTTTATGGACGGATTACATTTTATTCATTTGAAAATTAATGCTTTATGAATCTTAAAATAAAATATCATTCATAGGGCCTAACTGCATCTTTATTCCGATCAGGGCACAAGTCCTAAACAAAGTCGGAGTTATTGGCATTATCAATGCCAATGTGTTTTACCGAGCCATGTTGCAGGGTGCTATACCCTATGTGGCCGAAAGAGGTCCTATCGGCCACATAGGGTACTGCACCCTACAACATGTCTCGGTAAAACACATTGGCATTGATAATGCCAATAACTCTAAGTCCAACAAATGCAAGACCCATTGCATTTTTAATGCTTGTTACAATAGCTTGCATGTGACCCAGTGCCCTGCATATCGCATCCTCACATTTGGATATTTAACCAGCAGCACCTTGCATGCTTGGATTTTTAGGCAGATTATGTTGCTGCCTTGCTGGTTCGTATCAGAGGAAGGGAGTGACGAGCTGCCTGAGTTGGTTCCTGCCGGAAGCAGCTGTCCTTAACTGTGTCCTTAGTTACCTCGCTCCGGTATGCCAAATTAGCATTGCACTTAAGGGAATCAGACGTTTCAATTTCTAATTACACTGAAGTTCACCTCCTTCATAGTTCTTTCTCTATGTTTTGCAGTCCCACGTGTTTTGCCAGCAGTACAGTACAACCAGCCTGGCGGGGCACATCATTTGTTTAATTTGCATACCCACAGTGCACCTGCCCTGCAATTGCTGTAATGCTGGTATTTTTCCATGTCCAAATGTTTTTTTTAAGAAGAAGGCGTAAGTAATGTTGAAGGGAAGCTACCTCAAGCGTAATACCCACAGATATCTAGTATGGGATGGCCACCCTTCATAAGTAATTTTTCGAAATATAGACTTTATATACCTCCTCGTACAACGTTACGTTTGTGGTTGCTTCCTCCACAGCACACAGGGCAGTTATCATAAGATATTGAGTTCCATGCACAATAGCCTGCCAAAGTTTGTTTACTCACGAGGGGGAAAGTGCGGCACGGGAAGAAAATAGTGCTCATGCAACACTTGAAGTAAAGGGGCCAGTAACCATGGAGGGATACAAATGACAACATGCCCTTATAAGGAGGGACTAACAACCAATTGGAAGGCAGCATTTAGAAAGGACAAAGACACAAGCTAATGAAAAAAATGGGCAGGGGAGTGGACGTGGCTTCTCTCCCGTACTCTACTACCCCAGAGCAGCGCTGGCTCAGGGCTCGACCTAAAAATTAGATGTTGCATGGACTATTGATTGAACCTTCAATATTCTTGTCTGCAACATCCGCCAGAGTAGCATTTTCTGATGCTAGGTTACATGTAGACACCCTAGAGGACAAATAGTGTTTACCTTGACAACTTTAGGGGACATTTCTCTGGAACGTCATCAATTAAATATCCATTATTGTGAAAATGCAGGATGGTAGATTTGTCAATGTCTTTCCATTCTTTCGACAGTATCCCTTTTATACCACCATGCAGAGGGAGTTTATCTGCTGGTGCAGGGGCGTACTGGGATTAAAATTCATGGTCCGGCTGAACAGGCGTTTGAAAATCTAGAGTTTCTATAATATGATCCAACTTCTGTTAGAGCTGTCATCCCGGCACATATTTACCCCATGGAACTGAGTTAGCATCTTCATGAGAGTTGTCTCTCTGTTTTATGGCCATAGACGGCAGAATGTTCTAACAAAATAAAACAAAGGCCTCATGGAGCCCGAGGGGATTGAAATTTCCTGGGCTCCGTGAGGCCTTTGTTCAGCACAAATGCTTTGAAGGACAACATTGGAATGTTGGAGCTCTGGGCTTCTACCGGCCATTAGAAGCCCGGAGCACTCCATTGTTTTCAATGGACCTCGCAACATTCCAATGTTCAAATAAAAGTTATTATAGTCAGGTTATGACATCACAATGCCTGCTTCAAGCAGCCGAGGTGAAAGGCAGGTCAGGTCACAGAGCATAATTGAAGCATCTGCTTAAAACAACGAAAATGGAACATTGCTTTTCTTTCTTCTGCTCTATTTTAATAGCTTACACAGGCAGAGTGAATATGTTTATTTTTTCACCTCCTTAGCTAGAATCTTTCTGCATGTCTCTACACATTTCAAACTACTGTAACTCTTTTTCCCCAAAAACTATCTTGTATTGAACTGTTTCTAATATCTGTTTGCAACAAATATCTAACAAGTTTTTCATTTTTATTCTTCATGTTTGCAAACATGCTCACTATTTCATTTGAAAGAGCTACACACCAAGATTTTAAGTGCCTTGTGGGAAAGGTGATGGTGGGACCATGTATTACATGGGATAATGTAACCCCATTTAACTGCACCTCGGAGTTACATAACCTTATAAGGGAACTTCGGCCTCATTCCTCTATATGGTTATGGAACTCCTCTGTGACTTGCAATATACTTATAATGTACAGTAGAGGGTACCTTATCCCTTATAGGGTACACCTTTACTATTTATACATTCAGTAGACTTGCTAAAACGTAATTTTGAACTGTTGAAGAGGAATAGCAATGAGCATATTTCTGATGAAAAACAGAGACAAGATCAAGAAAGACCGATACATTTTATCTATGAAGTTCAGTGTTGGAATTGGAAAACATTGTTCCGGGAACACATAAATTGGGGGTCAAGGTATGGCAGAGGAAAGGGGCCAGGCTTGAAAAGCAGAGCCTGACAGTCAACTTATACATTTATGTTTAAAAACATTTGCTGCACAGAAATTGGCAACAAGGAGATATGTGACAGTAAAGATGTTCTAGATTATTTAATTGGTCACAAAGAGGCTGCATTTCAAAATATCTTTGAGGGTTACGACACCTGCTGCAGAGATCACCTTGTGCCCAGCAATTTTGAGGGGATTGTAATACCAATAAGATGGCTCTTGTGGGGGGCATGGCTTGAGCCCAAATGTATTGGTGGCCTGATCTGTGAGGTCCGGACCCCATCGGCAATCATTGCCCATCCACTATACGCTAGAAGCACATTTTTGGACTCAAAGGAGGTCAAAACACCTCCTGCATTCATCCCGGACCCCGTGCAGCGTTTATGACCAGCCACAAGAATGTCTGTGATTTCTGCAGCCCAAAGCACACCTAACGCGTGGTGGTCACAAAATGGCGGCTGCCTTCAGAGCTCTGGTGAGACACTTCCACTGACAAATCAACCAGCGTCCTGACAACAGGTACGTGCATGAGCATGGACGTTCTCGATCTCGGCAGGTCCATGGCATACTCCTCCGCCAATACAGAGATAGCAACAGACAGCCCACCACTCAATCCTATTGCTCCCTGGCCCCCATTTTTATGGGGAACTGCACACACTCCCCCATGATTCATTCGCCATCTGCGCCAACACATTCAACCTCATATGGGATCTCCTCCTACCTTCCTCTTTGGCATCGCTGACCCCATATACAATGGATTGGTACATCCTTCGTGGCCCTGCGCTTCCTGAGTTTCTATGCACCCTTATGCAGATTTACTTACTACAATTACACACATATCTTCTGAATTATTTGCATAATCATCGAACAATTCCATTACTAACTCGATTTCCTAATTGACAGAGTGACGATACCTCTTAAAATACTTTCACTAAACACTAAGTGTCTGAACCACCCGGTGAAGCGTAGGAAAATTGCAGAGTACGGTAACAAATTTGGTGGGGACATAATATTGCTACAATAGACACATATTGAACTTAATAAAGATGCTAAATTCTAATCTTCCTGGGTGGCAGAGGCGGTAATTTCTCTGGCTATAAACAAATAAAATTGAGTTAGCACTCTACATTCCAGGAAAGCTGGTATAGTGGTCCTATCTCATGCCCATGACCACCATGGCCATTGGCTTATCATGCAGGTTAAGAAGAATGACAAGGTATTTGCCATTTTAAACATTTATGCTCCAAATGATAACTCATTAGAGTTCTGGAAGGAGCTAGACAAACAGCTAACAGAACTCCTGAAAATCTGATCTTGTCGTGGGTGGGAATTTCAGCCTCCAGATGGACAATTCATGGGTAGTAAATCACACAAACAAATGAAAATATGTTGCAAAAACCATAATTTGATTGATATATGGAGGCTACGCAATACAACAGGCAGTGACTACTCATTCTATTCCCCACCACACCACACGTTTTCTAGAATAAATGTAATTTTGATCAGCAGACGATTCCTACCACTGACCCACATCCCCAAAATAGAACCAGTAGTGATTTCTGACCACACCTGTAAAGACTTAGCTATCACTCTGACTGAGCTCCACCCCAAACAATGGCAGCTTAACTACAACTATCTGGAGGATGATGTCATCAAAGAAAACATATCCACAGCCATCGCTCATTTTAGTGCCCCCGAGGATACTTCTACCAGTATAAGATGGGATGCCTTGAAAGCAACTCTTAGAGACACATTAATAAAATTCATAGCCACGAGGAATGGAGCACTGAAAAAACAATTGGAAAAAACAATTGCCGGACATAGAATTAGAAATAAAATAATTATCCAAATCTATTAGTCATTCTGCAGGATCATCTTAAATGCTGAAATTACGCAGTTTACAAAACAAATACAATAAAATTCTAAGCATGATGACCCAGAAATGGGTGGAGACCTCCATTGTCAATAATGTGATGAACAGAAGCAGAGCAGGGAAAGTTCATGCGAATTACCTGAAAAATACCAAAAACAAATCCAGTGATTTTGCTATCAGAAAATGTTCCAGGAATCTAGCTACCTCTCGCTAGGACATCCTGAATGTGTTCAACAGCTTTCAAGCGGACCTATATAACCTGAAATTTTCTGCCAACACTGATCTATGCCATGAATATCACTCCTCTTGCACTCTCTCAAGTATTGCAGGAAGACTGGATTTTTCTTAATGCCCTGATTGATAAAGGAGAGATACAGAGGGCTATTAAGTCCATCAAAGCTGGGAAGGCACTGGGACCGGACGGTTACACTGCCAAAATTCTATAACATTTTTGTGGGTTCAGTAGCACACACCTTTGATACCACCTTTGAGAAGTACGTGAACTTAGGTTACATTTCTAGCTCTGAGACAAAGGCCACAATAGTAGTCATTCCAAAAGAAGTGAAGGATCATTTGGACATTACAAATTACAGGCCAATTTTCTTAATCAATTTAGTCTGCAAAACATATGGAAAGATCTTGGCGCTAAAATTGGAAAAGGTCATACTAAAACTCATTGATTAATCTGCTTCACACTTGACAAGGCTAACCGCATTGCTTCTCCAGCAGCAGCATTAGCGCTCCTTAGTGGTAAGCCCTGCAGCAATACCAATTAGGTGAGAACTTCATTCAAATGATAATAGCATTATACTCTAATCCGGTGGCAAAGGTTAGGGTCAATGGCCATCTTTCTACTCCCTTTCCGTTAACCCAAGGTACATGACAAGGGCTGCACACTATCTCCAATCCTATTTTTATTAGTCATCGAACCACTGCTGCCCTCACTACATTGCAAAAGTAACATTAAGGGTGTACAATTTCAATCTGGTAGCTGGTTGCTGCCTATGCACATGACATGATGATGTTCACAGAAAACACAGCTCTTGCCATCACCCACATTATGCTTGAAATAGAAAGATTCTCTCAGGTCTCTGGCTAATCACTAAACAGGACCAAGACCAAAGTATTTCCATTAAACATACATTGTACTGCCTCAGTACTAGGCAACTCGGGCTTGAAATGGCGACCTGAAGCCCTCAAATATCTTGACATATGGTTCAGAAAAGACCTACACACCTCTCTTGTATTAAATGAAAGGAAAACTCTGACTAAGATTAAAGATCTGCTAAACACCTGGACTACTAAACTCGTTTCCTGGTAGGAGTGCTATGAAACAATATAAATGATGATATCCTCATTGATTAACTTTCTCTGCAGTATGGTCCTAATGTCTCTCTCTCTGCCTCATTCTTTACAAAAGTGGATAAGTTAGTTTCCAACGTTTTGTGGAAAGGCAAGAGAGCTAGAATCTCTGGTAACATCTAGGCGTGGGTGGAACTCCATGAAATTCTTTGGAGTTACATAAAAACTCAGTGAGATTCCGCAAAGTTCTGTGAGCAGGCGAAATTCGGCATGTCGCGCTGCTTGTGCTGGTTTTTAGCACTGGCAGCTTCTTCCTGGCTGTAAAATTAGTGGGAACGGCACCACATGGCACACGCTTCTTTCTGCCACTCGAGTAGATTTTCTACTTGAGCAGCAACATTCTCAATATGAATTGTCACATGGTCACAACCTGCCTCGACCACCCGTGTTGAGAAATCTCACCGGGAGGCATTTTAGCACCCAAAAATTGTGCTAAGGGACGCAAATTCTCGCTCACTCCTGATCTCCCCAGCTTACTGGGCAATTGTAGGAGATTAGGACACTCTGCTTCAAGCTTATATAAAATATTGAAACTACATAAGATCTCCATATCTAAAAGTATAAAATGGAAGTAGCAGCCTTTTGTCCCACCCTCTCAAACACCCACTTCATGGACGCTGTGTGGAGTAGAATTTGTCAATCTAACTTCAGGGCAAAAATTACCCCAGCACTGGCTCAATGCAGAATGTGGTCTATGCACAAGAGATACCAGACCCTTTTAAGGCAGCATAAAGTGGGACTTATTGCTGTGGGCATTTGTTGGCATTGTGGGGAGGGGACGGGATCCCTTGAAAACATGTTTTTCACTTGTAAACTAACTCACCCCTTCTGGACAGGACTTCAAAACATGGTAAAAGATATCTTCAAGATTCCTTTTAAGATTGACTTCTAAACCACAACCTTAGGACTAATGGCCAATCCACTCCTCTTATGACTGCCTGAAAAGGACCTGTTATTGCTGGACCTGATGCTTTCACTTGGAGCAAAAACTATTCTATCAGAGTGGAAATCCACATCCGAAATCCCATTCAATAAATGGTGGAATAATTATGCTCTACCAGACGTTCTGACCACGTGATGTATGAAAAACTGCACAATGCGTCAAGCAACACAACATCCTTGGAATCCTTTTGATGTATACCTACAGAAAACCAACCACCCTAATGGGCGTCTGTTAGAAATTAGGTCTCTAGTTGCCAAAGGTATGCCCCCTGTCCAAGTATGGACCACAATCCTAGTCAGGGGAAGCTAGATACACACTAAAAGATAAACTGTTCTCACCGTCTGGCAGTTTAGCAGAGAGCAGGCAGTCTTATCTAAAGAGGCAACGTGTAAAGTATTTGTACAACACACACACACAAACATACACACACATACACACACACAATAGCACAATGAATACACCACATAAGGACTCCACAGAGGTTAGAAAAATAGAGAAGATTTATCTGAGTAAACCAAGACCAAAATGACACAAATCCAATAGGTAGAAACAGATTTATGAATTTTTAAAGAATAACTCAATAATAGTGCTAAGAAAGTTAATAGCGCTGAAAGGTTACTTTAGGTTGTGCTACAGCAGGGTAAATCCAAAGTTCAGGGTGACCGCGATGTTGGGTAGGCTGGCTACAGGACTCAGACAGGTCCCATTAACAAAGCGCCTTGGATAGAGCAAAGCGTCAACGTCATAGACTCGAGCTGAGGAGTCGCCACGTCGTTGGGTGAAGACGAGTGTCTGTGCCGATCCACGCCGTTGATGGAGCTTCGTGATTGAACCCTTTGTATGATGCAGGTACTGCGTTGTCATTGAGCCACGCAGACTGTCGTCATCGAGCCACGCCAGCTGTCGTACCGCTGTCATTGGACTGCCGCTGCGTCAGCATCAAGGGCAATGCATCAGTTCCGATCAGTGCAAAGTCACTGCTTCGTCAGCATCGATGTAGAAAAAGCTGTAGGAACCCACTTCTGAGGCTGAGGACTGGAGGGGGCACATTAGGCAAGGGTCGGACTCACAGATGGCAGAGTCCAGCACCACCAGCAGAATTGCAAGAGGTCTTTCATGGCCCTGAGACTTCAGAAAGCAGGAGGCAAGCCCTTGGAGTCACTCTGGGTTCAAGTGCGATGGGTGCAGTCCTTGTCCTCAGCAGGGCAGAGATCAGCTGGCAACAGGGGCAGCTCAGCACAGCAGTGAAGCGGTTCCTTAGAACAGCCAGTAAAGCAGAGTGGCAATCTGTGTAGCACAGCAGTCCTTACTCCTGGCAGAGTTCTTCACAGGTCCAGTAGTGTACTGTCTTGGAAGGGTCAGAGCCCCAGTACTTATATCCAAATGTGCCTTTGAAGTGGGGGTGATTTCAAAGCAGCTCCTTGAAGTCCACAGCTCCCCTTTCATCCCAGCTCTGTCTGCCAGGCTATCTGTGGTGGTTAATCAGTCCTTTGTTTGGGACAGGACACAGCCTATTCCGATGTAAGTGTCAGCACCCACTCCCTCATCCTGCCCAGGAAGGATATTAGAATGCAGATGAATGCAGATGAGTCCTCTGTCACACCCACTCTTCCTGTGTTTGTGGCAGTCTAGAAGGAGTGCACAAAGTGTAGCTGTCATCCAGCCCAGATGTGTAATGGAGACATGCTGCAGGCACACAGAGCTAAGTTAAGATCAGAGAAATGTCCACTTTCTAAAAGTAGAATTTCTAAAATATAATGTCAAATCCAACTTTACCACTAAAGAGGATTTCTCATTAGCATTCTAAAGATATGAAACATGATGCAGCCACTCCTTTCTAATCAGGAATTACAGCTCAAAAGTGTTTTAAGGTATTCCCAATGATAGCCTATGAGAGGAGTAGGCCTCACAGTACTGAAAATGTATTTAGCTGTTTGTCACTACCAGGACATGTAAAACTTAAAAGTACATGTCATACCTTTTACTTACACAGCACACTGCCCTTAGGGCTACCTAGGGCCTACCTTAGTGGTGACCTACATGTAATAAAAGGTGAGTTTAAGGCTTGGTGTTGGACATGGCAGCTCTGGTTGGCTCAGGTCGGCATCTAAGCCAGGCAGAGTCTACCACTATAGTCAGGGTAAGGGAGTTGCATATCCAAGATCACCCCTGCTCACCCTCTTGGTAGCTCGACACATAGCAGTCAGGCTTATCCCGAGGCAATGTGTAAAGTATTTGCCCACAGACACACACACACAAACACAGACACACACACAGAGTAACACAGTGAAAACACCACAAAACAACTCCACACCAGTTAAGAAGAATGGCCAATATTTATCAGATTAAAACAAGTCCAAAACTAAAAAAAATCCAGTTTGTACTCAGTGAGCACACTTGATCAAATAAAGGTGCTTTGAGGTCTAAAACATTCAATTCAGAGTGACTTATGGAGATCTGAAAGTCAGTGCGCTTCTAGCGAGGTGAATATGGTAATCCTGGAGATCACTGCATTAAGCACAATGTTACATGTTGGAACCGCTTGGGTTCGAAGTGAGGGAATGAAAATCTGTTTTACAAATTTCCAGTAAATCCTGCTAGCAGCGCTTGCATGTAGTGGAGTAGTTATCAGCAATGTCCAACTTAACTGAACGTAACCAATTTGTGGGCACTCCCGTTGCGGGAGTTACAGTATTCTTCCTGCGCTCCCCCATCCCGGCTGTTCCTTTCTCAGGAAGCGGAGAAGCTTCGCAGCGACCCAGCAGGATCCATAATTGCAGAAATCTTCCCCTCGCCGCCTGGACCTTGCAGCCATCATACCTGACTGCAGGTTAGCTGCTCTTGACGTCGGCGGGCCTCTCTCTCTGCGTGTGCAGTGCTTGACAGGGGCATCCAGAAGGCACGCTGTTGTGAATGCTGGCAGGGCTGGGCTCTGCAGTGTTCAGAAGTCCGAGCAGCCACTGTGTCCTGAGGTTGTGGTGAATGCATGCCCAGCGCCTTGCAGGCTCCTCACGCTGCAGTACAAAGGAGGACAAAGTTCAAAGCCACTGGCATTTTGCAGGTAAGTAGGCGATGCCGCGCTCAGTGATTTTTTGCAGGATAGGGGTGCCTCTCAAAAGTGTCGATGTGTGAGCACTACTCCACATCCCTGAGATGAAGGCAAAAACACCATGCCCAGTTGCTAAGGGTCAAGCAGACATGTTCCTGTAGATGGGAGCAGACAGGGCTGATTGGCCAGCACACAAGGTCTTTGATGACCCGGAGACCTCTAGAGAACCAGAGCCAAGTCAACAAGTCCTTGAAGTTCCTTTAGGCACAAGTGTATGCAGAGGGTAGGACTTCTTCTTCCTTCACGGCAGAGGCAGCAGGCCAACACAGCAGTGCACAGCACAAAGTGGCAGTTCCTCCTGGTCACACAGCAATCAGCTTGTAGCAGACCAGCACAGCAGAGAAGTGTCAGAGTGACAGTTCTTCCTGGTAGCGCAGCTCCTCGTAGTTGCAGAGTCTTGTCAGGACCCCAAAATTTAACTAAAAATATGGGGTTAGTGCCCCAGTACTCATACCCATTCTAGCCTTTGAATTAGACAAACTTCACAGCAAAGTCTTTGTAGTGCACAAGACCCTGCATTTCCCTTTCCTGGCTCCAGACACATTATAGAGGGGTATAGACAGCTTTGTGTGAGGACGGCATAGCCCTATTCAAGTGTCAGAGTGAACTCCTCCCACCACTATAGCCAAGGAAGACCAATTAGCCTGGTGATGGACCATCAAGATATGCAGGGCACACCTCAGATCCCTCTGTGTGACTGTCTAGAGTGAATGCACAAACAGCCCAACTGTCATCCTAACCCAGACATGTATTCAGTAGACAGGCAGAGGCACAGAATGGTCAGACTGAGCACCACAGTTGTGGTGCTCAGTCTAGATGAGTTAGCAAGCCTCAGGCTTGCTAACTCGTCTAGACTAAGCACCACAACCATATCATTGTTGCTGCTGCATTTTTTTAAATAAAATCTTGTTTCCCTTCTCTTTGCGTTGGGATGTCATTTGATTTATATCTATTGATCGACTCTGTGAATTGAAGATTTACCTGTTTAGACTTTTAAGTCCCACCAGAGAGGCCGAGTGCCTCTCTGGCATGCTATGGCGCCTGATTACAGCGGAGCAGGTTTTTTTGAATGTGTAGCGTGAGTGCAGTTAGTGAAAAAAGTGATTAAAAAGTGCCTTTGTTTTATCCAGAATTTTTTTTTAATGGTGGAAAACTAGGCACCGTTAAAAACGTGCCTCGGATGTTTCTAAATGGCTTCAGTTGACCAGACACATCCTAAAGTGGAAAGAAACAATTGGCCCACATGTTTCTGCTTCTATGTGTATTTCGTGAAGCATTCGTCAGGACCAGCACACCACGGCGGTATGCGCATGCTAAGGCGCACCCTAACCTGTGGTGGATTAAACCGAAAAAACTCACGGTTAACGTGCAGCCTTCAGGATTTCTGAAAGCCGTAGGTATGTGAAGTTTAGAGTAACATCACTACATGAGTCCTGGTGGGGGGCGGGACTTATAATCACACTTTCGTCAAAGTCGGCAGCCCGTATGACACCGGCACACTCCCTTCCATGGACCCCGAAGATCAATGATGAAGCATGTCACCAACTAGGTTGGTGAGTGAGGGTTCTTTTAAATCAGAGTAATTCCTCTTGCTAGCTTTTCCTTTGCCGGTTGCACTCTTCTGTTGTTGAATTTATATTGTTCAGGGGGACCAAGAGTGACTCCAGTTGCTTTCCCTCTCTCTCCTGTTGTTTAACTATATCTAGCCTTTTAAGTCTCCACCTCAGTTATTTCATTAAGGTGTTAAGAAATGTCAAACAACCGTCTTCTGTCTTGAAGATGGTCTCACTGATTTAACACCACAGAGACCGAAACGTCTACGCTGACCCCATTCCTCTTCCTTCTTTAATCATTGTTAATTGATTAAATTGAAGGGCTGAAACTTATGTGTAGGTCAAACCCCTTGTTTTGTACCAATGAAGATGGGTATTTATACAACTGCAGGCCCATTAGTAGCATTTAGATTACAGGCCCAAGGGTATATGCTATGCCACTTTACAAGGAACTTACAGGTAAGCTAAATTTGACAATCAGGTGTACACCAATGTTACCATGTTTAGGGGAGAAGCACATGCACTTTAGCACTGGTCAGCAGCGGTAAAGTGCTCAGAGTCCTCAGGCCAACAAAAAGATACAGCAAAAAGTGGAGGCAAGCAGTCAGAAAGTTAGGGGAAGACCACCCTAAGGATGACAGGTCTAACAGTGTCCTAATGTACAGCTCTTATGAAGAGGTTGGTTCCCTGGTGGATTATGCCACCTCTATCGTGCATTCACCATTGGACCTGCGGACCCAACCAAACAAGACTAATACCTTCCCTTCCACCCATTCCCCTCTGTTTCTTGATTAACCTCTTGTTTTTACACCAAACACATCTCTCATTTCTCTTTTTATTCTTTTTCTTAATTATTACACAGTGCACTTAACTACAGAGACTGTTTTGAATGTTTTTCGAAGAGCTACCCTTTCAGTGTTGTTACCTCTCATGATTGTTCTTACACTTTGTTAGAAATGGGGCTTCTAGTTGGCAGTGGGTTGCACCCTGTCCAACTAGGGACCCTCAGTCTAGTCAGGGTAAGGGGATTACCTAGCTGAGATAACCCCCTACTCACCCATTGGTTTTTCAGCTGCTCAGCGGTGCTGCGCCGGCAAAACAGGCGCTGAGAGTCAATGCATGGATTTTCTTGGTTCTTAGCAGCAAAACCACCTCCAATGGCCCAGAATCGGATTTGGCAACACTTGGCAGGTCAGTACTCCCAGCAGAGGATTTCAGGGGCTGCAGGTGAAGTCTTTGATGGTCCTGAGACTTCTTAACAGGAGGCAAGCACACACAAGCCCTTGAAGAACCTTGGAAGTAGGATACAGAAATCAAAGTCCAGTCCTTTCACTCCCAGGACAGAAGCAGCAAGAGGTAGGCCAGCACAAAAAAGCAACAGACAGAGTATCAGTCCCTCCTACAGCATCCAGCTTTTCTTCCTGGCAGAATGTCCTTTAGTCCAGAAGTGTTCTGAGGTTATGGTGACACAGCTGCAGTAGTTATACCAGTTTCTGCTTATGAAGTAGACAAACTTCAAAGGAAGGTCTTTGTAGTGCCTTTACCTGACCTGGCTCTAGACACACTACACGGTGGTGGATGCAGCCTTGTGTGAGGACAGGTACAGCCCTATTCAGATGTCAGTGACAACTCCTCCCACCACTCTAGCTCAGGAAGACCCATCAGCCTGGTGATGGGCCATCGGGATATGCAGGGCATACCTCATCTTTCTTTCTGTGACTGTCTAGAGTGAATGCACAAACAGACCAACTGTCACCCTCCCTCAGACATGTATTCCACAGACATGCAGAGGCACAGAATGCTAAAGCAAGAAAATGACCACTTTCTAAAAGTGACATTTTCAAACATACAATTTGAAACCAACTTCACCAAAAGATGTATTTTCAAATTGTGAGTTCAGAGACCTCAAACTCAAAACTCTTTACCCAATTGGAAGTTACACTTGTAAGATGTTACAAGGCAGCTCCAATGATAACCTATGGTAGAGATAGTCCTTGCAACAGTGAAAAATGAAATTAGCAGTATTTCACTGTCAGGACATGTAAAACACACCAGTATATGTCCTACCTTTTAAATATGCTGCACCCTGCCCATGGGGCTACCTTGGGCCTACCTTAGGGGTGCCTTACATATAGTAAAAGGGAAGGTTTGGGCCTGGCAAATAGTTGCACTTGCTAGGTTGAAATGGCAGTTTAAAACTGCACACACAGACACTGCAGTGTCAAGTCTGAGACTTGTATGCTGGGCTACTCATGTGGGTGGCACAATCAGTGCTGCAGGCCCACTAGTAGCTTTTGAATTACAGGCCCGTGGCACACATAGTGCACTTTACTAGGATCTTACCAGTAAATCACATATGCTAATCCTGGATAACCAATCACAATCACAATGTACACAGGGAGCACTTGCACTTTAGCACTGGACAGCATTGGCAAAGTGCCCAGAGTCCTAAAACCAGCAAAAACAAAATACAGCACACTGACAAAAACAGGAGGTCAGAAGCGAAAAAGACAGGAGAAAAACTTGCCAAAGATGCCAGGTCTAACACGAGTCCCCCCCAGCTGAAAGTGGGGAGAACTACCCAACCTTATGGGGGTTCTTTTCACTAAGGTGGAAGAACCTGGACAGACCATCAGCATTGGTGTGCTCTGTGCCAGGGTGTTGTTCCACCGTAAAGTATATTCCCTGTAGGGAGATTGGCCACCTGAATAGTTTCTTACCCTTCATTTGCATTAATCATCTGAGGGGCCTGTGGTGTGTCTGAACCTGGAAGTGAGTCAGCGACCAGACCACAGCAAAATCATCCCTTTCAATTGCACTCCGCCTCTGTACCTGGGGAAGTAGCCTCCTAATAGTAAAAGCAACAGGATGATCTAGGCTCTCTTCATTTAGCTGTGAAAGCATGGCTCTCACACCCTGATCTGAGGCATCAGTCTGCAACACAAACTCCTTGGAAACGTCAGGAGCCTTGAGCACGGGCGCCATGCACATGGCCTCCTTCAGTGTATAAAAAGCGGTCTAGCATGCCTCAGTCCTGATCACCTGACATGGCTGCTTCCTTGAATTCAGCTCAGTCAAGGGGCAATAATGGTGCCATACCCCTTGACAAATCTGCAATAGGTGAGACCTAAAAAGGCTCTTACCTTTTTCTGGGTCTTGGGGGGTGCCCAAGCCAGAATGTTGTCAATCATGATTCTAGGGGTGCCACTTGTCTGCTTCTTACTAGGTGCCCCAAGTACACCACAGACCCCTGCCCTACCTGGCACTTACTGGCCTTGATAGTGAGGCCTGCCTTCTGCAGTGCCTTCAAAACTTCCCAGAGGTGGTGCAAGTGGTCCTCACAACTTGGAGCTGATAAGAGCAATGTTGTCAAAGTAGGCGGCACTGCAGTTCTCAAGCTCAGCCAGGACATGGTTGACCAACTTCTGAATGGTGGCAGGGGGTACTTCAACCCAAAAGACATGACCTGGAACTGGTAGTGCCCTTCTGGTGTTGAGAACGCTGACCTCTCCTGTGCCCCCTCAGTCAAGGCAATCTGTCAGTGCCCAGACATTAGATCAAACATACTGAGGAACTTGGCAGCTCCCAGCTGATAAATGAGCCCATTAGCTTTGGGGATGGGCTGTGCATCAGTCTTAATGTCATAATTGAGCCCACGGTAGTCCATGCAGTACCACAGTTTTGGTGTGGCACTGGGAACAGCAGCTTTGGGAACCAAGACCACTGGACTGGACCAAGGACTACTGCAGGGCTCAATCACCTCTAAAGCTAACATCTTGGACACTTCCTCCTTGATGCTAGCCTTCACTCTGTCTGTCAACCTGTACATTTTGTGTTTCGCAGGCGTACTATCCTCACTATAAATGTTGTGAACACCAAAGGGTGACTCCTGAGGTGAGTGAAAACAGAGTGGCAAACTGCCCCAGCAACTGGCGACAGTCACTCTGCTGCTCCAGGGTCAGTTTAGGGGAGAGGATCACACCTTCCATTGACCCATCCTGCTCCTTGGCAGATAGGAGGTCGGGGAGAGGTTCACTTTCCTCTTCCACCCCATCATCAGTAGCCAAGAGCATAGTGAACTCAGACCTCTTGAATTGAGATTTGAGGCAGTTCACGTGCAGGACCTTCAAAGGGTTCCTTCCTAGGAGTCTGCAAGTCCACCAGGTAGGTGACCACACTCTTGCGCTCCTTCACCTCGTATAGGCCAGACCAATTGTCTTGTAGAGCATGGGGCTCTACTGGCTCCATCACCTACACCTTCTGACCAGGCTAAAACTCAACCAGAGTGGTATTCTGGTCGTACCAAAGTTTTATGTCCTCCTGGCTTGCTTCCAGGTTTGCCTGACAAGTTTCTATAAACAGACTGTCTGGTTTTAGGAATGCCAGCATGCAACTGACTATATCCTGGGGTGGCTTCCTCGGAGCTTCCTCCCAGCCCTTCTTGACCAAACTGAGAGGTCCTCTCACAGGGTGCCCATTCAACAGCTCAAAGGGTCTAAAGCCAACCCCTTTCTGTGATTGCTGCCTGTAGGTGAAGAGAAGGCACGGCAAGATGATGTCCCACTTATGCCTCATGGGTTCTGACAAACCCCTAATTATGCCTTTCAGGGTACAGTTGAATCTTTCAACCAACCCAGTACTTTGGGGGTGGTAAGGAGGGGTGAATTTATAGTTTACCCCATACTCCTTCCAGATGGCCTTCATGTACAGTGACATGAAGTTGGTACCCCGTCAGATACCATCTCCTTGGGGAAACCCACACGGCTAAACAACCCCATCAGTGCCCGGACCATGACGGGTGCTGTGACTGCCCTCAGGGGGATATCTTGCCGGCACTGGGTGGCATGGTCCACCAAGACCAGGATAAACCTGTTGCCCACGGATGTCTTGGGATCCAGAGGCCCCACAATGTCAATGCCCACCCGCTCAAAAGGGGTGCTTACTACAGGGAGGGGAGCCTTACATCTCTCCCTACGCTTGCCACTTGCTTGACATATCTGACAAGAGCTACAAAAAGCATCTGATTGCCTTTGCATTTGGGGCCAGAGAAAGTGGGTGACAAGCCTGTCAAAGATGTTGCTCTGTCCCAAATGTTCTTCCAAAGGCACATCATGAGCCAAACTCAGTAGGAAGGTTCTGAAGCGACCAACACATGGGCTGCCTCAGGCTCAGCTACCTTAGGCTCAATATAAAGGAGACTATTCTTCCAGTAGATCAAATGTGATTTGGACTCCTTGCCAGCTGCCTGGTCCTTTGCCTGCTGCCTTAAACCCACAAGAGTAGGGCACTCCTTCTGCACAGCCCAGAACTCCTCCCAGGTGGGACCTCCTTCCTGCTGCTAATAGGCCAGCTCAGGCAGATTTCCCAGTTTGACCACTTCTTCCTCTGTAGATTCTGGGGCCTCTCCCTCAGGTTCAGCCTCCTCCCGGACCATGGGATACTCTGGAGTGGGTTTCCTGTGCCCCTTGCCCCTCCTCCTCTTCTTGGCAAACCCCTGGGCCACTGTGTGTTTCAGGCTCCAGGTCCTTCTGATTACCCTGGGTTGCCAAGGACTATGTGTTCAAGCATGCCCACTGAGGCAATCCCAACATCTTCAAGTGGGTGTGTTCCAGGTCGTTTCCCAGCAAACAATCCCAGGCAAGGATGGGCTCACAGCTACCCTTAAAGGACCTGAGACCCCCCTCACTCAAAGGGAACCTGAGCCACTTTATGCAAGAGCTCACTGTTGTCTACTGCCACAACTTGGTGAAGTACTTTAAGGACTACTTGCTCTTCAGACACCAGGTGACACCTGATAGTAGTCACACTGGCTCCCGTGTCTCTCAGAGCCTCTATCCTCTGTCCATTTATGGTCACCCACTGACAGTACTTCTTAGTGTTATCAGGCATTAGGTTTCTATGGACGATCTCACTTTCCCCTTGTGAAACATGGGTCATCTCAGCTGGGTCCCCACACCCTCCTGGGGCCAACTCCTCCCCAAGCACTACACTGGCCATCACCCATGGCTGCCCACCAGTGGGGGAGGCAGTGCCCTCTTGGGACACTTAGGATCCCCTCTCATGTGACCCTCCGGATCACAAGCATAACATTTCCTGGGACCACTCTCTGCAGGTTTACCTGAAGAGATCCACGATTTCTTATCACCTGGGGGCAGGAATCCTTACCCTGGGAACTAGATTGGGGCCCTTTAGAGAATTCCTGCTGTTTATCCTTGACCCCCCCCCACTCTTCTGATGGAGACCCTGCCCACCCTTGGTGGAATCTCCCCATACAGCCTCTTTTGGACTGTGATGCTGAGCCAGGGGTCTGCCTCAATACAAGCTTACTGGTGTCAGTAAGTGCTCTTTCAGCTCTGGAAAACACAGACCAGACAAGTGATCCCATGCCATCAAATTGTAAAGCCCCTGAAAATCTGCTACCCCGCTGCCCTGTACCCAACCATCCAGTGCTCTGAAAAAAGTATCAGCACACCCCAGCCACATCTGGGAATCAAGCTTCTTACTTTCCCTATACTTGACCATGTACTAAGGAGTAAAGCCATAGCTCTTTTTCAGGGCTTCTTTCATCTCTCTGTAGGTAAGCGCCTCTGATGACCCTAGTGCCAACAAAGTACTCTGACCCTTCACTGCAAAGTGCTTCCACAGACCCTCCTCCAATCTCTCTCAGGGACCCGGTACACGTGTAAGGCTGCCTCACAACCCTTAAACCAGAGATCTATGTCTATCTCCTTGTTGTAATCCTGTGTCAGGCTCTTAGGCATATACACTTTTTGCTCGGACTGAATTAATGATGCCACCATCTGTGCTGGACTCAGCCTGCTTGGCTTTTAAATCCAGCTCCTTTAAATTTAGCTCTTGATCCAAGACCATCTTTTTCTATTCTGAGCCTGTCCAGCTCTAACAGGAGGTTCTCCTAATGCTGCATTTTGAGCCTCTCTAGCTCCATCGCATGCCTCCGGGCTTCACACCTGTCTTCCAGCTCCTCTGGGGACAGATCTTTTGATGAAACACTTCAACCTGCCCTGGAAGGCACCTTCTCCCCGGGCAGATCGTGAACCATCAGTACATCCTCACGCAGGTTTCGCACATCACTTTCCACAACAGGATCCTCAGAATGCCCACTGGCTTTCCTAGCCACTTCCCAGGCCCTCAGCTCCTTTCGTAGCTCCTCCTTTTTAGTCAGGCCTTTAAACTGGACTCTGAGGTCTTTGCAGATTTGCTTACGTTGCTACAAATTGTAGGAATACAACCTTTTCTCTTCAAATACCAAATCTGCAGGTGCAAAAGATGATTTTCTAGACTGAGACATGCTTGTAGCAGAAAGCTCAAAAAGTATTCAAGATCAAGAAGGTAAAAAGACCAAAAGAAAAACAGTATGTGGTTGTGGAGTAGTCTGCCATATGGAAATAGTGTACACCAATCACTCTATGCAAAGTACAAACACAAGTCCTATCCTCACTGCTAACCACCAATGTTAGAAATGGGGTCTCTAGTTGGCAGTGGTTTGCACCCTGTACTAGTAGGGACCATCACTCGAGTCAAGGTATGGGGATTACACAGCTAAAATAAGCCCTGCTCACCTCTTGGTAGCTTGACACAAGCAGTCAGGCTTATCTCAGAGGCAATGTGCAAAGCATTTGTACATGCATACGGAATTCTGGGTGCCGGCGAGGAGGGTGGGTGAATCACCCTGTTCCCCCACAGGACTGGACACCATGCTTCCAGGTGTCCCATTGAATCGCCGCACCGATTGAGGTGACATTCTCGACAGTGGGAGGTTACTGAACCACACTGCTGAAGAATTGTGACGTAGTCCTTACTTGTGGTAGTTAGCTAACAGCCGCACCACTGAGTGTAGATAGTTTCACTGTTCACAGATTAGGTCCTGAAGAATTGCCACGCATTATTCTTACCACAAGGCAAGAAACATGTTGACCCCAAGAGATGAGCATAGCTTTAACTGAACCTTCACGTCAGGGAAGCTGCCACTCTTTATGCTTTTACTGAGGTGGATAACCAGCCTGAATAAAAGTGTTATCTGGATTATCCAACCTTTTTTAACCCACTCACTCCACTTTATCTACACAAACACGGGCCACACACCCCCACTTCATCAAACGGCAAGGAACAAAAGACCTCCGACAAAGAGCCCCTTCGCGGGTGCCCGTTGGGTTTTGCAGCGCCGACCTAACGAGGAGCAGGTCCAGATGATGAAGCATGACACCTAGCTTGCTGGGTGTGTGAGGACCCTAGTCCTGAAAAAGCTGGATCCCCTCCGAATCCCTATCCTTTAGTAGGTTCCACCCCCGCTATCATTCCTAATGATAGCGACTGGTTCTCTGACTTGCATTGACTAGGCACCACCGTATGAGGAACAGCATTCCACTAGCTTTTAAGAATCCAACATACACAAGTCAAGGCATCACTTTTAAAAGCTTCAAATTAGGTCAGTCTAAAGGAAAATATGGATGCTTCACTTTAAGCACAAAGTACCTGGGATGCATCAAAATCAAAGACGAAAACAGGCGCAGGGAAGGTGAGGCACCAAAAAAGCAAAGTGATGTGTCGGTTCCTTGCTCCCAGGGGAGGTGATGCATCAGTTCCTTCCTGCCATGGGAGGTGATGTGTCAGTTCCTTACATCAGCGCAGGTGAAGTGATGCATCGGTCCTTACTGTGAGAGGAGGTGATGTGTTGATCTCCGGACACGCGACCTCGTTCCTTACTGCTGGGTCACGTTGATGAAGAATTTGGTGTACAGGAACAAGGTGTTGAAAAATCGCAATGCGCTGGGTCGATGTGGTGGTGACGGAACAGGCGCTACACCAATTTTCCAGCCGTGAACCAGGTGAGGCGTCGATTTCTTCAGCCTCACAGCAGGGCCCACATCAGAGTCAGAGCAGAAGTCAGTGACACTGTGCTTGAGACTCAGGTTGTAGCGATCTTTTACCCGCACGGCAGGAACTGCATCGATCTTTTTGCCGTACCGCAGCAATGCCTTGGTTTTTCAGCTGCACAGTGGTGCTGTGTCGGCAAAACAAGCCCTGAGAGTCGATGCATGAATGTTCTTAGTTCTTAGCAGCAAACCACCTCCAATGGCATCAGCACCACTTGGCAGTTGAGAACTCCCAGCAGGGGAGTTCAGGGATTGCAGGTGAAGTCTTTGATGGCCCAGAGACTTCTTAACAGGAGGCAAGCACACAAAAGCCCATGGAGAAATTTGGCAGTAGGATACAGAAAGCAAAGTCCAGTCCTTTCACTCCCAGGACAGAAGCAGCAAGCAGAAGGCCAGCACAACAAAGCAACAGACAGAGTGTCAGTCCCTCCTACAGCATCCAGCGCTTCTTCTTAGCAGAATGTCCTTTAGTCCAGCAGTCTTCTGAAGGTTTGGTGTTACAGCTCCAGTACTTATACCAGTGTCTCCCTTTGAACTAGGCAAACTTCAAAGGAACATCTTTGTAGTGCACACGACCCTGCATTTCCCTGACCTGGCACCAGATACACTACAAGGGGTTGGAGACAGCTTTACATGAGGAAAGGCAGGGCCCTCTTCAGGTGTCAATGACAACTCCTCCCACCACTCTAGCTCAGAAAGCTCCATCAGTCTGGTGAATGGCCATCAGGATATTCAGGACAATCCACAGCTTAGTGTGACTGTCTAGAGGTAACACACAAACAGCCCAACTGTCACTCTCCCTCAGACGTGGATTCCACAGACAGGCAGAGTCACAGAATGGTAAAGCAAGAAAATGACCACTTTCTAAATGTGGCATTTTCAGACCTGCAATTTAAAAACCAACTTCACCAAAAGCTGTATTTCCAAATTGTGAGTTCAGAGACCCCAAACTCCAAATCTTTCCCAACTGGAAGTTACACTTGTAAGATGTTACAAGGCAGCTCCAATGATAACCCATGGGAGAGATAGTCCTTGCAGTAGTGAAAGTAGCAGTATTTCACTATCAGGACATGTAAAACACTTCAGTACATGTCCTACCTTTTAAATACTCTGCACTCTGCCCATGAGGCTACCTTGGGCCTACCTTAGGCGTGCCTTACATGTAGCAAAAGTGAAGGTTTGGGCCTGGCAAGTGGTTGCACTAGCCAGTTCGAAATGGCAGTTTAAAACTGCACACACAGACACTGCAGTGGCAGGTTTGAGACATGTTTGCAGAGCTACTTATGTGTGTGGCGCAATCTGTGCTACACGCCCTCTAGTATCATTTGATTTACAGGTCCTGGGCACACCTGGGGATATATTATGTATTAGGATGCACTTTCCCTGTTTGCGCCTGGCGCACCTTAAAACAGGGGCGCCAGGCGCAAGCAGAGAAAGTTCACCCTATTACATAGAATGTGCTGCCCCCAGGGCAGCTGCAAACTCATGCTGCCCTGGGGGCAACGCATTCATGTGAAATACAGAACAGCTTTAAAGCAGCTGCTCCATGTTTCGCTGTGCAGGCAGCAACCCGTCTGCACTTTTAAAGGGGATTAGAGATCCCCTTGCAGGCAGGTGCATGGGGGGACTGCACCCACCTGCAAGGGGATGTATGGGGGTCCACATAACCCACCTTCCCCCCTCCAGAGGGCTTCTCCCAGGTCTAACACACTTCATCATACGATAGCACTCTGCCCTTCTTGATGTTATGCGACATGTATATGGATATTTGTTTAAAAGAGAAACACCAGTTTGAAGAGATTTTCAAAGTGTTTATTCTCTAAAAGCGACAGCCTCCATCAGCCACAACAGCTGTTCAGTCAGTGCTCATCCACCACTCCAACTGGCATAACCAACTGATAGTAGAATGTTGGCATACAGCACGGCTGGAGGAGCGTGGGGGGGGACAAGGGCTGGACCAGGTGAGGAAGAAAGGGGCATGCATAACTGTAAATGTATTTAACAAGTGACATGTGGACAAATGACAACACACCTTCCTCCTATATAAAATAGAACAAGCTTATATCAATATAAGCAGCACACATAACATTTTCACAGATATATCGTAATAGCCCAACTGAAAGCTTATAAACACTGCAGAAATACTTGGAATGTGAGAACTGTAATTAATCCAGTAATGGGGGGAACCCCACGTGCTGAAATTACATATGGGTCATTGCCGGATGTAATCCTTGTGCCACACCGGAACCGTGTGATGTCTAGCATTCCTATGACTCTCCCCTGCAATGGAACTTTCACCAGAATTCTCTCTGCACTTGTTGATCAAAGAAGGGTGACATGGTAACAACCTATCCTTACTCCACGACCTCCCATTCTCGAGAGTAACTACATTTTTCCCCACATCCACCTCCTTCATAGGTTTAGAAAATGTGCTTCCTCCTTTTTTGGCATGGTCCTGATTGTTTAACTAAAACCAAATCTGCAACATTCCACTCCCCATCTTTGGTATCATATCTTCAAGTTTAGAAAGCTTTATTGAAAATGATAAATATAGTAAAACATCATTACAAAAACATGTGGCAATAAATGAAAAATGGAATGATATTGGAACAACATACATGTGAGTCAGTCCCAAAAAGGGAAATAAAAATATACTAAGGTAAAAGAGCCTTTTAAAGTTTTTTTAGAGAGGATGGGAAAAGAGAGAGAAAAAGAGATGGGGGAGGGAGAGAGGGGGTGGCAAAAAAAATGCATAATCAATAACAAATAATACTATAAACGTTTAAGAGTAAACAGGTGAAAGGATAACAGTGGGTACTTTAAAAAGAAAATGGGTGACTCAAGAAGCATGTCTGGAAAGAAAAACGGTTAAAGGTGACCATAACAAGTCCTTTTTAATTAATAGAGGTGTTGAGGTGGCGTAGGCACGATCCAACCTGTGATGGTGACATAACAAGTTCCACCAAGCATGGTATGAAATCTTTGAAGTGTCTTTCCAGTTGGTTGTAATGATCTGAAAAGAAATAGCTAAGTAAAGGTCTATACATTTATGCACATTACATAGAACATTCCATAAAGGTGAGGAACCTCCCAAAAATATATGTACAATCTCGAAGGGGAATTCAGTGGATAGAATATCATTTAGTTTTGACCAAATACGAGACCATAGGGATTTAACCAACGGGCAATGAAAAAACATATGGAGAAAATCACTATCTTCACAAGAGCAAGACCAACACTTTTTGGACTCTAGTAGTCTAAATTTGTGCAGCTCAGAGGGAGTGAAAAAGAGTCTGTTGCAAACAAAATATAAAGTCTGTGTAGTATTAGCAGAGCGGGAAGAGGTGTGTATTTTGGACCATATAGAATCCCAAGTCTGAAATGAAAACTCCTGGCCTAGATCCTTTTCCCACAAGAGTTCCAATTTAGATTTAGGTCTATCTTCAGCAGGACGGGAGAATAATTTGTAGATTGTAGCAGCCTTAAGGGGATTAGAAATGTCTAGTGAGGGGGAAGAAGCATGAACAGGAGTGGTAGGCGAACAACCCAGAGAAAGGTCAAGAGTCAGGGAGGCCTTCAGTAAAGGATATTGGAAAGAGTGTGTGTTAGAAATGCCAAACGAGTCACGAATATCTAAAAATTCCCTCGGAATGTTATCCTTCAGTAAATGGTGAAACGTGATGATACCTTTATCAATCCATTCCTTCCAAAAAAGCGCCCTGTTGTTGATCTTTAAGGATTTGTTATACCAGATTGGGGTTTGGGAAAAAAAATCATCATAGGGGAGATATGAGCGAAACAGGGAAAGAGCAAGGGCTTTGGAGTGATTAAATAAGGGAGTGGAAAAACGCTTCGGGGGCTGAGACAAGCGAGTGGCTGTGAGGAATGAGAAGGGTAAACGTTGCGCGAGTTCTAATGAACTCCAAGCAGTTAAGGGAGGGGGAGAAGAGTCAGTTAAAAAAGGCCATATTTGTTTTAACGTAAAGGCAGAGTGATATCGATGAAGGTTAGGGAAGTTGACTCCTCCTAAATCTTTGGGTTGTTGAAGACGGGCAAGAGAGATCCTGGCTTTACAATTATTCCATAAAAAGTTTGTTAGGGGACGATTTATGGTGCTAAAAAAAGAGAGCGGAACAGAAACCGGGAGCATTGAGAGATAAAAATTGATAATGGGGAGAAGCATCATTTTAATAGTAGCTAGTCTCCCCCACCAGTATAAGAAAAGAAGAGACCAGCTTTCAATGAGGGCGGAGAGTTTTTTAAGTATATCTGCATGATTAATTTTGATAGTTTCTTTGATAGTGTTAGCGTAAAGAACGCCTAAACATTTAATACTCCTGGGATTCCATTCAAAACCAGAACCATGAAACATATGAGAAAGGCAGTATTTGTTTAAGGGTAAAACTTCAGATTTATCAATATTTAGGGGCCTATTACGATGGCGGGCGGAGACACGACCGCGGTGCCAGCGGTGGCCTTAACACCCATTTACCGCACGCCGCCAGCGGTCTTCACGCCCGCCATATTAGGATGGCCACACATTGCACATTTCCCGCCCGCTGCGGTGCGACGCCGATCGCCATCAAAGTGCGCCCGCCACCGCGGCGGAGTGAGCCAATCACCACACACCGCCATGCGGAATGACGTCCCGTACGCCGAAGAAATCACGATGCCGGAAACAGGGCAGCACACCGCGACAGAGAAACCGCACAGCGAAAGACGGTGGAGACATCACAGTGGAGACAGAAAAGAAACACCCGGGACACACCGCGATGGATCCTGCCCTACACGCCTTCCCGGTGCTGTACATGATCCACCACCTGCAAGTTATCCACCGCCGCGGACGCCTCCGCAGGTACGAACAGACACAACAGTGCAAGTAACACAATACACAGCTCCAGGGTGGAAAAACATCGCATGGGAACACCACACACCCCTGTGGGGACAGGCACACAGCCATCACTGCACACACACATGACCCACCTGTGACAAAAACATCTCCCCACATACTGCCCACCCATGTACCGCATTCATGAACAAATGTCCCGGTCACGTCACCGCCGCGGTCAGTGTGCATGAAACCATGCACACAACGCAGAGCACAGGGCCAGCGCATGCCAAGGGCACCGTACAAATCGCACAGAGCCACACCTCCATCCAAACACACCAGCTACCTCCCTGAAGGGACACAACATGTGCCTCACAAGTGCCACTCCTGCACAACTACCACACAACTACAGCCACACCATGCCCCATGTCCCAACAACTGCATATACAGCCACAGCAGGACCCTTTGCAAAGGAACACATAGCACAGAAGCCCAGGCCCCAGCCAACACACACACCACAACAACATCACACACAAGCCAAGAACACTGAGGCCAGGCACAAAATGTACACACACACAGATGAGGACCAAACACTTCACTGCACACACTACCTGACAAGTCACACACACACACACACACACCACCCTGACTCACAGCTACATACACACACCACATGCCAGCAGTAATGGAGGACAACATATAGGAAAGCCAAAGTGAGGTGCCCACAAATGGAAGGGCAGTGACACAACCATCAAGCATGTGTGATGCACATGCAAGACAAGACACATGTGAGAACACACACAGCCCATCACAGCACACATGGCTGACACAGTCAGTCAACACAAACCACGGTCACCCCAATGCAACAACTCCTGGAGACAGCAAGGACACCCATGTATAGGCACAGGGATGTAAGGAAGGCCCTGAACTCAAACACTGACCAGCCACACATAGGCATCCAAATACTGGATGAGACAATGTCTGCTGCACAACACACAGGGCCCAGTGACACACTACATGACAGCCAAGCACAAGTAGGATATGTCACACATACCTCCTCCCACAACAGCAACACACAATACTGCCATGTGCACAAAACACAACCACAGGGCTAAACAAGTACACATATAGGCACACCACTCCAGGGTCACACATGGCAGTAGTTGACAATGCAGGTGCACACACATCCACAGTCACAACAAAGTCACCCCCTTCACACCATACACTTCTCCACCACCCAAGTGCACACATTGGAAGTAAGCCATGGGACCTGGATAACTCATCACCACAAGATGTCCATACACCGACACTGATTGGCACACAGAAAGGAAGCTCACACAGACCCCATGACCCTGGCCTGCCTGCCTGTAAGCCTGTGCCCAAACTCCCACCCTGTGCTGCCATTGCCCACAAACCTGACATGTGTCCACCATAGATAACATGAGCCAAGAAGGAAGATGACTACAAGATTTCATTGCCAACCACCTGCACTGCACCCATAAGTATCACAGTCATGTAGAAATGAAGTGCCTCCCACCCCTGCAAAAAAATGAAATGTGACACAACCCATTGGCAATGTCGAAGTGGCATACTGAGCCTGTGACACAGTAAACCATGCACACACAGAAACAACTTTATTCAGGAAGGACACTGACACAACTCACTGCAGGACCAACTGTGTTTATTCACAATTTGCATATAGAGACAACAAATTTGGGCAACAGCAAAGCCAGTGGGCATTTCAATATGCACAGTATTTACATGAAAAGCTGCACAGGCAGGGGGCAAACAGCAGTGAACAACAAGGCCAGTGGCCAGGACACTGTGCAGGTGAGGTACATGAGAAGCTGCACAGGCAAGGGGCAAACAGCAGTGAACAACAAGGCCATTGGCCAGTACAATGTGCAGATGAAGTCCATTAGATCCTGCACAGGCAAGGGGCAAACAGCAGTGAACAGCAAGGCCAGTGGCCAGTCCAATGTGCAGATTAAGTCCATGAGAAGCTGCACAGGCAGGGGGCACATAGCAGTGAACAGCAAGGCCAGTGGCCAGTCCAATGTGCAGAGTGAGTCCATGAGAAGCTGCACAGGCAGGGGGCAAACAGCAGTGAACCACAAGGCAAGTACAATGTGCAGAGTAGTTACATCAGAAGCTGCACAGGCAAGGGGCAAACAGCAGTGAACAACAAGGCCAGTGGGCAGGACAAAGTGCAGAGTGAGTCCATGAGAAGCTGCACAGGCAGGGGGCAAACAGCAGTGAACCACAAGGCAAGTACAATGTGCAGAGTAGTTACATCAGAAGCTGCACAGGCAAGGGGCAAACAGCAGTGAACAACAAGGCTAGTGGCCAGGACACAGTGCAGGTGAGGTACATGAGATCCTGCACAGGCAAGGGGCAAACAGCAGTGAACAGCAAGGCCAGTGGCCAGGACACAGTGCAGGTGAGGCACATGAGAAGCTGCACAGGCAAGGGGCACACAGCAGTGAACAGCAAGGCCAGTGGCCAGTCCAATATGCAGATTAAGTCCATGAGAAGCTGCACAGGCAGGGGGCACACAGCAGTGAACGACAAGGCCAGTGGGCAGGACAAAGTGCAGAGTGAGTCCATGATAAGCTGCACAGGCAGGGGGCACACAGCAGTGAACAACAAGGCCAGTGGGCAGGACAAAGTGCAGAGTGAGTCCATGAGAAGCTGCACAGGCAGGGGGCAAACAGCAGTGAACCACAAGACAAGTACAATGTGCAGAGTAGTTACATCAGAAGCTGCACAGGCAAGGGGCAAACAGCAGTGAACAACAAGGCCAGTGGCCAGGACACAGTGCAGGTGAGGTACATGAGAAGCTGCACAGGCAAAGGGCAAACAGCTGTGAACAACAAGGCCATTGGCCAGTACAATGTGCAGATGAAGTCCATTAGATCCTGCACAGGCAAGGGGCAAACAGCAGTGAACAGCAAGGCCAGTGGGCAGGACAATGTGCAGATGAAGTCCATTAGATCCTGCACAGGCAAGGGGCAAACAGCAGTGAACAGCAAGACCAGTGGGCAGGACAAAGTGCAGAGTGAGTCCATGAGAAGCTGCACAGGCAGGGGGCACACAGAAGTGAACCACAAGGCCAGTGGGCAGGACAAAGTGCAGAGTGAGTCCATGAGAAGCTGCACAGGCAGGGGGCACACAGCAGTGAACCACAAGGCCAGTGGGCAGGACAAAGTGCAGAGTGAGTCCATGAGAAGCTGCACAGGCAGGGGGAACACAGCAGTGAACAACAAGGCCAGTGGGCAGGACAAAGTGCAGAGTGAGTCCATGAGAAGTTGCACAGGCAGGGGGCAAACAGCAGTGAACCACAAGGCAAGTACAATGTGCAGAGTAGTTACATCAGAAGCTGCACAGGCAACGGGCAAACAGCAGTGAACAACAAGGCCAATGGCCAGGACACAGTGCAGGTGAGGTACATGAGATCCTGCACAGGCAAGGGGCAAACAGCAGTGAACAACAAGGCCAGTGGCCAGGACACAGTGCAGGTGAGGTACATGAGAAGCTGCCCAGGCAAGGGGCAAACAGCAGTGAACAACAAGGCCATTGGCCAGTACAATGTGCAGATGAAGTCCATTAGATCCTGCACAGGCAAGGGGCAAACAGCAGTGAACAGCAAGGCCAGTGGGCAGGACAAAGTGCAGAGTGAGTCCATGAGAAGCTGCACAGGCAAGGGGCAAACAGCAGTGAAACACAAGGCAAGTACAATGTGCAGAGTAGTTACATCAGAAGCTACACAGGGAATGTATGCAACTCTACCATGCCATGCCCAGCAACAGAGTAATGGCCTGACAATGGGCATCACATGCACCCTGTGGACAGACAGGTGTGTGAGGGTGACCACCACTCAGATGGGGCTGTCTGTTGGACTTGGAGCTGACTGTGTGTTGGGGTCAGTTGGAGGACTGCCCTGGGCAGTGGGAGTAACAACTGTGGAAGAGCCAACTGTGCATGTGGTAGCTGGGGGGCTGCTTGGACCAGGTGGGGTGGTGGCCCGGGGAGGTGGACTCATGCCCTGGTGAGACACAGTGTGTGCCGGAGATTGTGGAGGGGTGCCTCTCCACTTCTTGGGGATCCTGAAAGGCTTCCCTGTCTGGGGATTGAGGGGAACTGGGGCAGACACAACAGGTGACCCCAACACCAAAGCTGATTCTGGTGTGGATGGTGACCCCCTCTGGGGACATGCTGGAACCCGCTGTGCGCTTGCCTGGTGTTTGCCGCCGCCCTGCCTCCCTCTGTCCACCAGCTTTGCCCCCTACAGTGTCCTCCTGTGCTGGCTTCACAGGGCTTGGGATGGGAGTGGAGGTCAAGGATGGATTATCCATGGGGCCCTCATCCTGTGTAATGTTTGCAGGCAACACCTTCTCTGTGTGTGTGGAAACTGTCTTTTGCCTCTGCGAGACGTCTTTGGGACAGGGAGTCTTTGGCAGGGGAGGAAGGTGAGGCCTGTGACCCTGATGCTTTTTCTTTGCTTTGTGGCCCTTGCTGTCGCCTGATGGGCTTTTCTCTCTGCGCTCTGGGGTGGCCTTACTCTTATGTGGGGATGGTGTCTGCGCCCTAGTACGGCTTGGGTTGCTGCTGCTCCTGTGTGCTGCGGGTTCTGTATCAGGACTTTGGGGTCCGTTGGGCATTGTCACTGTTGTCAGAGGTGCACAGTGACACGGGGCCGGACCGAGTGCTGGGAGCCGCTCCCTGACTATGTGCCTGTTGCAGGGCTGCTGTCTTAGTTGATAACAAGGACTGCACAGTCCGGTGTAGCCCACCTAAGTCGGAATGTAAGCCCTCCATGAAAGCTATAACCTGCCCCAACTTTTTGTCGTGCTCTTGGAAGGCATTGAGAAGTGCTGTCTGCCCCACACCCAGCTGGCACAATAGCTCGACTGCTTCTGCACTGAGGGCAGCAGGGCTGACATGGGCTGGGGCAGCTGTGCCTGGGGTGAAGGTGACTCTTCCCTTCCTACTCGTGCGGACACGGGCAGCACCAGTGGAGGTTGAAGGGAGGCTGGGCACTGGACGCTGTGTGGTGGAAGAGGAGGCAGAGTCCCCGTTCCCTGTACCCCCCAACATGGATGTGTCACCGCTGGCATCAGATGAGGTAGAGCTTTGTGTCTCCAGCTGTGAAACCTCTAGCAGACTCCTGTCCCCCTCCTCGGCGCTGGTCACATCTGTGTCAGTCAGCTCCTGTGCGGCTGTTGCACTGGAAGCCTCACCACTGGTGTCCGTCCCCTCTCCTCTGCACATACGGGAGCTGCTGCATAGGAGAGAGAAGTACTGTGAGATGAGTGGCATCAACAGAACTAACACGTGCCAATACATCTGCATCCTAGAAAGAGGTGTGCAGCACATTGCATGCCACCCTGTGCACACATATATCTTGCCACCCAAAATTTCTACACAACGGTGCATGTCCGCCACACATCCTGCCATAAGTGCCCCAGGTGATTCACACAGCACACCATCCTGCAGTTGGCTCACATCAGACACAGCCCCAAAATGGCCTGTGCACACACACTGTCCCGATGTTGGCAAGGATGAACACCACGACATGGTGCACATCACCTACATGTGTGGAGCAGTAGGGGACCACACAGACTACAACATACCAGCCCACAATGACCCTGCACACATGCCATCCACCATATCGAGTCCATGGGCACATCTACTGTTGCACATTGGCCTCAGATGTCTGACTGGCAGACATCTGAGGTTTGGAATTGAACGCATTCATTGAAACCCATTCACAGTTGACACACTGGCATTCCCATCCATCAGAATTCACACACTACCCCACAGCAGAAGGTACCTGAAGGCCACAACTCCAAATGTAAGAGAGATGCACAGTGCTAAAACTCACTTCATGAACCGCCATTTAGGCAAAAGCATGGCACATACACCCAGCACAGAGGCCACTCACAAAACATTGCACCACACAACCAATGTCACACAGCTGACAATTTGCACACTCTGTAGACACATGCACCCACTCCCAGCCAAAGGCAGCCTGCAACACATACTCACCCCTGGCTCGCTGCTGATGCTCCTTCAGTCGTCTGTCCAGCTCAGGTTGTGTGACAGCCAGGATGCGGGCCATTAGTGGTGTCATGCTGCGCCTAGCCAACCTGCCAGTCCGAGGGAGCAGCCCCAGCGTCATCTCGGCCACGTTCTTGCTCACCCGGCAGATGTCGTCCCACCTTTTACGACAGTTGTCTGCGCCTACGGTTTGACACACCCAGATCCCGGACTCTGGAGGCAATGGCCCTTCACACGGCTTTACGCTGGTGGACCTTCAGCTGCAGGCATGGGAGACAAGAGGGGTGAGGTTCCAGTGACACAGTGCACAATAACAACACAACGAAAATGCAGTAGCACGACAGTGACTCATCCAAAACTCCAGCTACAACTGTCACATAGCCAACAATTGCTCTGAACATGGTGCAATGTCATTGGTCAATCAGACGTACAGGCATGCATGTTCGATGGTGGACACAGTACCTCAAAAGAAACAATTGATGGACGGAATGCTGGACAATGCAAACATTCACCCCCAGTCACAAGGATCTGGGTTTAATCCATCATTCTTTTGCTCACCACACCACCCCAGTTTGGACCCAGCCATATGCAAATCAGTCTTGACCCTGTTCCTTGTGGGAACAGTCCAGCCCGAACTGCCAAGCCAGGTCCTCCCTGGACCGGAAACAAGCATCCTGGGACCGGTTTCAGGGCATCACCCTTCTTCAGCCAGGCTAGCTTGAATCCAGTGGTGTGGTGAGCACGGGACCCACGTCTGGGCATACCCTTCCCACTTAGGGCAACATATGCAAAAGAAACAATTGATGGACGGAATGCTGGACAATGCAAACATTCACCCCCAGTCACAAGGATCTGGGTTTAATCCATCATTCTTTTGCTCACCACACCACCCCAGTTTGGACCCAGCCATATGCAAATCAGTCTTGACCCTGTTCCTTGTGGGAACAGTCCAGCCCGAACTGCCAAGCCAGGTCCTCCCTGGACCGGAAACAAGCATCCTGGGACCGGTTTCAGGGCATCACCCTTCTTCAGCCAGGCTAGCTTGAATCCAGTGGTGTGGTGAGCACGGGACCCACGTCTGGGCATACCCTTCCCACTTAGGGCAACATATGCAAAAGAAACAATTGATGGACGGAATGCTGGACAATGCAAACATTCACCCCCAGTCACAAGGATCTGGGTTTAATCCATCATTCTTTTGCTCACCACACCACCCCAGTTTGGACCCAGCCATATGCAAATCAGTCTTGACCCTGTTCCTTGTGGGAACAGTCCAGCCCGAACTGCCAAGCCAGGTCCTCCCTGGACCGGAAACAAGCATCCTGGGACCGGTTTCAGGGCATCACCCTTCTTCAGCCAGGCTAGCTTGAATCCAGTGGTGTGGTGAGCACGGGACCCATGTCTGGGCATACCCTTCCCACTTAGGGCAACATATGCAAAAGAAACAATTGATGGACGGAATGCTGGACAATGCAAACATTCACCCCCAGTCACAAGGATCTGGGTTTAATCCATCATTCTTTTGCTCACCACACCACCCCAGTTTGGACCCAGCCATATGCAAATCAGTCTTGACCCTGTTCCTTGTGGGAACAGTCCAGCCCGAACTGCCAAGCCAGGTCCTCCCTGGACCGGAAACATGCATCCTGGGACCGGTTTCAGGGCATCACCCTTCTTCAGCCAGGCTAGCTTGAATCCAGTGGTGTGGTGAGCACGGGACCCACGTCTGGGCATACCCTTCCCACTTAGGGCAACATATGCAAAAGAAACAATTGATGGACGGAATGCTGGACAATGCAAACATTCACCCCCAGTCACAAGGATCTGGGTTTAATCCATCATTCTTTTGCTCACCACACCACCCCAGTTTGGACCCAGCCATATGCAAATCAGTCTTGACCCTGTTCCTTGTGGGAACAGTCCAGCCCGAACTGCCAAGCCAGGTCCTCCCTGGACCGGAAACAAGCATCCTGGGACCGGTTTCAGGGCATCACCCTTCTTCAGCCAGGCTAGCTTGAATCCAGTGGTGTGGTGAGCACGGGACCCACGTCTGGGCATACCCTTCCCACTTAGGGCAACATATGCAAAAGAAACAATTGATGGACGGAATGCTGGACAATGCAAACATTCACCCCCAGTCACAAGGATCTGGGTTTAATCCATCATTCTTTTGCTCACCACACCACCCCAGTTTGGACCCAGCCATATGCAAATCAGTCTTGACCCTGTTCCTTGTGGGAACAGTCCAGCCCGAACTGCCAAGCCAGGTCCTCCCTGGACCGGAAACAAGCATCCTGGGACCGGTTTCAGGGCATCACCCTTCTTCAGCCAGGCTAGCTTGAATCCAGTGGTGTGGTGAGCACGGGACCCACGTCTGGGCATACCCTTCCCACTTAGGGCAACATATGCAAAAGAAACAATTGATGGACGGAATGCTGGACAATGCAAACATTCACCCCCAGTCAAAAGGATCTGGGTTTAATCCATCATTCTTTTGCTCAACACACCACCCCAGTTTGGACCCAGCCATATGCAAATCAGTCTTGACCCTGTTCCTTGTGGGAACAGTCCAGCCCGAACTGCCAAGCCAGGTCCTCCCTGGACCGGAAACAAGCATCCTGGGACCAGTTTCAGGGCATCACCCTTCTTCAGCCAGGCTAGCTTGAATCCAGTGGTGTGGTGAGCACGGGACCCATGTCTAGGCATACCCTTCCCACTTAGGGCAACATATGCAAAAGAAACAATTGATGGACGGAATGCTGGACAATGCAAACATTCACCCCCAGTCACAAGGATCTGGGTTTAATCCATCATTCTTTTGCTCACCACACCACCCCAGTTTGGACCCAGCCATATGCAAATCAGTCTTGACCCTGTTCCTTGTGGGAACAGTCCAGCCCGAACTGCCAAGCCAGGTCCTCCCTGGACCGGAAACAAGCATCCTGGGACCGGTTTCAGGGCATCACCCTTCTTCAGCCAAGCTAGCTTGAATCCAGTGGTGGGGTGAATGTATGACATTGTTCTGCATTCTGTCCATCAACTGTTGTTTTTGCATTTGTCACCCCGAGTGGGACGGGTATGCCCAGACGTGGGTCCCGTGCTCTCCATGCCACTGGAATCAAGCTATCCTGGCTGAAGAGGGGTGAAACCCCGAAACCGGTCCTAGGATGCTTGTTTCCAGTCCAGGGAGGACCTGGCTTGTCAGTTCGGGCTGGACTGTTCCCATGAGGCACAGGGTCAAGACTGATTTGCATATGGCTGGGTCCAAACTGGAATGGCATGGTGAGCAAAAAAACGATGGATTTAGGCCCAGATCTCTGTACTGGGGTGAATGTATGACATTGTTCTGCATTCTGTCCATCAACTGTTGTTTTTGCATCGGACACAGTACCTCCACATCCCATTCACATGCAGGATACCAACACAGCAAGCAAAGTGTAGTCTGCCTGCAGCTACTGTCTGCAGTTACCTACAACTACACATAGAGAAGATAGCAAAACATGTGTCATGTTGTTGGACTCACTGTGTCCAACACTGCGCAGACCTAAGGGCCCGATTCACATAACTAACTTACGACAAAATCCTAAACTTACTACCATTTTGGAATTCACAGAATGAACTTACTCATTTTGGTATTCACAGAATAAACTTACTCATTTTGGTATTCACAGAAGACACTTACACATTTTGTGTAACTTACACATTTTGTGTAACTTACTCATTTTGTGTAACTTACACATTTTGGTATTCACAGAAGGCACTTACTCATTGATGAGTAAGTGCCTTCTGTGAATACCAAAATGAGTAAGTTCATTCTGTGAATACCCAAATGTGTAAGTTCATTCTGTGAATACCCAAATGTGTAAATTCATTCTGTGAATACCAAAATTGTTGTAAGTTTAGGATTTTGACGTAAGTTAGT
Organism: Calotriton arnoldi; assembly: GCA_963921515.1. Lineage (NCBI taxonomy): Eukaryota > Metazoa > Chordata > Amphibia > Caudata > Salamandridae > Calotriton > Calotriton arnoldi. The sequence goes on along the minus strand of CAWUFW010018891.1, from coordinate 41,902 downwards.
TCTGTGAATCAGGCCCTATGAGTCCTAGCCCTGTGAAAGCCTCACTGTGTCCTGGAACTCACATTGAGTGACAACAACTGTCATACACACACCCTTCTCCCACGCCTGCTCCTGTGCAATCTACATGGCAGAGATGGGACTTAGATGAAGAGGCGTGAGCCAAACACACATGGTACACACTGTACATGCAGTGATGTGGACATGTGGCATTCGGCGGGGACTGTGCAGGGCAGGTGGACTGACACTGAGTGGGTTAATTGGGAGAAACACAGCCATTCACACAAACGCTAACTGGCCAGACTCCTGCATCACCAAAATACAGCTGCACTGTATGGCTGACACTACAGGACATGTCCCTCTACTCAGGATAGGCATGCAGGGTAACGTGTGAAAGAGCCCACCAAGCCCTTCCCGCTGTAGTAAACATGATAGGCAGTGCATGTCAGAGCCCCACAACCACTGACACATACCGAAGCACCTCCACCCCACGTGTGCACACCCTGCACTCTCACTCACAGTCTGGGAGACTTACCACGACATTAGGGCCACCATAAAGCCTTGGGTACTGTGCAAGCACCCCGTCTACCAGGACCCCAAGCTCCTCACTGGTGAAGGGACTGGCATGGATCTTCTGAGTCCTCGACATCACAATGGACATGTGGCAGCAGCAGCACGTTGAGGGTGGCAGTCAGCAGTCCCTTGAGGCAGCAGCAGCAGGTGCAGGGTGGCAGCCAGCAGTCCCTTGAGGCAGCAGGTGGAGGGTGGCAGCCAGCAGTCCTTTGAGGCAGCAGGTGGAGGGTGGCAGCCAGCAGTCCCTTGAGGCAGCAGCAGCAGGTGCAGGGTGGCAGCCAGCAGTCCCTTGAGGCAGCAGGTGGAGAGTGGCAGCCAGCAGTCCCTTGAGGCAGCAGCAGCAGGTGCAGGGTGGCAGCCAGCAGTCCCTTGAGGCAGCAGGTGGAGGGTGGCAGCCAGCAGTCCCTTGAGGTAGCAGCAGCAGGTGGAGGGTTGTCAGTCAGCAGTCCCTGGTAGCTGTGGGAATGTGGTGCGCCCTCCCACACATATATAGGCCCCTGGGGCTGTGTCAGTGGTCCCAGTGTGCTGCAATTGGTGTACCAGGTCTGCCTCATTCAAATACATCCAATGTCCGCCTCCGCGGTGGCGGTGCACACCTACCACGATTTTCAAACTCACATCAGGCTACCGCGAGGCTGCTTCCCATTGGCTGCAGGGGCATGGTCCATGCCGGTGACACACCGTAGGATGCATGTGCGCGCTACCACGGTGGTGCATCTTTTGAATGCCTCCAGTGACCGCCTCCGCGGGGGTGTTGCACGCCTACCGCGATTTTCAAACTCGCATCAGGCTAACGCAAGGCTGCTTCCCATTGGCTGCAAGGGCATGGTCCATGCCGGTGCCACACCACAGGGGCCAGGCGGTAGGCACCGCCATATATCTGCCAGATAGTGCCTGGAGTGACCGTGATTTGGGTTGCGGTGCATGGTGACCGCCATTGTCACATACAAATCTGGCGGTGTCACCCGCAATCGTGCCTGGGTTATGGGCGGTGCCACACCACAGGGGCCAGGCGGAAGGCACCGCCATATATCTGCCAGACAGTGCCTGGAGGGACCGTGATTTGGGTTGCGGTGCATGGTGACTGCCATTGTCACATACAAATCTGGCGGTGTCACCCGCGATCGTGCCTGGGTTATGGGCGGTGCCACACCACAGGGGCCAGGTGGTAGGCACCGCCATATATCTGCCAGACAGTGCCTGGAGTGACCGTGATTTGGGTTGCGGTGCATGGTGACCACCATTGTCACATACAAATCTGGCGGTGTCACCCACGATCGTGCCTGGGTTATGGGCAGTGCCACACCACAGGGGCCAGGCGGTAGGCACCGCCATATATCTGCCAGACAGTGCCTGGAGGGACCGTGATTTGGGTTGCAATGCATGGTGACCACCATTGTCACATACAAATCTGGCGGTGTCACCCGCGATCGTGCCTGGGTTATGGGCGGTGCCACACCACAGGGGCCAGGCGGTAGGCACCACCATATATCTGCCAAACAGTGCCTGGAGTGACCGTGATTTGGGTTGCAGTGCATGGTGACCACCATTGTCACATACAAATCTGGCGGTGTCATCCGCGATCGTGCCTGGGTTATGGGCGGTGCCACACCACAGGGGCCAGGCGGTAGGCACCGCCATATATCTGCCAGACAGTGCCTGGAGTGACCGTGATTTGGGTTGCGGTGCATGGTGACCGCCATTGTCACATACAAATCTGGTGGTGTCACCCGCGATCGTGCCTGGGTTATGGGCGGTGCCACACCACAGGGGCCAGGCGGTAGGCACCGCCATATATCTGCCAGACAGTGCCTGGAGTGAGCGTTAATGGAGTTGTGGAGTAGCTGTGCTGCACCTAACGTGTCCTCCAACTCTAAGCATAGGCCAACATGTACAGTGCCCAGTGTCTCAACAATTGAAGGGTCCTCATGAGGGCAAATGCACAAAAGGGACATGTCACTCCATGTCACCAACACATACCATATATGGGTCGCCAGTACATTGCATGGTCACATACACTCGCACATGTCACATGTGCTGTGTAATGAAATGTAGACTGTCCAGTTAATGTGTTGCATAGCATATGTAGATAATGGTCAATGTCTGTGTGTGCAATGTAACGCACACTGTCGTCTCATTTACTGAACTAGGGGCATCAGCAACTGGCACATTGTCCAATGCACATGCACACACGTGTCCCCCATGCTCAGCTGGTGGTCAGTGTGTAGTTGAAGTGTGCCATGTGCAACTTGTTTTGGTAGGTGTATCAGGGCCAGCAACATGGTGTGTTCGGGTAGTATTGCAATTAGTGACATATGCTGGGGGTCATACTCACAGGTATGCACACATTTCTGTTAGTACATCACACTGTGCATGTGAATGAGCCAGAGGGGTGCACAGATGATTGCTGCTGGTAAGGGGACAGGTGTACGAGCAGTGTGCCTGATGTGTACCTACTTGTGAAGTGCCCTGTCGGTTAATGGTGCATGTTGTAAGACTTGGGAATGTGTCTGTAGAAAAAATTGATGTGATGCACATTTCATGGTCTTCTGCATTGACATCTGTGCACTTTGATCTGTCCTAGGAGGAGAAGGCCCAATATCCATCGTCCGTTCACAGTTCTGGCAGACATGGAGAATGAGGATATAATCCACAAATTCAGGCTGGACCGACAAACCCTGCAGAACCTATGTGCCATGTTGGAGCCCCACCTGCAGCCACGTCGGACATATCCAACAGCTTTCACCGCAACATCTAAGGTGATGGCATGCCTGCATTTCTTTGCAACAGGCTCATTCCAGCACACGGTCGCAAGTGCAGGCGGGATGTCACAGCCGATGTTCAGCATGGTGCTGAGGGATGTCCTGTCGGCCATGATGCTGTACAAAGACAGATTTATCCATTTTCCCAGGGGGCCTGAGTTGGTGGCTGTGAAGGGCGATTTCTATGCCCTTGGACATATCCCCCATGTCATTGGTGCAATTGATTGCACACATGTTGGGCTTGTGCCACCACAGGCACGTGAACAGGTTTACCGCAATAGGAAGCATTCACACTCGGTAAATGTTCAAGTGGTGTGCCTGGCGGACATGATCATCTCACACGTGTGTGCCAAGTTTCCTGGTTCAGCCAATGATGCCCACATCTTGCGCAGCAGCATCGTTCCTCAGTTGATGCCAATCTGCTTCCTGAGCGTGCATGGCTTGTGGGTGAGTATGCATAGTGGATTAGAGTGGTGTGTGTGTGTGACATGCTGTTGTGTTGCATTTTGGGACTGCAAGGTTAATCTGTGTCTCTCACACCCAGGTGACTCAGCATATCCAAACCGCCCGTGGTTGCTGAGCCCATTGCGGAACCCCGCACGCCAGCTGATGTGCGATACAATGATGCCCATGGGAGGACACGGCGTGTGATAGAACGGACATTTGGTCTCCTAAAATCAAGATTTCGGTGCCTGGACCGTACTGGGGGTGCCCTTATGTACTCGCCAGGGAAGGTGTGTCAGATAGTGGTGGCATGCTGCATGCTCCACAACCTGGCCATTTGCAAGGCAATACCCCTGATCCTGGATTACGATGATGAGCAGCCAAGGCCGCCGCCTGCAAATCAAGCCGGATCCAGTGACGAGGGCAGTGGAGAGGAGGAAGGGGTCGACATGCGTCAACAGCTCATCACCTGCTACTTCATTTGAAGGTGAGTGACGATGTAGAAGGGACGAAATGGTCTGAAGGTGTTGCTGTTGCTGTGTGGGTGTATGTGAGCTTGCTGACTGCAGCTTGGTGTTGACTCATTGCTGCCTGCCAATGTATGTGTGATTGGTTAGTGTGATACAGATTGTCTCTATGGTGACTGTTGCTCTGTGTAAAGTTTGTAGATCTGAGTACCTTGTTGACAAGTGTTGTGTGATGTGTGCAATGCCACACCCATACAAGTGACTCTTGTTCTGCGGTTTTCCCTAGGTCCCTTCAGCATCTCACTTGTTACCTACATTCCATTCCCCTGGACCATGTCCTACACGGTGAAGGTTGCACATCCTGTATTAAAGACGGAGCAGACACAACAACATGTGTGTAAGGTGTATTTATTTACAACTGTGACATGCGAGGGTGGAGAAAATGTGAAGGGGGAATTGAAGAAGTGAGTTGACAGTCATGGTAAATGAGATACTTGAGTAGTCCCCACAATGATGTGGAGACCCAGTCCAACAGATGGATGCCATTCACATGGCAGTGTGGTGAAGGATAGTCCAAAAGGTCAATGCAGTGGTGCAGTGGTCTGCCATCATGGCTGGTTCGGGGACTAGCGTTTGGCAGGTGCTTTGGCACGTGAGTCCCCCTGGCCTTTCCTTGGACGGCCCCTCTTGCGCTTCACTGGAGGGGCCACTGCTGCAGGAGCAGTGGTGTCTGAGGACTCACCCCCCTCTGTGGATGCAGGGGAGGATGATGAAATGTCATCCTGCTGCCCAACAGGGGGAGGCGGAGGGGTAGAATGTTGCGCTTGCCTGTCCCTCAGAACCGCCACTAGCTGCCCCAAGAGGTCCAAAATCTGTCCCATGCATGTGTCCATGGACCTCAGCAGCAGGAGGTGCTCCCGAGATTCTTCCTCTAACCGGCCCATTCGTCCCTGGGCCTGTTGGTATGCCCCAAGGACTCTGTCGATGTGGCCCAGGGCTTCCGTCCCAGGATCAGTCCCCTCTGCATGACCCTGTCCCGACCAGCTGCACTGCTGCCACGGTCCTGTCCGGTCCTCACATTGGCCCGCTGCATCCTCTCCCTGGCCTCCGCAGTCGATGTGGTGGGCTGCTCAACCCCTGGGGCAGGGAGGGTGTTGCGGACAGCTGTGGTGGTGGTGGTGGTGGTAGTAGTGGTTGACACACAGGCCGTGACAGCAGCTGTCAGATGATGGTCAGGGGCTGCAGCTGATGTGGTTGGGGGACAATGGGTGCCTGGGACTGGTTGCGGCCTGCCACACCAGATGGGCCAGCGTGGAGCTCCTCATCCAAGGAATCCAGGGAGTCCTCATCCAGTTGTCTCTGTTCCGGGGGGACTGGCTCTGCAGGGTGGTGTCATCCTCTGCAGTGAGTTCTTGGTCACCTGTGGGTCAGATGAGAAATGGTCATTGTGTTGCACCCATCAAAGTTTGTGTTAGCAGTGTTACATCAACTGTTTGTACATCCAGCAGTTGTTCACTGTACAAATTAGCATTGACCGACATCCAGTGATGCATTACAAGCTGTTGTGGTACATACATTACTTGTCCATATTGGGAGTTGTCAAGACATGACATGCACAATATAATTTTTTGACATTGACAGTCTCATGTTGGCATCCTGTTATTGATCAATCATATGTCATCCGTTTACGCGTATGTGTCACTTGTAGAGCCCTTGCAGCGGTTCTCTCTGCACAGTGAGTGAGCATTGTAGTTTCATGCATACCGTTTCAATGTGGTGTAGATATCTGTATTTGCAATTCCAGACATGCTTAAGTTTGCTTTAATTAGATCCTTGGTGGTCTGGACCACTGCTACTGTCAGATGGCATGTAGTGGTGTGCATGGTTGTGCTCGGAGTTCCATCGACATGTGTTTCAGTCATTCACACATTGGTTGCTGTCACAGTTTCATTTTCTTAGGTGTGTGCACACTATAGTTGCCAATGCTATCTGGGTGTGCAGTTGTGCATTGAGAGGCCTGGTGTCCTATGCCAACATGTTTTTTAAATGCATATCTGGCTGCATGTTGTGGCTGTTGATATGTTGTGTTTGCTGTGTTTTCCTTGTATTTGTGAGACCTCTCTGTGTGTGTAGGATGAGGGCTTCCATCTTGGTCCAGTGTGGGACAAGTCAGCATGATATGTCCACATGCCAGTTCTTTTGAAGTGTACATTGCAATGACTGACACATGCATGTAGGTGCCAGGAAGTAATGGGTCTTGTGTGCTGGCGGTCAGGTGGGCCCGTGTGAGTTGTTGTGCAAGCTTCCCAGCCCCACACACCCCGACCTGTGAGATGCGGTTACCTACCTGTGAGTTGGGTGGGTAGCATACATTGCCTGCCACATGCTTCTTATTGGGGGTGTAGTGTCCCATCCTCCATAGTGGTGGAACAGCATGCATGTTGCATTTTGTGGGACGGATAGCCAAACACACTACACCGTCTCACTGTGAAGATGGCTAACTACCGTTTGAGGTGAAGGTGAGCAATGACATGGCTATGTGACTTGGTAGAAATCTTTGGATGGAATGTGCGTGTGGTGAGCATGATGTGTGTGTGGCTTTTTGTACCCATTGATTTCAGATTACATTTGGTCATGGGGTATAGCCCCCCATCACTGTTGTCCCAGCTATCTGGCTGTGGGGTTCACTCCCCCGACATTTGAAGGCACAATAGGGCAAGGGGTATGGTCTCGTAGCACAGTGGTGACATACAGCAGGGTGAAGATCTCACCCAGCATACATTTCCACATTGTCATGGTTTCATGGTATTTGTGGACCTGAGAACATGAGCCCAGTACTGGTGAAGCAGTTGTTCCAGGGCATCCATACACTGACATGTTGTGGTCAACAGTGGTGTGTGTGTGAGATGTACTCTCCCCTGTGCAGACAATGTGTGGTTTTGGGGCCAGACTATACCAGCACTGTTCAGACAGACAGTGTGAGATGTGAACATTGTCAATGCATACACACATTGGTGGTCCAAACAAGACACCTTTGACAATTTAATTCAGACAAGGTGCTGTTCTGCAATTCAGTGCAGCACTGTGGTAGCTGGGTGTGTTGCAGGACATTTGGGATGTGCTTAGTTTAGCATTGTGAGTCCCAGCTGCAGTGTAGTTTTTGGGTGCACTGCACTTCCACTGTTTACATTGCAACACTGTGGTATGACATGGGTGATTTGCACTTTGCCATACAAACGGCCAGACACTGCTGCAGGGCAGCATGATCGTTGTTAGTGTTGCAGTGTGTGATGCCTGGCACAGTGTACACAATGTGGGTCAATTTTGAACAGTGACTTGTGCATGGTGACTACAACACAACTGTTTTGCATTATTTGTGTTGGTGACTGTGGACTAAGTGGCATGGTGTCATGTGTGGCTGCACAGACGTCACATGCCTATGAGTGGGACGAGTGCTCCATCCTGCTCAGCTGTGGGCCAAGGGGGCCTGGTGGGAGCTGTAGTGCAGGCCTCCCAAACACCCACCCACCTCCCGGTAAAGATGGCTACCTTCCTGTTAGGTGAGGGTGTAGCACACAATGGATGAGGCATGCTTCTGGGTGGGGGCAGTGCTCCATCCTGCTCAGCTGTGGGCCATGGGGGCCTGGTGGGAGTTGTAGTGCAGGCCTCCCAAACACCCACCCACCTCCCTGTAAAGATGGCTACCTACCTGTTAGGTGAGGGTGTAGCACACAATGGCTGAGGCATGCTTCTGGGGGGGCAGTGCTCCATCCTGCTCAGCTGTGGGCCAAGGGGGCCTGGTGGGAGTTGTAGTGCAGGCCTCCCAAACACCCACCCACCTCCCTGTAAAGATGGCTACCTACCTGTTAGGTGAGGGTGTAGCACACAATGGCTGAGGCATGCTTCTGGGTGGGGGCAGTGCTCCATCCTGCTCAGCTGTGGGCCAAGGGGGCCTGGTGGGAGTTGTAGTGCAGGCCTCCCAAACACCCACCCACCTCCCTGTGAAGATGGCTACCTACCTGTTAGGTGAGGGTGTAACACACAATGGCTGAGGCATGCTTCTGGGTGGGGGCAGTGCTCCATCCTGCTCAGCTGTGGGCCAAGGGGGCCTGGTGGGAGTTGTAGTGCAGGCCTCCCAAACACCCACCCACCTCCCTGTGGAGATGGCTACCTACCTGTTAGGTGAGGGTGAAGCACACAATGGCTGAGCATTCTTCTGGGTGGGGGCAGTGCTCCATCCTGCTCAGCTGTGGGCCAAGAGGGCCTGGTGGGAGTTGTAGTGCAGGCCTCCCAAACACCCACCCACCTCCCTGTAAAGATGGCTACCTACCTGTTAGATGAGGGTGTAGCACACAATGGCTGAGGCATGCTTCTGGGTGGGGGCAGTGCTCCATCCTGCTCAGCTGTGGGCCAAGGGTGCCTGGTGGGAGTTGTAGTGCAGGCCTCCCAAACACCCACCCACCTCCCTGTAAAGATGGCTACCTACCTGTTAGGTGAGGGTGTAGCACACAATGGCTGAGGCATGCTTCTGGGTGGGGGCAGTGCTCCATCCTGCTCAGCTGTGGGCCAAAGGGGCCTGGTGGGAGTTGTAGTGCAGGCCTCCCAAACACCCACCCACCTCCCTGTGAAGATGGCTACCTACCTGTTAGGTGAGGGTGAAGCACACAATGGCTGAGGCATGCTTCTGGGTGGGGGCAGTGCTCCATCCTGCTCAGCTGTGGGCCAAGGGGGCCTGGTGGGAGTTGTAGTGCAGGCCTCCCAAACACCCACCCTCCTCCCTGTAAAGATGGCTACCTACCTGTTAGGTGAGGGTGTAGCACACAATGGCTGAGGCATGCTTCTGGGTGGGGGAGGGCTACATCCTGCTCAGCTGTGGGACAAGGGGGCCTGGTGGGAGTTGTAGTGCTGGCAGCATGTACACATGTACCCATGGTGATGTTGCTAACTACCTTTGGGGGCTTCAGGGGAGTGTCTGTTGTATCTGTGAGAGATGTGTTGGGGGGAGTGTTGTGCACATGAATGAATTTGAACCTAGGAGGTATTATTTTGTAATAGTGCAAGACAGTACATTTGTGTGATGTTAGGCATTTGTTTGTACTTACCAGCCTCCACTCCCCCAGGTATTCCTGAGAGACTCTCTGGATGTAGAATGCCAAGCACCTTCTCCTCCCATTCAGTGAATGTTTTGAGTGGAACAGGAGGGCCACTGCCTGTCCTGTGAGCCAGCTCATGGTTCTTGGCTCTCTTCTTTTTGACCACTGCCTTCAGATCGTGCCACCTCTTCACGATTTCATCTCTATTGCGCGGCACGGTCCCTACTGCATTGACCTTCTCTACTATCCGTCTCCACATTTGCGTCCTTGTTGCTAGTGGTGTCTGTTGGACCTGGTTACCAAACAATTGTGGTTCTACCCTGATTATCTCATCGACCATGACCCTCAACTCACTCTCAGTGAATTTGGGCATTCTCTGTGGTGACATGGTGTGTGATGTGTCAAGGTGTTTAGGGTGCAGGTTTGGGAGTGGTAGTGGTGGTTGTGATGTGTATGGTGTGTGCTGTGCAAAGGTGTTAGAGGTGCAGGTGTGGAAGTGGTGGTGGTGGTGATGTGTGTGTGTTGTGCAGATTTGCCTCTCCTGTCATCTGTGGTGGATGTCCCCTCAGTTGTGGAGTTTTGCAAAGGATTGTGGTCTGTTGGGGGCTGGTTTTATACTGGTGTCTGTGGGTGTGTCAGGATGGGGTATTGGTAGCAGGTGTGGTGTGTGTGTGAACCTGGGATTTGTAGTTTTGGAGTTTCCCATGGGGGTGTGTCTTTGGGCTGTGTTAGCTATTTTTGGGTGACTGCCTTGTATGGTTGGGGCACTTTGTGGCCATGTTGTGTGTTTTTCTAGCAACCGCCATTTTTTTAACGGGGGGTCCGCAGTGGTGGCTCGGCTATGGCGCTTCCGCCGTCTCACTGATTTTTCAATGTTGTCGACTGCGGCGGTCGGAAACAGCGCACTGCACCGCGGGGATGTCGGGAATATCATAATTTTGATGGCGGTGTCTCCGCTGTGGTTGCGGGCGTTTGGGCTGTTTCCGCTGCAAAACCGACTGCCGCGGACGGGTTTGGGCCTTTTCCGCAGGCGTACGGCGGATTCTCGGGACTCCTTTCCGCCGCGGTTGGAGTTTTACCGCCGAGGATCCTAATCTAGCCGTCAGTTTTCCCGCTGTAGCGGCGGCGGTGTTTTCCCGCTACCATGGCGGTCGGTTGTTTTTCCGTCCGCCATCGTAATGACCTCCTTAGTTTGTAACCTGAAACGAAGGAGTATTCTTGTAATAAAGAGAAGAGAGAAGGCAGAGAAGTAGACGGATTAGAGATGTAAAGTAAGATATCATCTGCATAAGCAGTAAACTTAATATCAATATTCTGAAATTGGAAGCCTGTATAGGATGGGGAACGCCTTATTTTTTCCAAGAAGGGCTCTAAAGCAAGAATAAAAAGAAGTGGGGAAAGAGGACATCCTTGCCTGGTACCTCTACGGAGAGGGAAGTATTTAGATTGACAACCGTTTGTCCAAATGGAGGTAGAAGGAGCTGAATATAACAATTGAATATATTGAATAATAGGGGGACTAAAGCCGTGCCATCTCAGTGCTCCGAACATAAAATCCCAGCTTACCCTGTCAAATGCTTTCTCGGCATCTAATGTAATGGCAGCAACCGGTGAGTCCATTTTAGAGGCAAGGTGAATAATGTTGAGGAGAATTCTCGAATTATCAGTGATTGATCTACCTTTAACAAACCCCGATTGATAGATGTTGACGAGGTTAGGGATGACTTTGTTGATACGGATGGCAAGTATTTTAGCGAAGATTTTACAATCGGTATTAATTAGGGAGATAGGCCTATAATTCTTGCATAGGGAGGGGTCTTTATCCTTTTAGGGATTAAGCATAACATAGCCTGGGTAAAGGATCCCTTTGACTCACCTATGTTAAGAAAGTGATTGATCAGTGAGAATAAATGAGGTATTAAAAATGTTTTAAAGTAGAGGAAAAATTGGACAGTGAAGCCATCCGTACCGGGTGTTTTATCTTTAGGTAAGAGATTAATAGCATTAATTATTTCCTTTTCTGAGATGGGAACATCTAGGGATGTAAGGTCTGTAAAATCATCAGGAGATTTAGGGATAGTTTGGAAAAAGGAGTCAATTTGTGCCGAGGAAGGAGTAGACTCTGGGGTATAGAGGGAGTTGTAATATTGGACAAAGCAATCAAGAATTTTATCATCAGTGGTGTGGCGAGTTCCGGAGTTGTCAGTAATAGCTACAATTTTGGATTTCTGCTTTTTGATTTTAAGATAATTGGCGAGAGACTTGCCTGCTTTATTGCGTCCGCCATACATTTTTGCATTAAATTCGAGGAGATTATTGCATGCGGAGTCCCAGGAGTGTTTATTATATTGCATTTTTGCTTTGATAAGAGACGACAGGGTATCTGTGGAGCTGGTGGTGAAATATTGATGTTCGAGGGCTTTGATTTGTTTGAGGATAAGGGAAGAATCTAGAAGAGCTTTTTTCCTCTTCCGAGAGACATAGTCAATAATGAAGCCTCTGGCAGTGGCCTTAAAGGCATCCCAAATTAAGTGGAATTGAGAAGTAGAGGGAAGATTGTTGTGAAAGAATTCCTCCATAAAAAGCGTGAATTGCTCAACAAACTGAGATTCTAAAAGAAGAGAATTGTTAAAGCGCCAACGGCGGGATATAGGGGAAGGTGAAGGAAAATCCATATCTAAGATAACAGGGGCATGATCTGAAATAAGAATAGAGGCAATTTCTGAGTTAGTCATGAATTGCAGGGCATGTTGAGTGAGAAAAATGTAATCAATACGGGAATGAGAGCTGTGAACAGGAGAAAAAAAGAAAATTCCAGTGTGTCAGGGTGAGAGGTTCTCCATGTGTCTATGAGACCTCTGGAAGAAATAGCTTTGTAAAAAGTTTTCTGCATCTTGTTGGGAACATATTTGGTTTGTGATTTCCGGTCCAGAAAAGGGTCCATGAGTTGGTTGCAGTCTCCACCAACAATCAAGTCATCAACAGCATGCGAAGAAAGAAGGGCAGAAAAGTCATTCCAAAAATTAAGATCAATGCCATTTGGACCATATATATTACAAAAGGAAAGTGGAGTATTGTTAACAATAACATTTAAAAACAACCATCTACCATTATTATTGTGAAACTCATTTTGTAACTGAACATTTAGAGACTTATTGAACAAAATAACAACACCATTTTTGGTATTCACTGCCGGGGAGCAGAAAACTTCTCCTACCCATTGTTTACGCAATGAAGACAGATCTTGCAATTTAAGGTGTGTTTCTTGTAGCAATGCAACATGACATTTCAATCTCGCTAAATGGGATAAAACTAGCTGTTTTTTAACAGGATTACGAATACCTTTAACGTTCCAAGAGATAACACGAAAACCGGTCATCAAAAGGGTTTAAGTAATGGTAAGCTTGAAAATAGAGACAAGTCAGAAAGAGGAAAAGAAAGAGGAAATAAAAACAAGAAGAGGATGAAAAGTCGAAGGTAGCAAAGGGTATAAAAAAGGAAAAAATCGTGTGACGTGGCAGTAAAAAAAACAGATAGGGTGAACAGTAAAGTACCAGAAGCTGGAAGTGAAAAGATGGAGATATAGAGGGAAAAAGAACGGGAAAATAGTGCAAGAGAAGGAAGAAGGAAGGGAAGGAAGAGCGATAGAGGAGGGGAAAACATTCGTCTGGGAAAAGTTAGAAAAGAAGAGATGACAGAAAGCCAAATGGCTTTAGCCATAACAATTAAAAAAACAAAAAACCTTAAAGTGGGAGGGGGACGGCAGAAACCAGGACGGCCACTCCACTGGGAAGAACACCGAGAGGAAATGAATCTACTATACCAAGACAATTAAGAAGGAAGGGAGAAAAACTCCAAGAATAAAAATGATAGACGAATGAAACAAGGAGGAAGGGAACTTACCAGACATTAGGGGACAAAGCAATGGGATGAATCAAATATTATAGACAGACGGATGGTGTAGGCATGAATCTTCAACAACAGATCAGCACGGGGAGAACCTAAAAGATATGGATAAGACACATACAAGAGGATTAACATAACATACAACATATGCTAATCCTAAGGGATGACAGCGAACATAGATAACAAATAACGAGACATTCAATGCTTGCTAAGTTCCATAAGTTCTCCTCGATGAGTATGGATGAACTTCCGAAGGTCAGCTGGATCCTCAAAGGAGAATGTTCTGTCTTTATAAGTTACCTTGAAGAAGCAGGGGTGTATAAGGCCATAACGAGCGTTCATGGATTTCAAGGCTGGTCTGAGATCAAGGAATTCCTTGCGCCTGCTGGCTGTTGGTTTAGAAACATCCTGGCTAAAAAAGATTTTGTGACCAGACCATAGCATCTGTTTATGTTGTTTGGCAGCATTGAGGATCGCCATAAGGTCGGAATACAGCAAAAAATAGGCAATGATACCTCTTGGTTTGGTGGAAGAGGATGCATTCTGAGGCCCTAGTCTGTGTGCTCTTTGGATATTGAAATCCATTGATTTTGGAAGGCCAACGATCTGCAAGACTTGAGATTTCAGGAAGGAGATCATGTCAGAACCTTCGGAACCCTCTGGAATTCCGTAAATGCGTAGGTTATTACGCCGGTTGCGATTTTCTAAGTCTTCTGTAGTCTTCTTAAGTTGGGTAACTTCTTTGGTGAGGCTGTCGACTCTGGCAATGACATCCTGTGCATCGCTTATCTTCTGTTCAACATCAGAAAGTCTTAAGTCAAGGCCGGACCATTTCTCCTCAATTCTTTGGAGGGTAGCGGTGGTGTCCGACATAAAGGGGCGAATGAGGCGCAGTTCATCCATGATATCCTCTAGCGTGAGGGAAAGAGGTGATTTAGATGGAGAGGAAGGATCCTTCTTAGGTCGCTTACTGGTGTTAACTGTTGAGTCTTTACGACCTCCAGAAGAAGCCCCTGCAGCCCCATGAGGTTTGTTAGACTGCGGATGATCCATGGTAAAAAGGCGAGTGAGGCAGACTCAAAACACAACTTGTGAAAGCCAGGAAAAGACAGCAAAGTCACCATAAATATAGTCAATGAAGAGCAGAGGCAAAAGGGCGCAGAGCCAGCAGCCCAAACGAATATTGCACAAAAGGAGGACCCCTTGTCAGAGAAGATCCCGCAACGTGACAGATACAAAAGGACGAAGCAACCAGCAGGCGTGTGAATAATTTGAAGTACCAGTGCAATACAAGATGGTTAGTTTCAACCAATATTTAGTAGGGCAAGACTATGTGCGCTAATAAAGCGCTGTAGAGAATCCAAGCAGACATGCTTTATAGCAAGCGACTCTGCTGTGACAAGACCAAAAATAATTCATCAGCTGACAGGAAATGATGCAGAGAAAGGAGCAGTGCTGTCATTATATCGAGAAGACAAAATTCCAAATAGTGAACAAAGCACAAACACTTTAAAATACTGAGAGGTTGCTCTTTGTCATAAACATAGTGGATGCTGAAGTAGGAGCAGTGCCAAAAAGCTCAGCATGTGAACGCTAAGGAGGGCAGCATAACGGTTATTTGTGCGCCGCAGCGGGAATGCACAAAATGGTGGCCGCTATTACTGAAGGCACTGAGGCGGAGAAATAAAGATGCACAAAAAGGGGTCTAAACGGTCATAAAGTCGGTCGGAAACTTGCCCGAGTACTCCTGGCAGTTTCCGATGCGCTGACACCCCCTTGCGAACAGCAACGTTGCGGGAAAAGGGTCCCTTCAGATGAAAACGTAGCTCGGCGCTACGGAGCTTCTCAGGTCGTGGCCATCTTGTCGCCGTCTCCGCGCGCCTCGTCTTGGTATCATATCTTAATTCATTTCTCAACTAATAACTCAATTGATGAAGTTCTCTTAACCAATTCATTTCATCTTGACACACTCATCTGGGTTTTTCACCACCCAACCAATTTGGTGACATCTTTGTGCCTGGCAATCTCCCCTTTAATGCTAGGAAGGGTGAAATATTGGTAATCAGATTTGGGGCCATGTGGTATGACCTAAGCATATTTTGAAGGAATTTGTTAGTCGGACTCCGCGACATATCGCCAACTGCAGACATACTTTAATCATACAGTTAACTCTCTCCACCGACCCATTTGCCCTGGGGCAGTACAGTGCGGTCTTATGGTGACATATGGACATATTTCTTAAGAACTCACACATTTCATCTGAGGTAAATTGCACCCCATTGTCCATTTTGAGAGTACTGGGAGCACCTTCCATCATGAACACATCCTTAAGGAAACTTATGAGGGACTGAGTGTTGACACATCCTACCACCTTAGTCATTATCCAATGGGAGTGATAAATGGACAAATTACAACAATATTATTTCTCTCTGATTGTTACAGCTCTCTCACTCCTCGAAAATTGCTGTCAAATTTACAGAAATTGCACTGGTATTTTCAGTTTATTTCAAAACTTCAATAAAATTGGTTGAAATCAAAAAGATAGCTCTTGTGCTGAACATAGTTCTGGGAAAGTTCTGTGTTTTGTCCTGTCACAGTTTTTACTCAAAAAGTAGAACAGAGGGTTACTGTGCCTGCTACAAAGCACATCGATCATAGATTTGTATTTTATTTAGATTGGAAAATGGGCTACTGCTTTTGATACCAAGATTATTTTGTTACTTCCAGTTCATATTGCAAGCCTTCTAATACAGCACTGTGATCTAATTACCGGTATGAGGATGCTGCATGCAAACAGGAAATCATAGGTCTAGATTCTTATCATTTTATTCTCAATCTGATATTATTCTAAGATTGCAAAGAAGGGTTCCTTTGGAAAGCAATAGTCCTGTTCGTACAGACAACCACAATCACTATGTTAAGCTTTTTATTGTGACTTTGCATTTCTCCTGATCATACTCTTTTAACATATACTGTGTACAAGTATGGATGATATGTGATTTCTACACGTTATAACCCTCATTGCTTTATGTAACAATTCTTGTACATTAATTTACACACTTGTATGATTAATTGTGCGTCTGTATGTAATGTAAAGCACTCTGACACAGTAGCGGTCGGTGGTGGGACTGCCGCTGGGCGCTGACGTGGGGCGGGGAGGGCCAGGGTGGGGGCTAGTAAACTACGGATTACGGCCGATTACAGGTAAGTACACATATAAATAAATAAAACGAATATTGTTTCTCGCGCTGAATTGCCAAATGCGATGCAGCGCGCGCAACAAAATTTGTTTTATTTTTTTATATGTGTACTTACCTGTAATCGGCCGTAATCCGTAGTTTACTACCCCCCACCCTGCCCCTCCCCCGCCCCACGTCAGCGCCCGGCGGCACTCCCACCACTGACCGCTACTGCTCTGACACTCTACACTCAGACTCTACATATCATACATTTACAGCAATTTTGACACCCAACCCACCAACCTTGGCTGACCATGAAGCAACAGATCAATGCTGTATATCCTCTTCCTGCTCCACACCCTACGAATGCTCCACAAGATTTTACGATGGATCCCCCTCTCCACCAGGAAAACAGTCACCCAAGATATCGTCTCCAATCAGCTTGACTACGGCAATGCACTCTTCACCAGAATCCCCAAACAGCTCCTCAAACGCCTCCAGGCCATTCAGAACACCGCAGAGAGACTCATCCTCAACCTCCCCAAAAGAACCATCACCACCACACACCTCAAGAACCCTCCACTGGCTTCCTGTCCACAAGAGATGCCACTTCATGCTTCTGGCTCTTGCCTACACAGCCCTCCACAACATCGGACCCACCTACATCAACCACTGCCTGATGTTCCACCGACCCACTAGGGAGCTTTGCTGCACCTCCCTCACCCTGTCACACCTTCCCCAGCATCTGTCAGAGCAGCAGCGGAGGTCGTTCCTTTTCCTACCACGCCGCCATGTTCTGGAACAAGCTCCCCCTCCACTTACGAACCTCCCCTTCGCTCGCCGACTCAGGGTGGGGCTCAAGACAAGGCTGTTCGACTCAGGTATTCAGTACCCCAGCGCCTGGATACCCCCGGGGGTGACAAGCTGCACTTTACAAGGACCTCCTGATTGATTGATTGACACTAGGATGGGAAGTGCTATAAAAGAATGAAATAAAAAAACAGTAGGTGCCATTTACATCAATATTTATGTAATTACTCGTACAGACAGATACATCTTGCATTTTACAATGCAAGTACATCTCGTAAATAAGGAGTTCAACAATTTGTTCAGCTCCTTTGTTATGTACGAGATGTGCTTGCATTGTAGGATGCAAGATTTATCTGTCTGTATGAGTAATTACATAAATATTGATGGAAATGGCACCTACTGATTTTTACTTAATCTTTATAGCACTTCTTATCCCAGTGCAAATTATGGTTTCTCTTAAGCACTTGTGAAGTGTTAAACGGTGTGCCTTTGTTTTCTTTGTTTTTGTTTTTGTGTGTTTTTTGTGTGACTGCCATCTATTGTTTTATTTGACCTTTTCTTGTTTCTAGTTTTTTTCTGTAACATGTAAATATGTAATATTCTCCTCATGCAACGTACTTGGGGGCATATCAACAAGAGGGGGAGATAAAATTATCACCGCTTTTGCGTCCGTTTTCGGCCGAAAAGCGGCGATAATTTTATTGCAAGATTAGCAAGGACACGCTAGCGCGTGATTCCGTGAGTTAGCACCCGCTTTGCATCTCAACGTTAATGAGATGCAAAGTAGGCATGCCTCAATATGCTACATGGGTAAATATCGCGAAGGCAGCTTCGCGATATTTACAACAATGCCCCGGCCGGCGTAGCGATAAACAAAATCGCGCTAACCGGCCATTAACGCTGGATTTTAACGTCTGCTAAAATCCAGTGTTAGGCATACTTTGCATGGGAGGTGGATTATGCTGATACGACCACAGGGTCGTATCAGCAAGGTTATCGCCGTTTTCCATGGAACATCGCTGGAAAACCAGCGATGTTCCATGGAAAACACCGCTATCGCTGGAATAATTATCACCATTGCGCTATGCGTTGTTAATACAGTGCTAGCATGGCGATAATTTCCAGCGACAGCCGGCGATAAGAAATCTCACGCTAAGCGCGGCAGCGATAATTATCGCTGCCGCTTGATAATATGCCCCAAAGAGAACTAAGGGGCATATTAACAAGGGCCTTATCTCCATTTTTTTGGCTTTAAAAGCCAAAAAAGCGGAGATAATATTATCGCCCTATCCACAAGGGGATGTTAACATGCATTAGCGCATGTTAGCACCCATTTTCCTGACGCCTCGCTTTGCATCTCTAATGAGATGCAAAGTGGGCGTCACTGGGCAGTACTCCCTGTAAATTATCGCTGATGTGCACATCGCGATATTTACAAGGAGGCCCACGTATTTTAGCAGACGTTAGTTTTTGGCGGAGACCGCGGTTTTCGCCAAAAACTAACATCTGCTAAAATGCTGACTTAGCCATACTTACCATTGGGGGTGGATTATGCTGATACAACCACAGGGTCGTATCAGCAAGGTTATCGCCGTTTTCAATGTAACATCGCTGAAAAACCAGCGATGTTCCATGGAAAACATCGCTATCGCTGGGATAATTATCGCCATTGCGCTATGCGTTGTTAATACAGCGCTAGCATGGCGATAATTATCTGCGATAGCCGGCGATAAACATTTTCACGCTGAGGGCGGCCAGCGATAATTATCACTGCCGCTTGATAATATGCCCCTAACGTCTGCTAAAATGCTGACTTAGCCATACTTACCATTGGGGGTGGATTATGCTGATACGACCACAGGGTCGTATCAGCAAGGTTATCGCCGTTTTCAATGGAACATCGCTGAAAAACCAGCGATGTTCCATGGAAAACATCGCTATCGCTGGGATAATTATTGCCATTGCGCTATGCGTTGTTAATACAGCGCTAACATGGCGATAATTATCTGCGATAGCCGGTGATAAACATTTTCACGCTGAAGGCGGCCAGCGATAATTATCGCTGCCGTTTGATAATATGCCCCTTGGTTCTATTGTGAAGCGCTCTGACAGCTTTGGCTAAAGTCCGCGCTATATAAAAATGCATGAAATAAATAAATAAAATTCCATCTAGGTGTTAGGCTCCAAATGGCTCTCCACCAAGATGATATTTGAGGAAAAAAAGGGCAGGTGGCTCTTCAAATTAGAGCTTTGCTGGGGCCCAGATGGAAATAAGAAAGCCCCTTCCCTGAGTGTACTGCGCCCAACTGAAGGCAGACAACGTGGGGGCCAGGGTTGGAGTGGGATTAAAAATCGGCCGGCACGCTAAAAAAAAGTGCCCCACATTTGCATATTGTGTGTCGGGTGCCCGCTTTACCAATCTGCTGCGGGCACTATTGAAATGTCTCCTGTGTCAGAAAATGACACCAAAACAAATTCAGCATGTTTCCCTTGTATCCAGCGCAGAATAGCTAGCTGCCCGAACAGTTTTTCGACGGGATCCTCTTACTTTACAGCACTGATGGACTTTTTTTTAAGCAAAATTAATTGTCCGTCTACCTCCCCATCTTCGGATCGCCATCGGGACCTCCAGGTCCCGTGACCGCTGCGTCATTGGAAGGCACCAATAGGATAACTGAGCCACAAGGGACTACCGTTCGATCGTATCACAGAAGTGACAGTTGGCAGCGTTAATCTCGCTAATTTCCTGGATTATAAAATTCGAGAAACGTCTGTCAAGGAATGGCGACTTCTGGCATAGTGGTGAAAAGTATCCGAGTGGGCTGACAGGTGGATCTCCTCATATACATTCAATTAAACGGCTTGAGTTTTTACGTAGATAACAGATTAATGTTAGAAACGACAAATTGGAGAGGCAGAACTGTCTCAATGCCGCGCCCAATGCCCGCATTTGGAGTTCTCGCTGCTTCTCATTCTTCGTTTTATTTCCACAGCTAGAGTATCGGTTTATTGCTTCTTTACTGGTGTTGTCATGTTTGATTCTGAGCCACCGTCAGACAGGCGCTATGTCGATCAATTTTACCGTGCTTTTCAAGCAATGTCTATCTATGGTTTTTCCAGGTGGCGACACAAAGACTGGGTCACAATGTAACGCTGCTTGTCTTTTCAGGTCTTGCATCACTTAATCTTTTTTGGATCATAGCATCTGTCACCTAAATCGTCTTGTGCCTCAAACTTTTTCCTCAGGCTCTGAGTAGGTGTTTATCTACGTTCCGCAACAGCTACTGTAGTGATGACCTTGTTGACAGCAGCGCCAAACTCGACGAATAAAGAGCGTAGTGCTTTAAATGGGCCGGTACTCACCAGTGCTGAGTACTTGCACTTCTGAATTTTCAGCCCTTGAGGACCAGCACTTCTCCTTGGCTAAGGAGAGTCCCGGCACTCACACGAGAAGCACAGCAAGTTCAGTTGGTTATAAAGTGCTGCTGAATAGCTGCCGACGAGCCCGTGAGTCTGAAAGGCAGACTCTGCTACCTACAGTGCTTTAAATGGGCCGGGTACTCACCGGTACTGAGTACCGGCACTTCTTAGAATTATCACTCTGAGTACCAGCACTTCTCTACTTCCGAGGAGAGTACCGGTACTCATGAAAAGGTAGGCTCATTGGCTGTGCTGGTGAGCAGGGCCGGACTGGCCGTAGCGGGCACCGGGCAATCCCCCCGTGCGCCGCACGGGTGGGGGCCGGTTTTGGGCCCCTGGGGGCCGTTTTTGTTACAGGGCCATGTTTGTAGCCCTGTAACAAAATCGGCTGAAAACCGGCCGTGGCAAACAGCTCGGCCGCACCCCGAACCCCCTAGGGGGCCAGCCGAGCACTTTGTCAGGGCCGGTTTTGGTTCCCAGTCCGGCCCTGCTGGTGAGCAGCAGTGGAACGTGTCTCTGGCAGCCAAGGCGTCGCTTCTGCAGCCCTGATCTGAGCCCCAGCTGAGCTATTCAGCAGGGCTCATTTGAATAATGTCGGGGTGCTCACCATCACACTGTGTTTGATAGAGCAGGGTCCATTCAGGCCCTGTGCTGTCAATTACATTCACACTGTCGTCTGCATTTGTGCAAACACAGGAATCATGGCAGTGGCAATCAGGCTACGGCCAGTCCGGCCCTGGTGGCAATTAAGAAAGCCATGGTAGGTGAAGAGAAAACATGGCTTTTATCATACCTGAGTCTTTTGTGTGTCTTCTATGTTTGTGTGTTTGCCTGCATTTGTATGCCTGTTTTTGTAAGAAAAAAGTGAGAAAAAGAGAGAGAGAATCAAGACACTGTGCGGAGGTATTTTAAAGAAAATGGGTGGCACTTTGTACATGTCTGCTCGGCGACAAAGATTCATAAATAACGTAAAAGGGAGGGTTGGTGGGTGGGTGAGTGAGTGAGTGAGTGGATGGATGAGTGAGCAAGGATGGATGTATAGATGGATGGATGGATGAATAGATGGATGGATGAGTGAGTGAAAGCATGCATGGGTGAAAGAGGGTGGATGATTGGATAAAAGAGCGGATGATGGGTGGATAAGTGAAAGATTGGATGGATGAATGAAAGGTAGGGATGATGGATGAGTGAAAGGAGGGATTGAGTGAAAGGGTGGATGGAATGAAAGGGTGGATAAAATAAGAGTGAAAGGGTTGATGGATGGATGAGCGAAAGGATTGATGGATGAGGGAAAGGGTGGATAAAGAGATGGATGAGTGAAAGGATGAATGGATAGGTTTGGAGATGGATGGATAGGTTTGGATATGAAGGGTGGATTGACGGAATGGTGAAAAACTGAATGATGGATGAAAGACTGAATAGACGATAGAATGTAAAGGTTAAATGGTGGACATCAACAGGTAAATGGTAGGATAAAAGGATGAATGGATAGATCGATGGAAGAGACAAGAGATTTCTTCTGGGGAGGGTCATGATTGTTTGCTTCATTTGCTTGGTGCAATAAGAGCTTTGGTTCGAAGTGGGGGTATTTTCAGTTTCTTCCTACTCTCGTGCTCAAAAATATATAGTATTGTACCAAACAGCAATTAACAGTATGACATTAAGAAGGTGCAACTATTGCAAAAAAAAAGGAAATGTTAACCTATTATAGCATTTCTCTTTCATTTTGTGTAATGAGTTAAGCTGCTTTGTTTATATAAAACACATTTCTCATGTGTTCTGGTATGTGCTGCAACTAATATAGAAGTCGTTAAGTATCATCATGTCTTGCCCTTAGCCCCGCCCCTAGCCCCGCCCCCTCACTACACCTCAAGCTAATTTTAATGAGTACCTGCACTTATTTTTTCCCATTTAAAGCACTGGCTACCTACCGCGACTAGCTGGAAACCAAAGGGATGAAAACATGATGTTACAGTGGGCTGCGTCAACATATCTCTGTAGCCAAACTGAAGTGTAAGGGGGTGAAATAGTGACAGTGAGGCTGAGCGGGTGGGAATCGAGGCATAGCCGAGTGGACACCGTATAAACACGTGAGGCTTTCAGTATAAAGACAATGTCTAGTACTAGTGCCACACAGCCTCTCTTCCTGCAATGTTACGCCGCTTTTTCTTCATTAGTGCTTACATTCTCTGTTTATTCTCCTATGGATTTGGTGAGTCAGTGGACTAATGCATCTGCTCTAGTAAACTGTTTCTGACCTTGTGATTGCAGGTTCGAATCTCAGTGGGTTCACTCAGCCTTTCACTATCTAAGGCCAATAAAATAAGCACAGTTGAGCTGACTAATAATAAATGCCTGTTATCATATTTGGCTTTTATTCATCTATTTCAGGCTCACAAATGTCAGCATTGTAGGAAGTGCATATATTCAAATTGGTTTGTTGAAGTGGGACTGTGAAAAAGACTCATGCAAAGTCAGAGCAGCTTTGGCCAGCCTGCCAGTGGATGTTTGGCACAGGAAAAAATGTTACAGCAGGGCAGTGGCTCCCACGGTCTTGCATTTGCTCGCTGTAGCACCTTGTGCTGTACCTCAAGGTGAAGAATAACTGTAGCTTCATGAAGGCACCTCCTAAGGCTGAAGAAATGGCCATGGCCAAACACATTAACCAGGTAAGTTGCTCCTAGTAGATTGTTTTCAATGTTGATTTAGAGCAGTGGTCAAAAACCGATGCACAGGAGTACGGCCAGAGGAATTGCCAGTAGCTGAGATTAACTCAAGCAATCCATCCATCACCTTGTTGTTGTTGCAGTTGCCACCCTAAATGCGACAGGTATGCCCAGAGGTGCTCACTGTGCCACTGGAACCAACCGACACCTGACTGAAGGGCACCAATCAGGTCGAAACTGGTCTTGGGTTGCTTGTGTTCCAATTCAGGGAGGACCTGGACAGAATACACACTCGTATACTTTAATCAAATGTCCACCCTGGACAAATGTAGTTTTCAGAAGAGATTAAAGTCTTTGAAAATTCCTGAAGAAAGTAGAGTCCAAGGTATTTTCATACTTTCAGGTTAGGAAAATATTGTTGCTACTTCAGAGATCTCTCAAGATCTGTATTTTTCTTGCTTTTGTTTGGCCACGTGTGCTCTGAATAAGTCTCTAGTTTAATTAATCTCTGTGCTGCAGGATGGAAATTGGCTCCACTGATCTATAATTGTTAGGCACATACCATTAAGGAATACATTTCAATAGTGGCTGTGCGTAAGCTGGCATGACATTTTGTACACCTCTTATGTTGTTGCTTGCATTGGGATGGCAATCATCTGGAACATGGGACGGTATCTTTTTATCTTTCTGGAGGAGTTGGCCTTGCAGCTCTTTTATAAGTGGACCACTGATGAAATACCCCACCTTTGTAATTTTAGGACCTCTGCTTTGGGTCATCTCGAAGGAAATGAAGGTTGGGTGATCAGGGTCAGACTGGAAATCTACACTGAAGTCTACTAGGGAAATGTCAAAGTTGTAGAATGTCCAGTCTACATTGTGGGTAAACTGCAAGTTAAAGTGTAAAATAGCTGTAAGAAATTGGGTTATTAGATGCAAAGCGTGTAAGTCGTGCATGAGTACTAACTCCACAATTGTCTTTTTACTAGGAACCAAGTGCCCTATTGTAGCACTTGACCTTCTCAGGGTAGCTAAGCAGAGCGGTCCAGGGCTTACTCAAGGGAGGTGATGTGGGCTAGCAGTCCTAATTTTCTGGTACACAGCAACAACACTCACTAAATTACTGCGTAGTCAGTGCTTTTTCATTTAAACAGGAAACAAACTTTTACTACATACAGAATACTAATTGCTATGCATTACATTATAAATCTATAGATTCAGGTAGATAGAAGTACTTTTGGTGACCCACATGCACTGCATTACACCCCTAGTATGGTCCTGAACCCCGTAATTAGAATACCCCAACCTACACCAGATGCAACATCACAATAAAAGGGGGTGTCCTTTTAAATAAGGCAGACTGACTGTCTTTGTCAAGTGGTTACTGCATTAATAATAATAACCACATAATTGTCTGAAAACTGGACTTCTTGCAGTGTCCCCCACTTTTTGACTCCATTTTTGACTGATACTGATGTTTTATGAATCTGATTGGGCCCTGGGCACGGCTAACCAGGCCCAGGACCTGTGCTTTGTTTAAAAGGTACATGGTAATTAGGTGTAATTTCAATTGGTACTGACAAACTACTAGCAGTGCCTAGTTTATGATAGGGCGTAGGTTTAGAGACCCAGTACATGTAAAGCACTTAAGTGTGCACTTCTGTGTTGCCTGCTGTCATTGACATTGGATTTTTGTAATTTTGGTGTCATTTCTTTAAAATATTTCTTATTTTTATAAATTGGTGTTGGATTGTTATTCTGTGTTGTGTCTTACTTATTTACTTTATTAGTGTTTTTAAAATGCTTTATACATCATTCTCCTCAGTTAAGCCTATCAGTTAAGCCTGTCTCCTCACAGCCAAGCTACCAAGGGTTGAGCAAGGATTGATTTATTGAGAACTTGATTGGATCTTATTTGTGAATGTGGTGTTATTACTAGCTGTAGGTACCTACCTGCACCTACTAATAAGCCATCTTCCAACAATGTTTCAACAGGATACCATAATTTAAATCAATGGAACAGTACTACCTATCATTAGCATTCTTATAATGGAAAAACATTAATTCACAGTATTGCCAATAAAGCACTTGAATTGAAAACCACATGTGCATCTGAGCCTTTATTTACTTGCTACAGGCAACATAATGTAAGCAGAGCACCTATCTCTAGGGATCACTACACTGCTGTTTCCGAGACCAATTGAATCATCCTGGAATCCTCGCTTTCAATGAACCGCCAAATCAATGCCGTTTCGTCCTCCTGCTTCCACACGCTCTGCCTGCTTCAGAAGATTTTCAAGCAAATCCCCACCTAGTCCAGGAAAACTGTCAACTATGCACTCGTCAGCAGCAGACTTGACTACGACAACACACTCTACGCTCGCACCACTGAAAAACTCCTTAAGAAACTGCAAAACATCCAGAACCCCTCTGCCAATCTCATCCTGAACATCCCTTGCCGCAGTCACATCACTGGTCACCTGAGAGACCTCCACTGGCTTCCGATCACCAAAAGAATTATCTTCAAGCTCTTCATGCACACCTACAAAGCCCTCCAAAATGCCAGACCTGCATACCTCAACCACCGCCTCTCCTTCTACACACCCACCAGACATCTCCGCTCTGCCCAACTGACACTGGGCACCATTCCATGAATCTGCAAGACCACGGCTGGAGGAAGATCCTTCTCCTACCTCGCTGTGAAGACCTGGAACTCCCTGCCTTTACATCTCAGGCAAACACTGTCTCAAATCAGGAAGGACCTCAAGACCTGGCTCTTCGACTGAACCGCAGACCCCCACCCCCTTCAGCACCTAGAGACCCTAACAGGTGAGTAGTTCATGCTTTACAAGAAACCCGAGTGATCAATTTATTGATTAATTGTTCCAGCTCTCGAAATGCTTGAAATTCAATGCAAACCTCTCCCAGGGTAATACTTTCCATGTGCCCTGAGACTTAGGTCAAGTTTTTAAACTAAACCATTCTAGAGTCTGCAGCACTCCTTGCAGTCCCCATATATTTCTTCTAGGCAATTGGTCTTGCCCCAGCCCATTTGGGTCATGGATTGCTTGTGTTCCAGTTCAGAGGGCACCTGGTCTGGCAGTTCAGGCTGGACTGCTCCTTTTGGAGCAGGGGCAAGACTGATTTTCTTATGGCTAGGTCCAAACTGAGGTGGCATGGTGGGCAAAAAACAATGGACTGGAGTGCAGCCAGAGCAATTGCCAGTGGCTGAAATTAATTTAAGCATTTCATCCATCACCTTGTTGTTGTTGCAGTTGCCTCCCTAAGTGTGACAAGTATGCCCAGATATGTGGGTCCCGGGCTCACTGTGCCACTAGAACCAAGCCATGCCTGACTGAAGAGCCTCAATCAGGTCGAAACTGGTCTTGGATTGTTTGTATTCAGGAAGGACATGTCCTGGGAGTTCAGGCTGAATTCTTCCTGTTAGACCAGGGTCAAGACTGATTTGCATGTGGCTGGTTCTAGATTGATGTGGCATGGTGGGCAAAAACAATGGACTGGAGCGTGGCCCAAGTGATTGCCAGTAGCCGAGATTAATTCATGCATTCCATTCATCACCTTTTTGTTACTGCACCTGCCCATTTGGGGCAACAACGAGTGAAGGAATAAGCAAATAAAGCCCTCTCGGTGCATGATGGAGCACCATAGGCCTGATGGAGTGAATAATAAATGGGCAGGCCTTTATGCTCTATTTATCCATTGTGACCCCATGCTGCATGTTTTCATTTTCTCTTTGGATTTTGGAACTGGAGCACCCACAGACTTTCCTATTCATTGGAGAACATGGGTGGAGACTCAAAGCCTGCGTAACTCTGTCAGCTACCCAAGCACAGCTCCTGTGCTGCCAGGAGACCTCATTTGCTTTGTGTTCACGCCGGTTGGGAGCAGCTTCTCATCTGAGCTTCCACCTTCAGTGGGAACCATACAGTGTCCCCTGCCTGCAAGAAGCATGGACAGAGAGGGAAGAGGCAAGCACACCTGGCCCTGTGGCTTCCTCCGCAGCCGTTTCCTTTGTTGTCCATGGCGAAGGGTTCCCAGGACTTTCTTGTGTCAGGTTCTGGGGGATAGGGTTGCGGGTACCATAGTTCTGCTCAGGGAAGGGGCACCAGGCACGCCCCCCTTCCCAATGGAAAATAATATTTAAAAGTTAAAGCCACGTGGCTTTGACACCCAGGAGCTTGGCCTTTCCCTGGAGAGTTTTTGAAAATACACAGAGAGCTATGCACCTGCTTTCTTTGTATTTTCATTTAACCAAGCAAATGTTTAAGACAGCATATCTCAGGGCCTGTTGGGCTACTTTTCTCCATCTTGGAATCCTGACCTCCAAAGGCATGCATTTTTCCCGAAGCTAGATTTTCTAGTACCCTGTGCCATCCTTCTTCGCTGCCTGGCTCCTGGAGCTCCTAGCTGGAGAGGGGCATCTTGTGCAGCCCCTCTGCTACCAGATACCCTCCTGGCCACACTCACCAGAGCACCTGTGGGAGCATCATAGTCCAGGTCTTTTCCCCCAACTGGTCCCCAGGGTTCATAAGGAAACTAGCTCAACTGGCCTTGGAGAGATCCATCTCAATGTTGTGGCCTCTCACCTGAAAGGCAGCTATTCTGCAGGGATGATGCTAGGTCCCCTGACCACCTAGAACACCTCTGAGCACTTCTACTGAATAGGAAGTCCTAGCAAGCTTCCCAAGAGGGAAGTGGCAATGGGAAGAGAAAGAAAGACTGCTACTTTGAGCCTCCAGTCCTGCTGGAGTGAGTGGAGAGGTCCTTCTGATGAAGTAATGTGTAGAGGAATGAACTCTTTACAGCTAAGTACTTGTCTACAAAAGAGAGAACGAATTAGATAAATATCACATACTTTAGAATCGCAATACCAGGCACATAAGCAAATCTTAACCACTGCCTTTCATAAATTCACCTTTTAGAAAATGATTGTTAACTCCGCAGCGTTTTAGACATATCGCAAATAAAGGAGTTGTCTTCCAATGTTCATTTTTTGAGCGCATGAGATACTCTTCCTTCCACAGTTCTCGAGTGTCAGTCTCAAGTCACTGGGGATTGATTAATGTTGAGTTGCGCAGTTTGTTTTCCAATCCCAAGAATGAAGGTGTGATGAGTGATAAAATAAACAAAAAACTGACTTGCCTTGACACAAGATGCGTAGGCACGGACACGTGTTTGAGTTAGTCAAAAGAAAACTTAAGTTTTGTCTTGTCCTTTTTTGTGTGTGCTGGAAATGTCCAAAACCTGGCCAGGCGTCGGAAGAGAGAGCTGTGGAGTGCAGGAAATCGTTGAGGATGTAGAATCGGAAATCAGGTAAGCAGCAATCACACAAGAGGTCTGTTTCAGCTGAATGCTGAAAAGTCATGCAATGGGAAGTGGCTAGGACATGGTTCTTTTACTCGCCACCACCATGAAATGGCCGCTGAGTCACATGATGCGGCTTCCTGCAAGACCTCACTAAGTCAGCATGAGGGCTCACACAATCGCACAATAATAAAGAAACACATGACGAGTTCTTGAGTGCTCGTAGGCAACATATAGAATGTGCCCCTGAGTGGGAACCAGTATCTACCACCGTGCACCATACTGAAATGTAGGTAGATGATAACTACAGAAATAACTAAGATAACGAGGGAGAGGGGGGTCCCTTTAACAGAGCAAGGCTCAGTGAGCATCACTAGCAGAACGTGGCTAAGAAGCAAACCATGGGCAAACAGCAAATGTTGCAGGACGCGGTTTGCCCCCTGACATCCAGTCCTCAAAGTTAGCTGGAGTAAAATCCTTAGTCCACGTTTGCAGGGCATCAGGTGGCTTCTCCTTCCAGCTGAGCATCCTATCTGCCATCGTCACTGCCCAGGTCCAATGTCTTCTCCATAGTCTTTTTCTTGTGCAGGGATTTTAATTGGGAGTGGAAAGTTCTAGATGCTAGGCACACATGGCCAGCCCTAGGATGGAACATGATCTCTCCACCCCATCCAACCCTCCTGCACAGCATTCTAGGACAATTCAAAATGGTGTCTTTAAGTTTTCCATGTAAAGAATTCTTATGAGGTTTTCAACTCTGCCCTTAGCTAACATAATTAGCTTAGCCCTATCACCAAATTTTCAAAGTTGAGCCCTTACTGTGTTGGCTACACAATAATCCTGGGCAGAATTCACAAAGTTGCAAAAAACTCTGCGATATTCAGCAAATGCTTGTCCGGCCGTTTGCGCTGCTTTTTCAGGCTATTAGCATGTTCTGCATTAATATATCAATGCAAACAGCACCACGCAATGCGCAAGGGTGCGGCCATTTTGTTTTGCCTGCTTCGCTACCTCTCTCCTTGATATCTGCCTTTTTTTTCTATCCAGTCCAATCAAAGCCCATCTGCTGTTCTCTACTCCCAATCCCAACTATTTTGCACTTATTTTGTTATTGTCTCACTTTCCCTGATCCTATTTTTGTGTTTATTTACGTTTCAGTGAATTTTTTTTACTTAGTTTTTTTGTTTTCCTTTCCTGGCCTGTCCTCTGTCTGTCCTTTCTCCTATTTCTCTTACTTTCCCTCTTGACTCCACTCCAGTCCCACTCAGTCCTGATGGTAGAAGCAGGCAGCATGAGTGCCACCCACACTGAATGCAGGTGACGCAGACAGGCAGGGGTGCGGCCCCACCCAATCTTTAATGAGGTTGAGGTGGCTGCTGAACTCATTTACTGGATGCAGTGCCACTTCCCCCACATGCTGGCAGCAGGCGGGAGGCCCAGAAACAGCTATGCCCTGAGGGAGTGTCAGGTGATCTGGGGCTGAGTGCGGCAGTGAGTGCACCACTCCACTGGCATCACTCGCACCTAGCAGCAGCTGACATAGCGCTGAGCAGATGACATTGACTGGGAGCAGGACCTGCTCGACCTGCTGGTTGTTGAGGTTGCGGCGCACAGGAGAATGTTTTCGTTTTCTAAGATTCTAATATTGTTTTTCAAGTAGCATAATCACAGATACGTTTATGTGATATATATATATATATATATATATATATATATATATATATATATATATATATATATATTCACTGAAAAAACCATAGGTTTCAGGCACGTTATAGTTAGAAATTAGCATTTAAAAAACCATAGAAATTAACTGAAAAAACCATAGGTTTCAGGAAAGTTATAGTTAGTTGGACATTTCACTCGTTCAAAACCATAGAAATTCCGGCGTTATAGTTAGTTCAGCTAACTATAACTCGCGCCCCCGCAATGCACTGCTGATGACGTCACATATTACATCATTCATGACATGGTCAGTGATCTCACTGATGACATCACTGATGACATCTCAAATGACATCACTGATGACATCACTGATGACATCATCCAGTGACTGTGTGTTTCTGTAAAGTTTAATTTTGTTTTATATATATGCCAAGCTGGATTGAGAATGAGTGGGTGTATAAGTGTCTGTATGGAGGATTTAGTAGGTACATGACTGACTGTATAAGTGAGTGATTAAATGTGTCTTACTGAATGCATGGGTTAGTGACTAAACTGTGTGAAAGTCTGTATCAGTCTGTCTGTTGTTGTGTAAGCTGCTGCATGGGTTGGTGAGTAGCTGCATGAGTGTCTATATGGGTTATTGATTGCTTGCCTGAGTATTTGTATGGCTGCCTGAGTGTGTGTGTGGGTGGGTGGGTGGGAGGTGTGTGACTCTGTGCATAGATGTGTGAGTGGTTGATTCACTGGGTGTATGGGTTCAAGAGTGCATGTGGAAACAGCTGTATGGGTGGGTGAGTGTGTGTATGGGTGTGTTGGTGAGTGAATGGATGTCTCAGTGGTACATGTGCAAGTAACTACATATGTAAAAGGCAGTATATGTGAGTGATGGTGTATATAAATAACTATATGTGAGAGTCAGTAATTGTGAGAGTGGCTGCATGGATGAGTGTGTATTTGTATCAGTGATTCTATAAGAGAGTAATTATGTGTTAGTATCTGTATGAATAAGTGAGGTTGTGTCTGTATAACTGTATAGGTGAGTAAATGGAAGTATGATTGATTCTTTGCATGACTGACTAAGTGTGTGAGTAACTCTGGATATGTGGCAGTGTGTGAGTGTCTGTATAGGTGTATGAGTGCATATGATAGTGTTGTATTGATGAGTGACTGCATGTATGAGTGACTGTATGGGTGAATGAGTGGATGTGTGTGTAGACCTAGGAATCAGACCGTGCGTATTTAGTAACTGGTATTGATGTGTCTATTTTTTCGAAAATGGTAGTCTGTATTTTAGAGTGGGTGTATCAAAGGTTATATTCAGGTGTGAGGAGGTGCATCAGATTTTCGCGTGGATGATGTCATCAGTGATGTCATTTGAGATGTCATCAGTGATGTCATCAGTGATGTCACTGACCATGTCATGAATGATGTAATATGTGACGTCATCAGCAGTGCATTGCGGGGCGCAAGTTATAGTTAGCTGAACTAACTATAACGCCGGAATTTCTATGGATTTGTACGAGTGAAATGTCCAACTAACTATAACGTTCCTGAAACCTATGGTTTTTTCAGTTAATTTCTATGGTTTTTAAATGCTAATTTCTAACTGTAACGTGCCTGAAACCTATGGTTTTTCAGTGAATTTCTATGGTTTTTTAAATGCTAATTTCTAACTATAACGTGCCTGAAACCTATGGTTTTTCCAGTGAATTTCAAAGGTTTTTAAATGAAAATTTGTAAGTCTAATGTACCTCAATCCTATGTTTTTTTATTTTCATATATATATATATATATATTTAAAAAAATTGTGAATAATTTTTAGTTAGGAAAACTATATTCATTCTTTTAAAAAAAAATATTATACAGAAGTCGCGCACCCTTCGCGCACCCTACACGATGGCTGCGCGCATTCCGGTAGCCATTTTGAAAAGTCGCGCTGGGGTCGCGACTTAGGCATAATTTGTAAAGTATGAAATATCTTTAAATTAATTTTAAATAAAAGTTTTCCTTTAAGTGTTTGTCTAAATTTATTAATAAAAGTATTTTTAAAGTATTATTTTCAATATAATTTCGACTAAAAATTATTCGATTATTATTGGATTCGGAGGTTAGGAGGGATGGCCATTTTGCTCGATCTGTTTTGTAAGATTTTTGGGTCTAGTCAGGTGGACACCCTCCTCCGGGTGAGGTACGGCTTGAGGATTCTATTCAAAAGGTGAGGAATCAACAGGCAGAAGTATCCATCAGAAGGGCAAGTTACTTACCTTCGGTTACGCTTTTTCTGGTGGATACAGTATCTGCCTGTAGATTCCTCACTGTCCCACCCGCCTCCCCGTTGTCCACCTGTTTCTACCAAAAGATGCTTTTACTGTTTGGCATGAATGTTTTTAATATGTCTTAATCATGCTTATGTTTTAATAGTGAGAAATGCTTGATCTGTTGCTATTTCTTTATGCCTTTATTGGTTATGCATTTATATATTTATATATATATATATATTTAGTATACTATGTATACATGTGAAAATGTGTCGGTCCACCTGTTTACCTCGGTGGCACGGAAAAAATGGGTGGAACTGACGTCAGTACGCCGACGAGGTCCTCTTATGGCTACTATGACGTCATACGGTGTCGCGAGCGGAGCCGTGCTATTATGACATCGTCGTCGACGTGGGAGAGCTGGGAGAGAATTTCCGCGGAATGCTGGCGCAGGGGATATTCACCTAAGTGTTCAGGCTAGTCCTTTGGGAGCAACTGTTTATGTTGCCACTCCAGAAACCAAAACCAGTGATCCGAGGGCAGAGGCCCTGCAGATGGCACACGAGGTGGGAGCCCAGTCGTGTGCACCGGCGGGGCAGCGAAGTGACAAGCACCACTACCCACAGAAAAGGTAACGAGGGCACTGAATAACACAGGATCTTCTCTTTGTATCTGGCAGGAACAACAAGGTTAAAATGCCCTAGTTCCAAAATGTAGAATTAGTGCTACAACGGTCTTCAAGAGGACCTGAGATGAATGCCGCTTCTGCCTTCCGAACACTGGAGGCGGCACATGGGTCACGCGGTACGGTCATACTGCCGTGGGACGCACACTCGTTGACCTCTCATGGCACTGCTCCACACTTCGGGGACAACTCTTTCCATTAGCTGTGTTTGCTGATGACGTGTCGCGCCGGCCCCGTCCAACAGAAGAACCCCTTTAGATCCAAACAGACTCTTCCACTCTCTCACCGGAAGTGAAACCAGGCCACGCGGACACTTTCACAATACAAATGCCGGGAATGCACTTTTCGGTAAAAAAAACACATTCCTTCCTCCTAATTTATCAAATAAACGAATCACTGAAGAACAGGGGCCAGCTTTGATCGGTAAACAGCCGTTACAATGACTTTTACTTCGCGATACCATTACAACGCATGCATTACCACGCATGCGTTGTACATCGCGAAGTCATTACTACGCATTTTTTTAGAACGCATGGTCATTTACCACGCATGCCTTTACAACAAATTGACCATGAGTTCTAAAAAAATGTAGACGATCCACGTCGTTGTAAGGAAACAGAGGCTGTTCCGTTTCCTCACAACGACGTGCACTGCCCCTCAGAGACGACATGAAGCAGGAACCACGAGGAGAGAGGAACCACGAGGAGTGAGAGGTAAGGGGGATTGGGAATGGGGTGGTGGTTACTTTTCTAGGGTTTAGGGTAGTGCAGTGGTGTTTGGGTAGTGTAGGGGGTCGGGCTGAGGGTAGTGTTTTAGGGTTTAGGGTAGTGCAGTGGTGTTTGTGTAGTGTAGGGGGTCGTGCTGGGGGTAGTGCTTTAGGGTTTAGGGTAGTGCAGTGGTGTTTGTGTAGTGTAGGGGGTTGTGCTGGTGGTAGTGTTTTAGGGTCTAGGGTAGTGCAGTGATGTTTGTGTAGTGTAGGGGGTCATGCTTGGGGTAGATTTAGGGTTTAGGGTAGTGCAGTGGTGTTTGTGTAGAGTAGGGGGTCGGGCTGGGGGTAGTGTTTTAGGGTTTAGGGTAGTGCAGTGGTGTTTGGGTAGTGTAGGGGGTCGTGCTGGGGGTAGTGTTTTAGGGTTTAGGGTAGTGCAGTGGTGTTTGGGTAGTGTAGGGTGTCGTGCTGGGGTAGTGTTTTAGGGTTTAGGGTAGTGCAGTGGTGTTGGTGTAGTGTAGGGGGTCGTGCTGGGGGTAGTGTTTTACGGTTTAGGGTAGTGCAGTGGTGTTTGGGTAGTGTAGGGGTCGTGCTGAGTGTAGATTTAGGGTTTAGGGTTGTGCAGTGGTGTTTGGGTAGTGTAGGGGGTCGTGCTGGGGGTAGATTTAGGGTTAAGGGTAGTGCAGTGGTGTTTGGGTAGTGTAGGGGGTCGTGCTGGGGGTAGATTTAGGGTTTAGGGTAGTGCAGTGGTGTTTGGGTAGTGTAGGGAGTCATGCTGGGGTAGTGTTTTAGGGTTTAGGGTAGTGCAGTGGTGTTTGGGTAGTGTAGGGGGTCGTGCTGGGGGTAGTGGTTTAGGGTTTAGGGTAGTGCAGTGGTGTTTGGGTAGTGTAGGGGGTACTTCTGGGGGTAGTGTTTTAGGGTTTAGGTTAGTGCAATGGTGTTTGGGTAGTGTAGGGGGTACTGTTGGGGGTAGTGTTTTAGGGTTTAGGGTAGTGCAGTGGTGTTTGGGTAGTGTAGGGGGTACTGCTGGGGTTAGTGTTTTAGGGTTTAGGGTAGTGCAGTGGTGTTTGGGTAGTGTAGAGGGTAGTGTTTTAGGGTTTAGGGTAGTGCAGTGGTGTTTGTGTAGTGTAGGGGGTAGTGCTGGGGGTAGTGTTTTAGGGTTTAGGGTAGTGCAGCGGTGTTTGTGTAGTGTAGGGGGTTGTGTTTTAAGGTTTAGGGTAGTGCAGTGGTCTTTGGGTAGTGTAGGGGGTCGTGCGGGGGTCGTGTTTTAGGGTTTAGGGTAGTGCAGTGGTCTTTGGGTAGTGTAGGGGGTCGTGCTTGGGGTAGCGTTTTAGGGTTTAGGGTTGTGCAGTGGTGTTTGGTTAGTGTAGGGGTCGTGCTGGGGTAGTGTTTTAGGGTTTAGGATAGTGCATTGGTGTTTGGGTAGTGTAGGGGGTCGTATTGGGGGGAGTGTTTTAGGGAAGTGCATTGGTGTTTGGGTAGTGTAGGGGGTTGTGCTGGGGGTAGTGTTTTAGGGTTTAGGGCATTGCAGTGGTGTTCGGATAGAGTAGGGGGTCCTGCTGGGGGGAGTGTTTTAGGGTTTAGGGTAGTGCAGTGGTGTTCGGGTAGTTTAGGGGGTCGTGCTGGGGGAGTGTTTTAGGGTTTAGGGTAGTGCAGTGGTGTTTGGGTAGTGTAGGGGGTCATGCTGGGGGGGGTGTTTTAGTGTTTAGGGCAGTGCAGTGGTGTTCGGGTAGTGTAGGGAGTGGTGCCTGGGGGGGTGTTTTAGGGTTTAGGGCAGTGCAGTGGTGTTTGGGTAGTGTAGGGGTTCGTGCTGGGGGTGGTGTTTTAAGGTTTAGGGCAGTGCAGTGTTGTTCGGGCAGTGTAGGGGGTCATGCTGGGGTGGTGTTTTAGGGTTTAGGGCAGTGTAGTGGTGTTCTGGCAGTGTAGGGGGTCGTGCTGGGGGTGGTGTTTTAGGGTTCAGGGCAGTGCAGTGGTATTCGGGCAGTGTAGGGGGTCGTGCTGGGGGTGGTGTTTAACGGTTTAGGGCAGTGCAGTGGTGTTCGGGCAGTGTAGGGGGTCGTGCAGGGGGTGGTGTTTCAGGGTTTAGGGCAGTGCAGTGGTGTTCGGGCAGTGTAGGGGGTCATGCAGGGGGTGGTGTTTCAGGGTTTAGAGTGCAGTGGTGTTCGGGCAGTGTAGGGGGTCGTGCAGTGGGTGGTGTTTCAGGGTTTAGGGCAGTGCAGTGGTGTTCAGGCAGTGTAGGGGGTCGTGCTGTGGGTGGTGTTTCAGGGTTTAGGGCAGTGCAGTGTTGTTCGGGCAGTGTAGGGGGTCCTGCTGGGGGTGGTGTTTCAGGGTTTAGGGCAGTGGTGTTCGGGCAGTGTAGGGGTCATGCGGGGTAGTGTTTCAGGGTTTAGGGCAGTGCAGTGGTGTTCGGGCAGTGTAGGGGGTCGTGCAGGGGGGTGGTGTTTCAGGGTTTAGGGCAGTGCAGTGGTGTTCGGGCAGTGTAGGGTGTCGTGCTGGGGGTGGTGTTTCAGGGTTTAGGGCAGTGCAGTGGTGTTTGGGCAGTGTAGGGGGTCGTGCTGGGGGTGGTGTTTCAGGGTTTAGGGCAGTGCAGTGGTGTTCGGGCAGTATAGGGGGTCGTGCTGGGGCTGGTGTTTCAGGGTTTGGGGCAGTGCACTGGTGTTTGGGCAGTGTAGCGGGTCGTGCTGGGGCTGGTGTTTCAGGGTTTAGGGCAGTGCAGTGGTGTTCGGGCAGTGTAGGGGGTCGTGCTGGGGCTGGTGTTTCAGGGTTTAGGGCAGTGCAGTGGTGTTCGGGCAGTGGAGGGGGTCATGCTGGGGCTGGTGTTTCAGGGTTTAGGGCAGTGCAGTGGTGTTCGGGCAGTATAGGAGGTCGTGCTGGAGCTGGTGTTTCAGGGTTTAGGGCAGTGCAGTGGTGTTCAGGCAGTGTAGGGGGTCGTGCTGGGGGTAGTGTTTCAGGGTTTTGGGCAGTGCAGTGGTGTTCGAGCAGTGTAGGGGGTCGTGCTGGGGGTAGTGTTTCAGGGTTTTGGGAAGTGCAGTGGTGTTCGGGCAGTGTAGGGGGACGTGCTGGGGGTGGTGTTTCAGTGTTTATGGC
The DNA here is from genome assembly GCA_963921515.1 of Calotriton arnoldi. Taxonomy (NCBI): domain Eukaryota; kingdom Metazoa; phylum Chordata; class Amphibia; order Caudata; family Salamandridae; genus Calotriton; species Calotriton arnoldi. Next base: position 4,862 of record CAWUFW010018891.1, on the reverse strand, counting down.
AGAGCAGTGGTGTTCGGGCAGTGTAGGGGGTCGTGCTGGGGGTAGTGTTTCAGGGTTTAGGGCAGAGCAGTGGTGTTCGGGCAGAGTAGGGGATCGTGCTGGGGTGGTGTTTAGGGTTTAGGGCAGTGCAGTGGTGTTCTGGCAGTGTAGGGGGTCATGCAGGGGGTGGTGTTTCAGGGTTTAGGCAGTGCAGTGGTGTTCCGGCAGTGTAGGGGTCGTGCAGGGGGTGTGTGTCAGGGTTTAGGGCAGTGCAGTGGTGTTCGGGCAGTGTAGGGGGTCTTGCAGGGGGTGGTGTTTCAGGGTTTAGGGCAGTGGTGTTCGGGCAGTGTAGGGGTCTTGCTGGGGGTGGTGTTTCAGGGTTTAGGGCAGTGCAGTGGTGTTTGGGTAGTGTAGTGGGGTAGTGTTTTAGGGTTTAGGGTAGTGCAGTGGTGTTTGTGTAGTGTAGAGGGTAATGTTTTAGGGTTTAGGGTAGTGCAGTGGTGTTTGTGTAGTGTAGGGGGTTGTGCTGGGGGTAGTGTTTTAGGGTTTAGGGTAGTGCAGCGGTGTTTGTGTAGTGTAGGGGGTTGTGTTTTAAGGTTTAGGGTAGTGCAGTGGTCTTTGGGTAGTGTAGGGGGTCGTGCGGGGGGTCGTGTTTTAGGGTTTAGGGTAGTGCAGTGGTCTTTGGGTAGTGTAGTGGGTCGTGCTTGGGGTAGCGTTTTAGGGTTTAGGGTTGTGCAGTGGTGTTTGGGCAGTGTAGGGGGTCATGCTGGGGTAGTGTTTTAGGGTTTAGGATGGTGCATTGGTGTTTGGGTAGTGTAGGGGGTCGTATTGGGGGGAGTGTTTTAGGGTAGTGCATTGGTGTTTGGGTAGTGTAGGGGGTTGTGCTGGGGGTAGTGTTTTAGGGTTTAGGGCAGTGCATTGATGTTTGGGTAGTGTAGGGGGTCTTGCTGGCGGGAGTGTTTTAGGGTTTAGGGCAGTGCAGTGGTGTTTGGATAGTGTAGGGGTTCCTGCTGGGTGGAGTGTTTTAGGGTTTAAGGCAGTGCAGTGGTGTTCGGGTAGTGTAGGGGGTCATGGTGGGGGGAGTGTTTTAGGGTTTAGGGTAGTGCAGTGTTGTTCGAGTAGTGTAGGGGGTTTTGCTGGGGGGAGTGTTTTAGGGTTTAGGGTAGTGCATTGGTGTTTGGGTAGTGTAGGGGGTCATGCTGGGGGGGGTGTTTTAGTGTTTAGGGCAGTGCAGTGGTGTTCGGGTAGTGTAGGGAGTGGTGCCTGGGGGGGTGTTTTAGGGTTTAGGGCAGTGCAGTGGTGTTTGGGTAGTGTAGGGGGTTGTGCTGGGGGTGGTGTTTTAAGGTTTAGGGCAGTGCAGTGGTGTTCGGGCAGTGTAGGGGGTCATGCTGGGGGTGGTGTTTTAGGGTTTAGGGCAGTGCAGTGGTGTTCGGGCAGTGTAGGGGGTCGTGCTGGGGGTGGGGTTTTAGGGTTTAGGGCAGTGCAGTGGTATTCAGGCAGTGTAGGGGGTTGTGCTGGGGTGGTGTTTAACGGTTTAGTGCAGTGCAGTGGTGTTCGGGCAGTGTAGGGGGTCGTGCAGGGGGTGGTGTTTCAGGGTTTAGGGCAGTGCAGTGGTGTACGGGCAGTGTAGGGGGTCATGCAGGGGGTGGTGTTTCAGGGTTTAGGGCAGTGCAGTGGTGTTTGGGCAGTGTAGGGGGTCATGCTGGGGGTGGTGTTTTAGGGTTTAGGGCAGTACAGTGGTGTTCGGGCAGTGTAGAGGGTCGTGCTGGGGGTGGTGTTTTAGGGTTTAGGGCAGTGCAGTGGTATTCAGGCAGTGTAGGGGGTTGTGCTGGGGGTGGTGTTTAACGGTTTAGGGCAGTGCAGTGGTGTTCGGGCAGTGTAGGGGGTCGTGCAGGGGGTGGTGTTTCAGGGTTTAGGGCAGTGCAGTGGTGTACGGGCAGTGTAGGGGGTCATGCAGGGGGTGGTGTTTCAGGGTTTAGGGCAGTGCAGTGGTGTTCGGGCAGTGTAGGGCGTCGTGCTGGGGGTGGTGTTTCAGGGTTTAGGGCAGTGCAGTGGTGTTCGGGCTGTGTAGGGGGTCGTGCTGGGGGTGGTGTTTCAGGGTTTAGGGCAGTGCAGTGGTGTACGGGCAGTGTAGGGGGTCATGCAGGGGGTGGTGTTTCAGGGTTTAGGGCACTGCAGTGGTGTTTGGGCAGTGTAGGGGGTCATGCTGGGGGTGGTGTTTTAGGGTTTAGGGCAGTACAGTGGTGTTCGGGCAGTGTAGAGGGTCGTGCTGGGGGTGGTGTTTTAGGGTTTAGGGCAGTGCAGTGGTATTCAGGCAGTGTAGGGGGTTGTGCTGGGGGTGGTGTTTAACGGTTTAGGGCAGTGCAGTGGTGTTCGGGCAGTGTAGGGGGTCGTGCAGGGGGTGGTGTTTCAGGGTTTAGGGCAGTGCAGTGGTGTACGGGCAGTGTAGGGGGTCATGCAGGGGGTGGTGTTTCAGGGTTTAGGGCAGTGCAGTGGTGTTCGGGCAGTGTAGGGCGTCGTGCTGGGGGTGGTGTTTCAGGGTTTAGGGCAGTGCAGTGGTGTTCGGGCTGTGTAGGGGGTCGTGCTGGGGGTGGTGTTTCAGGGTTTAGGGCAGTGCAGTGGTGTTCGGGCAGTGTAGGGGGTCGTGCAGGGGGTGGTGTTTCAGGGTTTAGGGCAGTGCAGTGGTGTTCGGGCAGTGTAGGGCGTCGTGCTGGGGGTGGTGTTTTAGGGTTTAGGGCAGTGCAGTGGTGTTCGGGCAGTGTAGGGGTCGTGCTGGGGGTGGTGTTTCAGGGTTTAGGGCAGTGCAGTGGTGTTCGGGCAGTGTAGGGGGTCGTGCTGGGGCTGGTGTTTCAGGGTTTGGGACAGTGCACTGGTGTTCGGGCAGTGTAGGGGGTCATGCTGGGGCTGGTGTTTCAGGGTTTAGGGCAGTGCAGTGGTGTTCGGGCAGTGTAGGGGGTCGTGCTGGGGCTGGTGTTTCAGGGTTTAGGGCAGTGCAGTGGTGTTCGGGAAGTGTAGGGGGTCGTGCTGGAGCTGGTGTTTCAGGGTTTAGGGCAGTGCAGTGGTGTTCGGGCAGTGTAGGGAGACGTGCTGGGGGTGGTGTTTCAGGGTTTAGGGCAGAGCAGTGGTGTTCGGGCAGTGTAGGGGGTCGTGCTGGGGGTAGTGTTTCAGGGTTTAGGGCAGAGCAGTGGTGTTCGGGCAGAGTAGGGGATCGTGCTGGGGGTGGTGTTCAGGGTTTCAGGGCAGTGCAGTGGTGTTCTGGCAGTGTAGGGGGTAATGCAGGGGGTGGTGTTTCAGGGTTTAGGGCAGTGCAGTGGTGTTCAGGCAGTGTAGGGGTCGTGCAGGGGGTGTGTGTCAGGGTTTAGGGCAGTGCAGTGGTGTTCAGGCAGTGTTGGGGGTCTTGCAGGGTGTGGTGTTTCAGGGTTTAGGGCAGTGGTGTTCGGGCAGTGTAGGGGGTCTTGCTGGGGTGGTGTTTCAGGGTTTAGGGCAGTGCAGTGGTGTTTGGGTAGTGTAGGGGGTCTTGCTGGGGTGGTGTTTTAGGGTTTAGGGCAGTGGTGTTCGGGCAGTGTAGGGGGTCGTGCTGGGGCTGGTGTTTCAGTGTTTAGGGCAGTGCAGTGGTGTTCGGGCAGTGTAGGGTGTCATGCTGGGGCTGGTGTTTCAGGGTTTAGGGCAGTGCAGAGTTGTTCAGGCAGTGTAGGGGGTCGTGCTGGGGCTGGTGTTTCGGGGTTTAGGGCAGTGCAGTGGTGTTCGGGCAGTGTAGGGGGTCGTGCTGGGGCTGGTGTTTCAGGGTTTAGGGCAGTGCAGTGGTGTTCGGGCAGTGTAGGGGGTCGTGCTGGGGCTGGTGTTTCAGGGTTTAGGGCAGTGCAGTGGTGTTGAGGCGGTGTAGGGCGTCGTGCTGGAGCTGGTTTTTCAGGGTTTAGGGCAGTGCAGTGGTGTTCGGGCAGTGTAGGGGGTCGTGCTGGGGGTAGTGTTTCAGGGTTTTGGGTAGTGCAGTGGTGTTTGGGCAGTGTAGGGGGACGTGCTGGGGGTGGTGTTTCAGGGTTTAGGGCAGAGCAGTGGTGTTCGGGCAGTGTAGGGGGTCGTGCTGGGGGTAGTGTTTTAGGGTTTAGGGCAGAGCAGTGGTGTTCAGGCAGAGTAGGGGGTCGTGCTGGGGGTGGTGTTTAGGGTTTAGGGCAGTGCAGTGGTGTTCTGGCAGTGTAGGGGGTCGTGCAGGGGGTGGTGTTTCAGGGTTTAGGGCAGTGCAGTGGTGTTTGGGCAGTGTAGGGGGTCGTGCAGGGGGTGGTGTTTCAGGGTTTAGGGCAGTGCAGTGGTGTTCGGGCAGTGTAGGGGTCATGCAGGGGGTGGTGTTTCAGGGTTTAGGGCAGTGCAGTGGTGTTCGGGCAGTGTATGGGGTCTTGCAGGGGGTAGTGTTTCAGGGTTTAGGGCAGTGGTGTTCGGGCAGTGTAGGGGGTCTTGCTGGGGGTGGTGTTTCAGGGTTTAGGGCAGTGCAGTGGTGTTCGGGCAGTGTAGGGGGTCGTGCTGGGGCTGGTGTTTCAGGGTTTAGGGCAGTGCAGTGGTGTTCGGGCAGTGTAGGAGGGTCATGCTGGGGCTGGTGTTTCAGGGTTTAGTGCAGTGCAGTGGTGTTCAGGCAGTGTAGGGGTAGTGCTGGGGCTGGTGTTTCAGGGTTTAGGGCAGTGCAGTGGTGTTCGGGCAGTGTAGGGGGTAGTGCTGGGGCTGGTGTTTTAGGGTTTAGGGCAGTGCAGTGGTGTTCGGGCAGTGTAGGGGTCGTGCTGGGGGACTGGAGTTTCAGGGTTTAGGGCAGTGCAGTGGTGTTCGGGCAGTGTAGGGGGTCGTGCTGGGGCTGGTGTTTCAGGGTTTAGGGCACACAGTAACTGAACGAAGTACAA